>CM025854.1:13676672-13878521 GCA_003952965.2 Morella rubra
AATTACTACCCTAGCTTATTAACAATTGCAAATAATATATCATTTAAATCCTAGCTTAAAACTCATAGCTGAAAACTCATAAAACGCTAGGGGAAAATTCCACCTAGACATAAGTTAGATTAATCTCCCCATACATGCCTCTCAAAAATTAGAGTAATAATAATAATTAGAGCAATACAAACTTATGGAGTCATAATTCTTTAAAATGAAAGCAATAAATAAGGTTGGGGTCTCACATTAATACCTCAATGACAAAATGTTAGCATATAATATAAAAGGATTGCATATGAATAATAAAGAGCTTTCATATCATTGAAGTAGTACATCAAAGTTTCAAAGGGGTGCAAAGATACAAAAAGAGACTATTCTCTCCCCCTTTGTCATCATAAAAAGGAATTACATAAAGAAAGAAAAATACATAAGCAAAGAAAAGGATAAAAGTAAAGAAAAATACATAAGCAAAATGAAATGCGTATGCTATGAAAATCATGGAGGAGGAAAGCGGGACATAAAAGTCCTCATCTTCGCAAAGAACTGCCTCTGCTCCTCTTGCATAGAAGTAATACTCTCCTGAAGGAACTTCTTCTGCGCCTCATGCATAGCAGTCATCCTCTCCTCAAAAGCAGTGAATTGGGTATCAAAGGAAGAGGTAGGGTCGGGAACTCTGGTAGGTAAAGGAATAATGGGAGGATCATCAGCCAGATCAGCATCGATATCAAACTCCATTGCCTCAGCATCTACCTCCTCACTCTCAGGCTTATCCTTCAACCTCAGCGACATCCTTATCACTACCCTGACACTTTGGCACCCAAGTATTTCTGGAAGTCCTTCTATAACCCATCCGGGTTAGGACCGTAGTGTCAAATTGTTCATACTTGGTTAAAGTGTCTTGCTCTCGAGAACTGAGTGCAACCCCAAAATATCAAAATATCTGGGTAAACAGCAAACCATATGATAGATTCTTTTTAGACTCACATGTTGCTTCCATATGTTTGAATAATATAAGGGAGGTTGAAATTTTTCTCTTTCAAACGACGCTCAATCACGAAGACATCTATAAAAGTCACCTCCTCTCGGTGTCCACCCCGAGGAATCAGTTATGGGTGCAAATCAAATGAAGTAACCTCGAACGAATTGTAATTGGTTGGCATGGATTTTCCTAGGTGCATCTTCTGCCACACCATTACTTAGGAGGTAAACTAGGGTTTCTCTATAATCAAAGCCCTTACACACAGGCCAAGTTTTAAAGTTCATAAGCCCGAATCCCGACATGTGGGATACCCAAAATATCATCGAGAATAACTTCATTCAAAATGATATCCCGTCCCCCAATCATACTCTTCACAGTAAACAAACCTCCAGCTTCCCACCCAACAGTTATATTAGAAAAGAAAATCCTAACATATTTGGGAAACACTTCGGTACCCATATCCAACAAATTCCTCCAACCCTGCTTCACAAATGGACGCTCAATCTCAAAATCCGAAAGTGATTATACATTCACTTTCCTTCCCAACATGACTTTTCTCTTTGAAAAGTCATTGTAAAACTTCTCAGCACATTCAGGATTATAGAAAAAATAATCAGGCTCACCCGAATGATCCACTGAAGAACGAGATGATCCAGCTCGCTCATTTCCAACCATGGCAGCATGCTTTATCCTTGGCATTATGATTGAGAGCAAAAATTGGAGAGGAAAAGGGCTGAAATGTGGAAATCTTGGGTTAGGGTTTCAAAGGGGGCCGAAATCCCTAAAAGTAAATGCTGGATGGATTTTGATGTAAATCCACACAAAAAGAGAGGGTTTAGGCCGAATTTGATGGTCTGAAATGATTGGGATGGATTATAGGATAGCTTATGGTGTTTTGGGAAGGATTTGAGAGGGTTTGGGTTGAGAGAGGAGAAGCAGTTCACGAGAGGAGAGGGAGCGGTCGACCAAAATGTGAACTGCAGTATATATAAGCTTGATGAGGTAGTCGACCGCTTGGCATAGCGGTTCATGACCATCGACTGCTTGGTAGAACATGTTCTACTAACCGGTCGACCGCTTCGTGTAGCGGTTCCACACGGTCGACCGCTACAGAGAACAGCCTTTGAAAAATGAGGTTTTAATGCCCAAAATGAAATGGAATGATGCATTTGATGAATGTCAAACATGTAACAATATATAAGGACATTCTAAACATGTTTAAAACATCAAAACAATGAAAATCCATGGAAATCAATAAAATGGCATATCAAAGAGCATTTGCATCTAAAAACCCAATATTTAATCTAAGATCACGAAATCTGTCATTACTCAAGGGTTTTGTGAAAATATTAGCTAGTTGATGCTCAGTACTAATGAAATCAAGTGAGATGTCACCTTTTTGAATATGATCTCTTAAAAAATGAAGTCTCACTTCAATGTGTTTAGTCCTTGAGTGTTGGATGAGATTCTTGGACAAGTTGATAGCACTAGTGTTATCACATTTGATGGGTATACTCTCAAACTCCAGTCCAAAATCTTTGAGAGTTTGTTTCATCCACACACTTGAGCACAACAACTACCGGCCGCTATGTATTCCATTTCGGTTGTTGATAAAGCAATCGAGTTTTGTTTCTTGCTACTCCAAGAAACTAAAGATGATCCTAGGAAATGACAAGTACCACTAGTACTTTTTCTCTCGACTTTGCACTCAAAAAAGTCGGCATTGGAATAGCTTACTAGGTTCATGTGAGTGTCTCTAGGATACCAAAGTCTTAGGTCAATAGTACCCAAAAGATATCAAAAAATTCTTTTTACGGCACAAAGATGAGATTCTTTAGGACATGCTTGGAATCTAGCACATAAACACACACAAACATAATACCCGGCCTACAAGCCATCAAATAGAGGAAAGCTCCAATCATACCTCTATATTTGGTTATGTCCACATTTTTACCGTTTTCATCTGCATCAAGCTTTAGCGATGTGCTCATTGGTGTTTCCACCACTTTCAAGTTCTCCATTCCAAAGCGTTTGAGTATATCCTTTATATACTTGGCTTGGTTTATGAAGATTCCTTCTTTAGATTGCTTAATTTGTAGTCTGAGGAAGAAGTTGAGCTCACCCATCATATGATGTCATCCACATAAATTTGCACAATTATGATATCATTGTTTTTGGACTTGGTGAAAAGTGTTGTGTCAACTTTTACCTTTTTCATGGAACCTTTTGTAGGTGTTAAGTCTCTGATTTTTTAGCCAAAGTCTATCATTTTTGGATAAGCTTGGTTAATTTTCTACATAGACTTCTTCCATGATAAATCCATTCAACAAAGCACTTTTCACATCCATTTGATAAAGCATAAAATTTTTATAGCAAGCAAAGGCCAAAAGCATTCTAATGGATTCCAAACATGCTACGGGTGCATATGTTTCATCATAATAAATTTCTTCTTCTTGATTATAGCCTTTAGCAACCAATCTAACTTTGTTTCTAACAATAGTACCATGCTCATCAACCTTGTTCCTAAAGACCCATTTTGTGCCATAATGGTTTGATCCTTGGGTCTAGGGACAAGTTCCCAAACTTGATTTCTCTCAAATTGGTTTAACTCTTCTTGCATTGCCAAAATCCAACTTTCGTCATTTTCGGCTTCAAGAAAAGTCTTAGGTTCAATTTGAGACACAAATGCAAGATGAATACAAATATTTCTAAGTGAAGCTCTAGTTTCTAGTTCCATGAGAGGGATCACCAATAATTAACTCTTGAGGGTGACTAGTAGCATACCTCCATTCTTTAGGGAGTTCTTGTGAAGTACCTTCTGCTTGCAATGGTTGAATAATTTCTTCACTTGGAGATTGAGCTTCCTTGTTTTGAGTAGGGTTATCCTTGATCTCAAGTTCTTCCATCTCCCCCTCAATATCTTCAATATCTACACTTGCATTTTTCTAAACGGACCATTAGTTTCATCAAAAGTGATATGCATTGATTCTTCAACACAAAGAGTCCTTTTGTTATAAACTCTATAAGCTTTACTCGAATTAGAGTATCCAAGGAAAATTCCAACATCGATTTTAGAATCAAATTTTCCAAGGTTGTCTTTGGTATTTAAAATGAAGCATTTACAACCAAAAACTTTGAAATAATGGACGTTGAGTTTTCTATCTTTCCAAAGCTCATAAGGAGTTTTCTTCAAAGTGGGTCTCATAGATACTCTATTCAAAAAATAGCAAGAAATGTTGACGGCCTCGGCCCAAAAATATTTTGGTAACTTATTTTCATTCAAAATAGTTCTTGCCATCTCTTGAATAGTTCTATTCTTTCTCTCAACAACCCCATTTTGTTGAGGAGTTCTAGGTGTTGAAAAATTATGCTCATAACCATTCATGCTACAAAAAGATTCAAACTTCTCATTTACGAATTCACTACCATGGTCACTTCTAATGGCCACAATGGTGTATCCTTTTGCATTTTGCACCCTTTTTGAGAATTTAATGAACTCATGAATGGCTTCATCTTTTGAAGCTAAAAACAAAATCCAAGTGAACCTAGAGTAGTCATCCATAATTACAAAGGCATAGGACTTTCCACCAGACTTTGAATTCTTGATGGACCAAATAAATCCAAATGAAGTAATTGTAGAGGTCTACTAGTTGAAATGAAGTTTTTGGATTTAAAAGAGGTTTTCACTTGTTTTCCCATTTGACAAGCTTCACAAACTTGGTCTTTTTCAAAATTCAATTTAGGTAGCCCATTCACAAGATCATGCTTAGAGATTTTCAAAATTTGATGCATGCTTGCATGACCCAATCTTCTATGCCATAGCCAACTATCATTTACATTGACCACAAGACAATTATCCACACAAGCATTTTGATCAATGTCAATCTTGTACACATTTGAGTTCCTATGGCCAATAAACAATAATTTTCCATCTATGACATTTTCAATAAGGCATCGAGAAGATTCAAATACAACTCTATAACCTTTATCACAAAGTTGACTAATACTAAGCAAGTTATGCTTCAATTTATCAACCAATAGGACATTTTCAATTAAAGGAAGGGAGTTACCACCAATATTACCTATACCAATGATTTTCCCTTTGGAGTTGTCGCCAAATGTTACATTTCCACCTTTGATGGTTGATAGGCTTGAGAATCTTGATGGGTCACCGGTCATGTGTCTTGAACAACACTATCCAAGAACAACTATTGCATTTCTTCTTTCTTGAATCCTACAAAACAAATTCAAGATGAAGCTTTTGGTACCTAAACCTTTTTGGGTCCATTTGGGTTAGCCATAGTTCCCTTTGGAACCCATATCTTTCTAAGAGCTTTGTACTCAAGTTTCTTGAGAGGACAATAAAATATTAGATATCCATTCTTGTTGCAAAAGTTACAAGTATGAAGAGATTCATTTGAGGATTTAGCTTTGACAAAGAAGTTTTTGAAATACTTTTCATTTTTATGAGGCTTGTAGCTAAACCACTTTTGTCAAAAACACATCTTTGATTGTTTAGAATGTTCTCCAAAGCTTTGCTTCCTTGAGTGAATTTTTCAAGAATGGTGTTTTGACGAGTAACCTTATCTTTGAAAGCTTTGTTCTCAATTTTTAAAGTTGAAACTTTTAGTTTCAATTCCTCATTCTCTAGCTTCAAATTTCCTTGTTCATCATTTAAGGAATCAAGGTCACTTGTAGCTAGTGAATGCTTCTTTTTCAAAACATTGTATTTGAGTTTAAGCTTTTCAAATGTAATGTATAACTCATCAAAAGCATTTTCTAATTCATCGTATGAAGGTTTTGAATCTTCAAGATCCGAGAGATATACCTCATCATCTTCTAGAGCCATGAAGCACATGTTTGCGATTTCTCCCTCATCTTCTTCATCGGAGGAGCTTGAATCGCTATCTTCCCAAGTAGCTTTCATAGCTTTCTTTTTATATTTGAGAAGTGGCAATCGCCTTAATGTGACCGGGTTTCTTGCACTTGTAGCAAGTGATGTGGTCCTTCTTGTTGTCCATCTTTGGGTATTCCTTCTTTAGCTCTTCTCTCTTGAAATCTTTGAAGTTCTTCCTTCCTTGCTTTCTCTTGAGGAAGTTTCTAAAATTCCTTGTCATGAGAGCAATATCTCATCTCCACTATCATCATTATCTTCTTCAATCTCAACTACGGAGGATTTCAAGGCTATGCTTCTCCTTTTTGAACTTTCCTCCTCATGTCCCTTCATGGTGATTTCGTGAGTCATAAGGGATCCAACAAGCTCTTCCAAAGGCAATTTGGTGAGGTCGTTTGCTTCTTGAATAGTGGTGACTTTGGCTTCCCAAGTCTTTGGTAGTGACCTAAGAACTTTTCTCACCAAATCGGAGTTAGTGTACACTTTTCCAAGAGCATTTAAATCATTTACAATATTAGTAAATCTAGTAAGCATGTCACCAATGTTTTCTTTCGGTTTCATCTTAAACAATTCATAGCTATGAACTAGCATGCTTATCTTAGATTCTTTCACTTGGTTTGTACCTTCACAAGTGATTTCTAAAGAATGCCAAATTTCTTTTGCACTAATACAAGTAGATATTCTATTGAATTCACTTCTTTCTAAAGCACAATAAAGAATGTTCATAGCTCTAGCATTTATAGAAATTTTCTTCTTGTCGTCATCGGTATACTCATTCACGGCTTAGAGACAATTGTCTCACCTACGGCTTTCATAGGGTAGTGAGGTCCATTTAAAATACAAAGCCATAGATCAAAGTCAATGGATTGAAAATAAATTTTCATCCTTGCTTTCCAATAGGAGTAATCACTTTCATTGAAGGAATGAGGTCTAGATGTTGAGAGTCCCTCAACATGAGAGTTGTTGCTTGAAGTTGCCATTCTAACTCAAGATTGTTAAATCTTGCTAAAGAGAGCACCAAGCTCTGATACCAATTGTGAATCCTAGGATTAAGGCAACCCAAGAAGGGGGTGAATTGGGTTTCAAAACTTTTTCGAAACTCACCCTTTAGAAAGTATTTGCTAGCTACAAGTCTCACAAAGAGAAACGATTGCAATAAAAGATTGAACACAAGAATATATATTGCAACTCAAATAGAGAAATAAAACTTAGAACAAGAAACTAAGTAGCACAATGTAAGGAGATAAAGGAAGAGAAGCAAACACAAAATTTTTAAGTGGTTCGGTAAACCCGCCTATATCCACCCCTCAAGCTCCTTTACCGAGCCTTGAGGTTTTCCACTATGCTCCCTTCAACCAAGGGAAAGCTTTCCTTACACTTGAGCTTGAGAAACACCTCTTCAAGCCTCAAGAACGAGTTGGAGAACAAACCTCTCCAAACTCCTTCTTTTGATGAACAACCCTCACCAAAAGGAAACAAGAGAATCACTCTCTTAATAGTGTATAGGGATGAACGAAAATGCTCACTAAAACTCCCTTGATGAGTAGATGTTACAATGAAAAATTTCTATCTCTTAGGCTTCACACAATAACAAGGATGTGAAAGTGTTGATTATGTGTGAATGATGTTTGAGCAAGGATTGAAAGGTTTTAGATCACTCTTAGCCTTAGCAAAATGATTTTGGTCATTCAACAACTTTTAAAAGGCACAGGAATGGCTTTATATAGGCCTCATAAGAAAAATAACTGTAAATAGCCATTGGAAGTCGAGCTGTAAAAAAACTCACGACGAACCGGTCGACCACTACATAAGCCAGTCGACCGCTATAGGTTTATGTTACCCAACGGTCATAATGTCAGAGGTTAGAACGACTCTTTTTCTTCACTTTTCAAACTAACCGGTTGACCGCTATACCAAGGTGTCGAAGACCAGTCGACCATTTCACCAGCCGGTCGACCTCCTCAACTTAAACACATGATCCGGTTGTTTTAAAAACACGATTTTGACCAACTTAAAATACCTAATTTTAAAGACTAACTTTCCATAAGTATGAAAAAGGTTTGGGAGTTTAATTGGGATATTTTAAAGCCATTTAAAATGTTTTTAAATCTTCAAAACAAGAGGTAAAACAGTTCATGCAAGTTTTGAAGAAATATGCAAGTGTGTGGTTCAAATCCTTGTTAAAGATGAAGTCTTTGAGTTACAAAGATTACCCTAGCATCTTGAGTCTTCACTTTAAGAGCACTTCCATTGAAGAGGATGTTGTTGATAATTTAGGTTTTGTAGACACTTCCACGAAATCTCCAATACTTAATTTTGATGTACTAATATCTAACAAGTTAATTTTTAAATAGTGATTTGAATATAAAGAAATATACGTAACAAATCAATATTCACTATCACAAATTTGATTTTTTTGGACACCAAAAATTTCATCTCAAAAAGTACTCTTTGGGGATGAATTTTAAAATTCATCCCGAAAAATAGAAAAGGTTCAGTTTTTTGAACAAAAATTCAAACCGTCCCAATTTTTTTTCCATGGATTTTTTTTCAAGGCGGAATTGTCCGTCCCTAGAAATAAGTCTAATTATTTGGGACGGAACCGCCATCACAAAAAAATAGTTTTAGGGACAGTGTCGTCCATCACTAAGTCACTATTTGATCCCAAACGTGTCCATTCGAACAAAAAAGTATCGTTTGGGATGATAGGTAGTTGTGTCCCAAAAGGTTCCCCCCATTCGAACATCTAGACAAATGTTCTAACACATTATTTGACTCTTGTTCGAAACCCAATACACTGTTCAAAAAAAAAAAATCCTTTGGGATGCAACTGTTCACATCCCAAAAATCGTCAAATTGTTCGAACACGTTCAAACCCGTTTCCCACCGATTGCATTAAATGCACGTTCTGTCATCTACCGTTAGAACCCATGTTCTACCACCTGTTCGTTCTTTAACATTGCTGTTCGGACAATTGAGTCTCTTTTTGGGACCACTAGTATGCATCTTGAAAAAGGGAATGCTGTTCGAACCTTAATCCCACCAACCATATTAAATGCACCTCTTGTTGCCATCAATTTTATTATTTTTTACTCACATTCAAACTCTCGGTGTTGTATGTTCTAACAAAAATGAAACGTCTGAAATCTCAAACGTTCGAGGCGAGGCGACATTGAACGGTTTCTGACGATCATTCAAAAATAAGAATCTCCCAAGCCTTCTTTCCTCAGCATTCTCACAAACTCACAAAATCTCTCAAAATCTCTCAAACTCTCTCTCAATCTTGCATTACTCTTTTGGTTCTATGAGAACTTGTATTTCTTAGCCTTTACACACTTCAGGTATGCGTTTTAATGAATTCTAACCGATTGTAACATTTTGTTGTAGTTTTATCCTTTGATTTTAGTTTACGTATTTTGATTTGAATATGCTAAACATGCTAAAACATACGTACATGTTGATGAATGTAAATTTTTAGATTTTGTTTAGGATTGTTTGTGATTGATTTTGATTAGAAAACACTTTTTTTAGGGTGTTTGTAAACCACTCGGCCATTTTCATTTCTGTGTAATAGTGTTCGAACGGTTGGATGATGCAGTTCGAACTGTGTTGCTTAAATGCACCAATTTGGCACTACATTGAACGGTTTGCTAAAATGGTGTTGCTTAAGAGTTCGAACGGTTGTGTTCAATAGTCATTCAATGCTCTAGTTTTCCGTTCAATGATGTTATTTTCCATTCTAACACTTGTTTTATATTTGTTCTTTTTTTTTTTGGGCAGATTAAGAGAAAATGGTGATACATTCTAAAGCTTCTTCTTATTTGCAGGCTTCAGTGGTCACGCCTATGACTTTTCAGCATATTTGAGCACCAATTGTTGGTGGAGAGGTTCATTACCACAACGAACTTTCAGACTATTGATTTGAGGGCCGCACCATCCATCAGGTCCTCATCCACCAAGGTTGGGAGAGACAGCTCTCTTGGGTCTGCTACTCGTACATCCTTGTTGTCCAGGAGTTCTATGACGCGTTACTGAAGGTGGATAGTGACCTTGAAGAGTAGGAGGTCATTGTCTGGGGAGTTCAAGTCAAGATTTTCACAGACATCATCGCTCAATACTTGGGCATTCAGTGGCTAGTTGGGGCCTATTCTGCTGCAGAGCCTTTTAAGGTATTGCGGTCCAAGGAGATCTTCCGTCTGATGATGGAAGAGGATCATTATTTGATCCAGTCATCCATGCTGTAGAAATAATTGACCGGGTTTTGGCATATGATGCACCTCATTTTCGTCCACAACATAGACCCAAGGCTACATCACACAGAGTGCACAGCTCACCAAGAATGAGTCATGTGGTCTCATACAACAAATAAGCTGTGAGGATGCTTTTTAAATATGTACTAAATTGTGAACGAAGGAAAAATTAGTCACTTCATAATCTATGTGACTAAGCTCGGCAATATTTCTTCAAACTTTACTGGAAATAGTCACTTCATATATGCAATATTCTTCTAAATTGGTAATGCAAGGATTTTTCTCACCAAATCAGAGTTAGAATAAGATTTACCAAGAACCTTCAAGGCATTTATCATAGTTATGGTCAAACATACTTATTTTGGACTCTTTGACTTGGTTTGTCCTTCATGTGTAATCTCTAGAGCATGCCAAATTTTCTTAGCATTTGTGCAAGAAAATATTCTATTAAATTCACTCTATCTAAAGCACAATAAATATGTTCATTGCTCTTGCATCCAAAGAGATTTTCTTTTTGTCTAGGTCACTATATTCATTTTTCGTTTTTGAAGGTTTCAATCTCTCAAACTTTCTTTGTGGGAACATGTTGACCATTCAATATGCATAACCATAAATCATAATCAATAGATTGAAAATAAATTCTCATCCTAACTTTCCAATATGCATAATCACTACCATTAAAGAATGGTGGTCTAAGTGTGGAAAGTCCTTCAACTTGAGTGTTGAAGCTTGAAGTTGCCATTCTAACTCAAGATTGTTTAATCTTATAAAATGAGCACGAGGCTCTGATAGCAATTGTAGTTCCTTGGATTAAGGCAGCCCAAGATGAAGGTAAATTAGGTTTCCAAACTTTTTTCTTTTAACCTCCAAAATCGTGTTTGCAATGTAAAAGATAATTTAGCACAAGTATTAAGTAAATATTGATACAAGTAAATAAGTGCTAAATATAAAGAGTATGGTTTGAGAAGTAAACACGAGATTTTCAGGTGGTTCGGCAAACCCTGCCTACGTCCACCCCTTAAGCTTCCTTCCAAGCCTTGAGATTTTTCACTATCTTCTAAATAGTGTAAACTCTAGCTTCCGGTGCTAGAGAATCTTACAAGTGCTTTCTCAGGTTCAACACTCACAACCCAAGTGATTTTTTGGGCTCACCACTTACAACCCAACCAAGCCTGAGATATACCCTCTTTAAGCTTCTTCTTTAGTGAACAATCTCACTAAATGAATCACCTCTTTTGAATAAAAAGATACAAGTATTTAACTCTCTCAAAGAGTGGATAAGAAAATGGAAAGCTCTATCTTTTTTGCTTCACATAATAACAAGCATATGAAAGTGTAATTTGTGTGAATCATATGAAAAATATGAATAAGAAGGTTTTGATCTTTCTCAAGCTATAAAATGATATGTGGTCATTCTCTTTGTTTTAAAGACCTTAGAAGGTCCTTATATAGGTCATTTATCAAACTAGCCGTTTTAGCCGTTGGGGGTTGATTTGACAATTTTACCGTTGTACCGGTCGACCGCTTTAGCTAGCCATTGCCCAGTGGTCATAAAATTTGAATGTTGTCAAATTTTTGTCCTACGTGCTTGGTTGACCGCTTCATATAGAGGTCGATCGCTACAAATCTTTACATAGACCGCTACAATTAAAAAGCTCATTTTTGACATTTTTGAAATCTCAATTTCAAAAATCAAATCCCACGTTGCTTTGCACATGTATCAGGGCCACGTCGTTCTAGTGCTGCACCACTACCCGAATTTCTAGATGCTAAGGAGCCAGTCGAGTCTTCCTTTAAAGCAGGGCATTTTCAATTGGTACCAGCAACTTGGCTTAAGGACAACATACTTAAAGAAATTGAGTCGAGGCAGAGGATAGTCGAGGAGGCTTTAAAGGAGGGCCAGGAGGACATCATGGAGAGAATAAATGATGTTCAGATCAATTAGTGAAGGAGCTGAAGAAGAAGAAGACCACTTAGATTTGTTCATGTTATTTGTATTTTATTTACGCTTATTTAAGTTGTACGGACATTTAGATTTGTACATATATAGTATTTGTGCTTGATGGTCTAATTTATTTTTTTATTTATGCATATTTTTACTTGGTTATTAAATTATTATAAAAAGGAAATAATTGCAAGTATTAACGCATAAATGATTGAAAAAATTTAATGTTTTAATAGAGTAACCTATTATATTCCAAAATATTGTAATAATATGATAAAATTATTTGTTAGGGAATATCAAAATAAAATCACGTGTCAATGTAAAATTCAAAGGAAGGAATTAATTCATTGTCATTTGAACAAGACATAATAACCGTTAGAATGTTTATAATACTAACGATGTCTTTTTATGTTAAAAATATTCATTCTAATGTAGACCGTTTGAATAGTTTCTCTAAGCAGCGTTAGAACGTGTTGTAACAGTTCGTTACAAACGTACGGATGGTGATTATTCGACTAACGACATCGTTCGAGTCTAAGATGCGTTTGAACATGTTTCCTTACAGTTTGAATGCGTCGTTATGCTTGAAACGACTGTGTTTTATTATCGTTGATACGTTTAAGGAATCATGCGTTAGAATAGCGTTTCAAACAAAAGATGATAATAACTTATGAAATAAAAGACCACAAATGAATTAAAAATATGGAAAAGAAGAAATTTATCGAAATAAAATCTTTACTTTACATACATATTGTTTAATAGTGCATTATACTTGTATTTATGTAAAATAATTATATATCTATACTACATTTACGTACACAATATTTAGTACTAATAGTAAATAGTAATAGTTAGTACTAATCGTAGTTTTATACAGTTAATAACATTGTGCTTATGATTTTTTAAAAAACATAAGAACATACTCCTATAAGTTGTAATATGATTTCCATACTCGCATACATGTGTTGTGATACGTATGTACATGTTTAAATAATATTGTGCTCATAATTTTTTATGAACATCATTATGTAGTAACGATATTTCCATACTCTCATACATGTATTATCATACTTACATAGTTAATAACATTGCGTTTATGATACTTTCACATCATTAAGTACAAATAAGATATTCATACTCTCATACATGTGCAATGATAGTTACATATGTTTGTAATTATTTACACATCATTAAGTACTAATAAAAGTTTCATACTCTCATAATATACTATCATACTTACAAAGATAACAACATTGTGTTTATTATACTTATACATAATTAAGTACTATAAAGATTTTCATACTCTATACATGTGTCATAATACATTTATAGTTAAAAAACATGTTTGTGGGATCAATTATGTGTTTTTGGATCATTGCTCTTCGGACGTTCTTTGTGGTTTTTCCACAGTGTTCAAACACAGTAAAAGTAGAGTTCAAACGATATCGCTAAAATGTTAAATTTGCATGGATGACATTAACATTCGAACGAGGAATTTTGCACCGTTTGGACAGCTTGTTTTCCTTCGAACACTTTCAAACGTTTGTTTTTGTTTTTTGTGTTTTTAGGAAAATTAAAAGTTGTGTATTCTGCATGAAAAATCTAAACGAAAGGCCTTGGGCCTCAAATGGTTTTGCATCACTGTAACAATATTAACATCCAAAGGAAACTAATAGGTATCATAACAAAAGATCGTCCAACATTGTCCAAATCGCCACCTTTCATTGTATGGAAAGAAATAGAGAGCAATACTCTAGTTAGTAGGGCCTGACTTTTGAAAATCTTTTGGCCATACACAAACCTACAAAGTAGTTATTGGCAAAATAATTGTAGTATCAAATTTGCCTCCTTCCAAACTTTAAAGCATGCCAAGAACTACTTTATAGGTCTGATGTGTGGCCAAAAGTTTTCAGAAGTCCGGCCCCACTGACCAGAATAATGCTCTCTATTTCTTTTTATACAATGAAAGGTGATGATTTGGACAATGTTGGATTAGTTTTTGTTATTCTGTCCAATAGTTACCTCTGGATGTTATTATTGTTACAGTGATGCAAAATCATTTGAGACCCAGGACCTTTCATTAAGAATTGTTTTGCAGAATGCAAAAGTTGTAATTTTGGTTAATTATAATTTCCCCCCTAAAATTATCACCCGATTCTCAAATACTCCCACAAACTTTAACTCGTTATAACTTACCCACAAACTATATTTTCACATTGCGATTTCATCCCCCTCCTGTTGAAGTTATTATATTGAACGGTTTCCATCCTGGGCAAACGACATGTGACCTTCTCCTTACTTAAAATGACAAATTTGACTAACTAGATTCTAAGTGAGTCATCTTTTTTTTTTAAATAAAAAAAATTAGCTAGCTACATATTTTTTTTTGGCTCTATGAATTGCTAGAAGCATTGTAGAAAGCTAGGGAGGATTCAAACGAGGGTAAAATTATCTTTTCACGTAAAGGAGAAGGTCACGTGTTTGTTACGTGAGATAAAAACGTTCGACATAATGGCTTCAATCTGTTGAGGGATGAAATTACAATGAAAAGTATAGTTTATGGGGGTAAGTTGCAACGAGTTAAAGTTTGTGGGAGTATTTGAGAATCGAGTGATAGTTTGAGGGAGAAATTGTAATTAACCTTTTTCATTTTTCTAAAAAACAAAAACGTTCTGAGCGTGTTCAAACGAGAACAATCCGTCCAAAGAGGGTAAACATGTTAGTTGTAATCCTTCATCTGCATCAGCCCTGTCTGGGGCTTTAGCTTTTCCTAGACTGAAGATTGGAGCACGTTCTCCGTGGTGATATCAAGTAGCTGTGTAGGTAAGTTATATATTTCTTTTATTCTACTCACTTTTTTCTAATGATTATTTTTTTCAATAATTTAAGCGTTATATGGATTACAATTTTTGATTCAAGAAGACGAGGCTGCAGATAAAGTTGCAAAAGGTCTTGAAGCGGTTAGACCCACCATGATGGCTAAGATAAACTATTTGTTTTATTGTGTATTATATTTTAATTCTTTCGATATTTTTTGAATATTGTGATTAATTATTAAACATTACATTTTGTTAATAAATTCGTTATTTTCTTTTTACTAATTTTATACCGATTTTGTTTTTTAAATTTTTTAGGAAAATGCGAAAAAAACCTGTTCCAACGTTAAAAAAAACGTTCGGACACTAATGTAACTCATCGTTCAATCAAATTCGAACGATTCTACATTTTTCGTTCTCTGACTATTCGAACACTAAACTTCTTACAAGTCCGAACGCTAAGGTCTAGATATCAAATGATCAAACGTTTCGCAGAAGCGTTAGAAGCCGTTCTAACATTTACTTTGAACAACCGTTCTTAAGGGTTTGAATGGTAACATTATTTTGGGACAAAAATTTGTCCGTCTAGAAAAGCAACTTTTTTAAAAAAGCTTTTGTAATAGAGTTGTTAGGATAGATGGCGCGACGAACAAAATCCGTCCCAAAAACGTTTTTGGGACGGAAATTCTGAAGAGCATTCTTGTTTCCGTTATATTTTGGAGTGACGTAAGTTGGCATTTTTTATGGAGAAAAAGTAGATATTAATGTTTCCTATATACTCATGATCTATGATAAACTTTGCAGTAGTAGTAACAATGTCAACGAAGACATGCAAAATTAATATATAGGGTTAATTACAATTTCTCCCCTCAAACTATAACCCGATTCTTAAATACCCTTACAAACTTTAACTCGTTGCAAATCACCCCTATAAACTATACTTCTCATTGTGATTTCATCCCTCAACTGACTGGAGACATTATGTTGAACATTTTTTATCTTACATAACAAACACGTGACCTTCTTCTTACGTGAAAAGACAATTTTACCCTCGTTTGAGTCCTCCCTAGCCTTCTACATTCTCTGAAGTTACTGTCACATATAAGCTAGGGTTATTTAGCTCATGAAAAATTCATGAGTAGTAGATATTGACAGTAAAAGATTCAAGTTTTGGAAGACTAGTTCACAGGTGTTTGAAACATGATCTCTTGCATTATAAATTGCTTTGCTCGTAGGGTGTATGAGTATGTTCATTCAAAGGTCAAGAAATGTAACGAGAGATCTTCAAAAGAAAGCTTGAGTTCAACTATATATGCAAACCAAGTGCATCATTCCATTTGCATGTAATATATTCCTTGAATGAGACTTCAAAATACAGATATATGTTCCTTCTTTAGTACTCATGAAGGCGTAAAAAACACTTATTTGGACATACGCATAGGAGATAGTTCCCAAAGAACAAAAGGAAAGGTGATCAAAAGGGATCGAGTCGAATGAACAATTAGTATATTAGCTCTAAGAACAAAGCATATTTACATGCATTGCATCAACCGAGGGGTGTGTGTGTATGTGATCGAATGATTTGATCATTGCTTATTGAGATTATTCTTGCGTTAGTGTATAATCATAGTTGGCTTTAACTTCGTGTTTAATTGAGTTTAATTCCTGAGATATAAAGGTGTCTTGAAGCTCCAATGTATAGTTGAAGACAGTAGTGCAAGTACATGTTTGGACATATGTTTCTAGGATTCAAGTTTGATTGGAGTATGCACATAGTCAGTTAACGTGAGATGGAGGTTTTACTTTTTTCCTGAGAAAGTTCAAGTTCATTAGAATTCAGATGGAAGTTTGATAGAATCGTGACTTATATAACTGTTGTGACAGAATTTAGTTAGAAATATTCTAACTAATTAGTGGACGTCTAGAAGGCCAAGATGGTCCAAAAAACTTCCTGATTATACCGTGCATTACATTCCAAAATTTTATCATTGTTCTTAGCTTAGAAAAATACAAAAATTGAACCTTCCCTGAAAAACCCTCTCAAGAGCCTCTGTTACATTGTGTGAAATCTTGAGATAAGGTTCTTAATCTAGATTTGTCTCAATATCGATCCCTCCGAATTAAGTTCCTCCCATTCACTGAAGATTCCCTGTTGTCCCCCAGGAAGAAGTTGCCCAATCCTTGTCACATTCCGGCTTCCCTCCACGCCCCCGAATTGTTAAGCGATTTAACATGGAGGGCTCCTTGCCTGTTGCATCCCTGGCCTTGGTAATTCTTCCATCAGAGCTAGAAGTTGCAGATCCGGATGTGTATAAGAAATCGAGTGTTAAATTAGGAATTTGGGAATTCTTAGTCTATAGATCACTGTGTATTTCGAGTTTAAAAAGCTAGTGATATCTTTTCTCTGGCCTACGGGCCGTAGAGTTTTTTCTCTTGGAATTTGTTTTCAAGAGATTTTTTCTTCGTAACCAAATATTGGTGTCATTGTGTGGTAATTGTTAAGTTTATTGTATTCTTGATTAACTGTTGATAATCTTTGAACAATAGCTGAGAAGTGAGAGTATTCTTGGCTATCTTGAATCTGTGATAATTAGATTCTGATGTTTATAATTTATATTCTGCATTGATAAATCTTGATATAGATTTATAGTTGTTGAAATTGCTGATTTGCACTTGTGAAGAGGTGGTACTCTAACACGTCTAATTGACATTTGGCAAATCTTGGAATTCTTCCATATTCTTGTTACGTACCATGTCAGAAATGAATATATATCATATAAACAAAGTGATAAAACGAAACATCTAATTATTTAAATCTTAAAATCTATAGCAAGGGTTGATTGCTTTAAATCTTGATAACCTATATATTTTCTCTTTTCTCAAGTACGCAATCATGTAACTTATCAATCTAAGCAATAGCTTCTATATTTTTCTTTTTGTTTTTAACCATATAATATGTGGAAGTGCGATAATACAGGATATGCCTGCAGGACTATCCTTGCTTTCATCTAATGAAGGTTTCTCTTCTTTAATCTATGAGATCTGAGAATCTGATGATGTAACTCTATTCACAATTAATGTACGTGTCAAGTATATATATGGTTTTCTACGCTAAATACAATATCTGGACAATTGGCAAGATTGTGTATACCCTGCGATAAATTCAAGTCTTGCGAAAACTTAGTAGTCTTGCTGAAAGGCATGGATGCATGCCTTGGTGAAGATTATGACAAGTAGCAACGCCAATAAAAGCTTCAATATTGTAGCAGATGAGTACCATACTACAGGTAACTATGGAAATGCATGCGTACGTAGGAGTTTCGAAAGGAAGGTCTTGATGTTATTGCAGCATGAAAGAAGCAAATAAACGATCGAGAGACAAAGCAGAATTCGCGGATCATATATATTATTATTCCTTTGAATACAGCCGAGACAGACTTAGGCAACCAATAGGGTTCATAACCTAGCAAATGTTTTTTACATTCCCAAATAGCAACTCAAAATCTTAACAGCGCGTAGATTCCGATTTCAGCTTGGAATATACGTACATGACCTAACTTGAAAGTCGAAAAGAGAGTTGTCGAAGTAAAGTTCGGCAGTTTCATTCTTTTGCCATGATCCTGTAAGGAGTAAATACAATTAGTTTAAAAGCTCACACAACGACACCTGTTCTAACCGAGGGGAAAAAGAGACAAAGGAGGAGGAGGAGGGGGCCGGGGGGCAGTGTTAGCTGGGATTTGGCAGCGCTCCATATGCATGGAATTTTCTTGTCAACACCGATGCGTACAACATCTCTATAAAAGCACTCATCGAGGGTTCCAAAGTCATCATAATCATAGAGAGTTTAAGTAGAGTACTCACTGACAACCATATTGTCTACAGATCATTTAACAGTCAAAATCTAGGTTTTCCCTTCCATTCAATAGATGAGAGGTATTGAAAACTGACGAAATCATAAGCAGGTTAAATCACAAATAAGAGATGAGAGATTTTGTAGTAAGAGATTATTTATTTTTCTTGTCATTTCATGAAAATGTCCAAACACATATGCATGACTATCAGTAACTGAACACTGTAAAGAACTTGTTTATCACAAATACAACCATCTAATTGCAAACGATTGTCCCACTATGCCCGTACCGTTGTTCATGATATACTAGTTATTTCAGTCATTGGCTAGTTCATATATCCGTGTGTTAGGAGAAGTATAGTTTTTGTTGTATGTGGAAACTCAATTAAGCTCCGATTCCCTCATTCATCTTCATAAGTCGACCTGGGTTACATGCTTGTAATCCAATGACGACAGGGGTGTTTAAAGTTGTATAAGGACTCAGATTCAGAAAGAACTCGTTTCTGAACTAGTAACCTTTAGCCCTAACAGTTGAAGAAGATATGATTGAAAGGACCAAAATAAGATATATAAAGAGCTGTTGAGGAACTATTTCAAGTGCGTTAGATACAAGACGCATAAAGCTTAGTGTCCTAATTACTAATTAGGAGAGAACAAAGCATGAAGATATTGTCTTGACCAACTATAAACGCAATGTATGTTAGTGAAACTTCAATTAGAAACATGGCCGGACTGGCCTAGCTTCCACATACAAGACGCATCATCCAGAGTAGTGAACCGTGTGTAGAACTAATTCAGTAAAAGCGATTTGAGGAACACAGAGTCCACTAGTGAGACACGTACAAAGGAACTGAATGTCAACTTCTATGTTAAATAAAAAAGGGTACGAAATATTCAAATTCAAGTTTGACATAGTGATCATTAGTAACAGTAATCCATCACAGAATGATATATTAATATCAATACTAGGAAAAATCCAGTATCCATTTTTATTATTTCTATTTATGTATATATCAGTTGATGAGTCATATTTATGGCAGTTAAGAACAGGTCAGAGAAATAAATGCAACATTATAACAATCTCTGAAATTTGGCTCATACTACAAGTAAGCTGTGACGATGGTTTTAAATATGTACTAAATTGTGCACGAAGGAAAAATTAGTCACGTCATAATCTACGCGACTACGGCAATATTTCTTCAAACTTTACTTGGAATAGTCACTTCATATATGCAATATTCTTCTAAATTGAGAATGCCATGACTCGAAAAAGTGTGCAACGCCACGCTTCCGTATTAACCTTTAAGTTCTTTTTATAGGAATAGAATACTAATTAAAAAAAGGTTACGATCGCGAAAATTACAACTCGTCTTATCAAAATTATAAAGATTTATGATCTCCTTATTTAATAAACCAAATCAAAGTAGCTAATTAAGATTAAATTGCACAATACCAAATAGTAAAAACAGAAGCAAATGGTGAAGGTAACTCAATATATATAATCAACATATCAACATATAAAGTACGGTAATTAAGTAATGCATGGAAATGTTTATTGATAGAAAATCTAAATAAGTTAATAAGACTTATGCACACACTATTAAGGATAAATGCAAGAATAATTAGCAATTAGCTAAAGAAAAAACATAACATTAGAATCGTTTGATAAAAATAGATATAGAAATCTCCACATATATAAAAGTATAGGACTAAAGGAGGCTATCCTTTACTATGAGGATTTACTAAAGAGTTAAAACTATGAGCTATAAACAAAATCTGGGCCCACATGCCCATTCAAAATGCTGCAATATATATAACTACTCAAGCCAAAAGCTATCGCATGAGCAAAATATATTTAGAAGGTTTTAACCTGAACATCATTGATAGTACCAACTTATTGCTAATAGAGCATACCAAGCATAATATTCATTATAAGAAATTGAGTTCTCTCGTTCTTCTCATCAACTAAAGTCATAACAAACAATTCAATTCAACAACAATCATATTAGGTCATATTAGGTAGGACTTATAACATACCAGGACTACATAACATGGTAGAAATGCTCATTCACCACATCATGGCTCATGATCACAGTGCCAAATCAGGGACCATCAGCAGCCTGGGGGACCATGGTTGAAAGTCTGGGATGGATTATGTGGTTAGAAAGTCTAGATTGATATGTAAGCAACCACAAATAAAACAAGTTTGAATAAACATAAGTGAGTCAAATAAAACACTTAATAATGTTGGTGAAGTCAAAATTATGGATAAAAGTTGGGAATCAAACAATGGCAGTATAATCAAAACAACATGTAAGTATATGATCAAAGTGATAGCAACGCCAATAAAAGCTTCAATATTGTAGCAGATGAGTACCATACTACAGGTAACTATGGAAATGCATGCGTACGTAGGAGTTTCGAAAGGAAGGTCTTGATGTTATTGCAGCATGAAAGAAGCAAATAAACGATCGAGAGACAAAGCAGAATTCGCGGATCATATATATTATTATTCCTTTGAATACAGCCGAGACAGACTTAGGCAACCAATAGGGTTCATAACCTAGCAAATGTTTTTTACATTCCCAAATAGCAACTCAAAATCTTAACAGCGCGTAGATTCCGATTTCAGCTTGGAATATACGTACATGACCTAACTTGAAAGTCGAAAAGAGAGTTGTCGAAGTAAAGTTCGGCAGTTTCATTCTTTTGCCATGATCCTGTAAGGAGTAAATACAATTAGTTTAAAAGCTCACACAACGACACCTGTTCTAACCGAGGGGAAAAAGAGACAAAGGAGGAGGAGGAGGGGGCCGGGGGGCAGTGTTAGCTGGGATTTGGCAGCGCTCCATATGCATGGAATTTTCTTGTCAACACCGATGCGTACAACATCTCTATAAAAGCACTCATCGAGGGTTCCAAAGTCATCATAATCATAGAGAGTTTAAGTAGAGTACTCACTGACAACCATATTGTCTACAGATCATTTAACAGTCAAAATCTAGGTTTTCCCTTCCATTCAATAGATGAGAGGTATTGAAAACTGACTCATGCGTCTTGTCCATTGTGCGTTCCTCAAGAACAACGGAACAATACTAGTTATTTCAGTCATTGGCTAGTTCATATATCCGTGTGTTAGGAGAAGTATAGTTTTTGTTGTATGTGGAAACTCAATTAAGCTCCGATTCCCTCATTCATCTTCATAAGTCGACCTGGGTTACATGCTTGTAATCCAATGACGACAGGGGTGTTTAAAGTTGTATAAGGACTCAGATTCAGAAAGAACTCGTTTCTGAACTAGTAACCTTTAGCCCTAACAGTTGAAGAAGATATGATTGAAAGGACCAAAATAAGATATATAAAGAGCTGTTGAGGAACTATTTCAAGTGCGTTAGATACAAGACGCATAAAGCTTAGTGTCCTAATTACTAATTAGGAGAGAACAAAGCATGAAGATATTGTCTTGACCAACTATAAACGCAATGTATGTTAGTGAAACTTCAATTAGAAACATGGCCGGACTGGCCTAGCTTCCACATACAAGACGCATCATCCAGAGTAGTGAACCGTGTGTAGAACTAATTCAGTAAAAGCGATTTGAGGAACACAGAGTCCACTAGTGAGACACGTACAAAGGAACTGAATGTCAACTTCTATGTTAAATAAAAAAGGGTACGAAATATTCAAATTCAAGTTTGACATAGTGATCATTAGTAACAGTAATCCATCACAGAATGATATATTAATATCAATACTAGGAAAAATCCAGTATCCATTTTTATTATTTCTATTTATGTATATATCAGTTGATGAGTCATATTTATGGCAGTTAAGAACAGGTCAGAGAAATAAATGCAACATTATAACAATCTCTGAAATTTGGCTCATACTACAAGTAAGCTGTGACGATGGTTTTAAATATGTACTAAATTGTGCACGAAGGAAAAATTAGTCACGTCATAATCTAGGACTACGGCAATATTTCTTCAAACTTTACTTGGAATAGTCACTTCATATATGCAATATTCTTCTAAATTGAGAATGCCATGACTCGAAAAAGTGTGCAACGCCACGCTTCCGTATTAACCTTTAAGTTCTTTTTATAGGAATAGAATACTAATTAAAAAAAGGTTACGATCGCGAAAATTACAACTCGTCTTATCAAAATTATAAAGATTTATGATCTCCTTATTTAATAAACCAAATCAAAGTAGCTAATTAAGATTAAATTGCACAATACCAAATAGTAAAAACAGAAGCAAATGGTGAAGGTAACTCAATATATATAATCAACATATCAACATATAAAGTACGGTAATTAAGTAATGCATGGAAATGTTTATTGATAGAAAATCTAAATAAGTTAATAAGACTTATGCACACACTATTAAGGATAAATGCAAGAATAATTAGCAATTAGCTAAAGAAAAAACATAACATTAGAATCGTTTGATAAAAATAGATATAGAAATCTCCACATATATAAAAGTATAGGACTAAAGGAGGCTATCCTTTACTATGAGGATTTACTAAAGAGTTAAAACTATGAGCTATAAACAAAATCTGGGCCCACATGCCCATTCAAAATGCTGCAATATATATAACTACTCAAGCCAAAAGCTATCGCATGAGCAAAATATATTTAGAAGGTTTTAACCTGAACATCATTGATAGTACCAACTTATTGCTAATAGAGCATACCAAGCATAATATTCATTATAAGAAATTGAGTTCTCTCGCACTAATTTCTCATCAACAAAGTATATCAAACAATTCAACCCAACAACTATATCATATTAGGTCTTGGCTCCTAGGACTTATAACATACCAACTACATAACATGGTAGAAATGCTCATTCACCACATCATGGGTGATCGAGTGCCAAATCAGGGACCATCAGCAGCTGGGTCCCATGGTTGAAAGTCTGATGGATTATGTGTAGCCTCATAGTTTGATATGTAAGCAACCACAAATAAAACAAGCAATAAACATGGTGAGTCAAAAGGACTTAATAATGTTGGGAAGGGGATTATGGAAAAAGACATCAAACAAGCAGTATAATCAAAGTGACATGTAACAATATGATCATGGGGATGCACAAGATAACATCATGAAGAAATTGTTAATAAATAAACAATTGACAGAGAAATGCATTATGAGAACTTGATCACATATATATGATTTGATCCCTGATCATCCATTTTTTACTTTGCTAAGATACTCATATTTCATTTTCCAACCTCCGCCATGCTCTATTTAACCTCTAGAGTCAGGGTTGTGCGTTCCTCTCTCCTTCCCGGAACAAACTCAAGGCAGAGCATGACTCCATTGTCTTGGAGGCCACCCCTTGATTCATGTCAAGGCCATAGTTGCACATCCTCCAATGATCGGTACATTCATAGTTTTTTTTTGGGTAACTAGTAAGTATATTGATTCCCAAAGAGCTATACAAGATGGGCCTAGCCTAGGTAGTAAAAGAAACCTAATGCGCCTTACAACAAGGAGGACCTTAACAAAAATTAAAACAAAGACCTCTCAAAGAGGTGAAAAACTCAACCAAAAGAAACCTATACCCTCAAAATGGGTGTAACTTCCCCTTAATGGGGTGTAATTTAACCAAAGTAAACATATGCCCTCAAAATGGGCTTAACACCCCTTCAAAAGGGTAGAGCACAAAAGATGTTATCTATAGAGTAAAAGATCATGTCAACACATATAATGCCACAACCAAGAAGACAAATCAACATCAAGGAATGATTCTTGGAGGAGAAAGATGCTATAGGTAAGCACCATTTCCTAGCTAACTCCAAGTTCTTTTCAGTCCTCTGAACCTGTTTAAGAATGCTCATTCTAACCACCACTCCATTACTAATGTCTTTGAGAACATGAATAACTCTTCTTGCCTTGTCCTTGAATATTTTGTTATTTCACTCCCTCCATAAATGATAGATTGTAGCAGTAAACATAATTAGGGTAATTCTTGCCAAGATGGTTCTACCCTTCCTCTTCATGGACAACCATCTAACCACCTCCTTCCAGCTATAAAACCTTCTATCTAACAAAATAATCTAGATTCTTTCAGAGAAGAAGCATCGAAAAAATAAGTGTTCCTCATCCCCAGGGTCCCACCACACAAAACACAAGACGCTTCTCTTCCCAACCTCGCGCTCTTAGCCTTGCTTTAGTAGATAACCTTTCTTTAATAACCAACCAGGCAATGAAGGAAAATCTAGGACCATAGCTGGCACCCCACAATATATGAAAGCAAGGAACTTTGGGCATCTTAGAGTAAAGAGAAGCAAGGGCAAATGAGGTAGAGAAAGTACCATTTCAACTAGACATCCAAATCAGTTGATCCTCCCTATTGGGCCAATGGTGAAACCTGGTTGGTGTTTGGGACTCCAACTATCTCCAGAAATCACCATGTGGCCAGTCCCATGAAATGCCTCTGATTAACCCCTCCACTATAACATTTGCGCTAACTTCATAAGAAGTAATAAAGACAGGATTGACAAGTTTAAACAAAGGTTTGACTGAGTGCCAATTGTCAATTTAAACCGACGTGCTCACACCACTCCCAATAGCTACTTTAATTCTTTCCTGGGCAAGCTATCGCAGATTCAACAAATTCCTTTAGCTCCAAGATGTATTCGCTGCAATTTTAAGGATCCAAAATTGCTTACCTCTCATCAAATTTTTCCGAAACCAATCCCACCAGATAGACTCTATGAATCAGTAAAGAGGTGCCACAAATGCTTCAAGTTGCAAGCTTGGTTCCACAACATCAAATTCGGAATGCCTAAGCTCCCATGCATCTTTGGGCGACAAATCTCAATTCAATCTACTTTTGCCCCTCTCATTTTAAGATCACTATCCTTCCAAAGAAAAGCTCTCAAGGTTCTTTCTATAAGAGTAATAGTGGCTTTAGGCAAAACAAACAAGGCTGACCAGTAGTTTTGGATGGCTACAAGAATTGACTGAATCAGTTGGAGTTTACTCGCATATGATAAAAACTTATTGGTCCAACTCTCTGCGAGCGCCACAATTTTCTCTCTAAGAACCTAACAGTCCAAAATTCTCAATCTTGATGAAATTAAAGGAACTCCCAAGTACCAAATAGGAAGCTCAGCAGCTTGAAAACCCACGATGTTGGACATATGGTCCTTAACCACATTACTGACCTCGCAAAAGAACATCTAATTTTTCCTTGAATTAGGAACCAACCCAGATAGCTCGCCAAACTTGTTAATACACCCCTAGATAACATTTATAGAGCCAACATTACCTTTGTCAAAAATGAGGAGAACATCAGCAAAACAAAGGTGTGATAGCCTTGTTCTTTTGCATCTCTAATGAAATTCAAATTTCGGATCCCTTGTCGCCTTATCCATTAACCCTGACAACATCTCCATTACCAATGCAAACAAATAAGGTGACAATAGGTCACCTTGACGCAAACCCCTCTCTACTTGAAAGAAACCACATAGGCCACCATTAACTTTAATGGAGAATCGCACCTTGGATATATACTCTTCTATCCAATGCACAAAACACAGAGGAAATCTCAAGACTTCAAGAACCATAAACAGTAAATCTCACCTAACATGATCATAAGCTTTCTTGATGTATACCTTTACCCCACAGCTTGGGGTTCCAAAACTACAGCTATAATTTTGAAAAACTTCCTGTGCCAAACGGATGTTGTCTCCCATCCTTTGCCCTGGAATGAAAGCTGTTTGGTTTCCTCCTACCAACTCCTGAATCTTATCCCTCATGAGACGCATCAATATCTTATTGATACACTTATAGATAGTGTTACAACAAGAAATGGGGTGGAAGTCCGTAAAAAAATGAGGCATTCGACACTTTTGGAATCAGCGAAACCGCGGTACAATCCACCTCCCTAAGCAGCCGACCAGACAATAAAAAGAATTGGATAACTTCTACTGGGCTACCACCTATAATACACCATGTTCTCTTGAAAAAGACCGAGTTATATCCATCTGAACCTGGTGCCTTGTCATCCCGGATTAAAAACACAGCCTCCTTAATTTCATCCATACTAACCTCCTTTTGTAACAAAGTCTACTGGTCATGGTTAAGCCTCTTTTGGCCCACCTCAACTTTAATTCTATCAATATTTGGTTTTTGCTCATGCCTGCTCCATAGATCTAAATAAAAATCAACCAAAGTTTTCTGCACCTGCTCCATATGAGTAATGCACGTGCCATCTTCAAGAGAAACTGAACGAGTACTTCTCTTGCTTTGAAAATTCTTCATTGCCTGAAAGAAAAACTTGAAATTTTGGTCTCCAAGATTAAGCCATTACTTACGCGAATTCTGTCTCAGAAAAGACTCCTCAAAATGACAGAGCCTCATAAGCTTATTTGTGACCAACTTTTCAGTTTCAAACACTTCTTTTGTAAGTGTCCTTTATAACTCTGCTTGAACCTCCTCAAGTGCAACTCTTGCCTCCTAAACCAGGTTAGAAATCTCAAAGAAATTCTTCCTATTCAAGTTTTTCAGTTCCTTCAAGACGTACAACAATAAGAAAGTGATCTGAAGCTCAAGGTGGTAAGAAATTAGCCCTTGATACACCAAGTAAGTCCTCCTAACAATAGTTCACAACAACCCTATCCAGCTTCCTCAAAATCGAATTCAACAGTTGCTTGTTGTGCCAAGTAAGTCGGTGTCCCAAATATCTAAGATCATTCAATCCATATTCACATAAGCATTGATCTAGCTCGGCCAATTATCTGAACCACCTACACATTCATTAGGAAAATAGACAACATTAAAGTCACCCATCATCACCCAAGGCATGGTGTCCTATGTCAAATGTGCCACAGATTCCCAAAGGCTTTTTCGACCCTCTTAATCATTGGCAGCATAGACAATTGAAACCATACAACACCAATCCATTACCTTCCCTCTCACTTCAAAGTGAATCAATTGATTAGTTTTCATCAACACCTGAACATCCAACACATTCTCATCCCAAAGGATTAAAATCCTTCCTCCATTCACAATACCCACTCGTTTGCTAGAAATCTACACACCGAGTCCACATTCTCTTCTCTAATCTTATTCTCTCCAATGTCGATAAATGAAACATTCTACTGTAAAATAAACATTCTAATCTCACTCTGATTAATGGGGTCGCTCAAGCCCCAAATATTCCAATAACCAAAAGACATAAACACTAATAAGAAGAAAGGGTACTCTAACCATCACCCAACACCAACTACTACTTCCCACCATCAATCGAAGAAGCTTCTTCAAGGCTCTGCTACGGGGCTTCCCCGCAACATCATTGATGAGAGAATCCTTCACTAAGAGGGCTAATTTGTTGATCACAAAAGGAAAGCTATCCACATCAGTAATTTCTTCGCAATCTGCCCTAGCATTTGGGATTCTAGGCACAATTTGATGGTCCACTTTTACCCCTTCCTTCCCACTAGAGGACCCACTTTAGCACTTGAATCCACCTTCACCTCTTTGCCTTTATGCTTCCTCTGCACCTCAATCCAATCACTCATAAAATTGCACTTAACCACCAGAAGGGGGGGCCCTTGCACATCTCGCATACAAGTTGAATTAGAATGCCCAAAACACTTACACATGGAACAACAATCTAGCTCCCAATTATAATCCACAAGGACTGAAAAAACTTGACCTTCTGAATCCCGAATTTCAACTTCCCTCATCAATTCAATTGAAGCATCCACCTCTACACAAATCCTAGCAAAATCTATCCTCGTCCAATCCATTGTTCAACGATCCGTATACAATGGACTACCAACTCTAGTTGCCACAATACTTAGGCCTTCATCGGTCCAATACTCCAAGTGTCACAGGGTTACTTTTCAGATAAAAATTTTCGCCTTGTGTGGCATCAAGCACACCCCTACTTGACCAGCCAATCGCTCAAAGAGATAGGGACACAAAGCTTTATGAAAACTCCCAACTTTATATTCACAACGTAAGAAGATACAAGGAACGTCAAGGCCTTTACAACTTTATAGGCACTTGACTTAGATCACTTAGTAAACTCACTGATACTTGAGGACTACTCTTAGACTTCACTGCACTCATTCTTTGTGTGTTCTACAGAAGGGTTGAGCAACCTTTATATAGAGTCTAGGCATCCCACTGAGTCTCTCACAGAGTGACACCTGTCAAACTCTCATTGGACCACTTTTTTACACTTCAGTTCATCTAGCACCTTGTTGCATGCTAGTCGTGACACATCACTATGTTGACCACTTCCCATGTCTAGTCTCCCGGCTTGACCAATTCTCGTGCCTAGTCTCAAGCCTTGTGACTTGGTCTTCAGTGCACATGTGCTTGCTAAGCACAACCATGTTGCACTTGAATAGGTCAAAGCGCCTAGGTGACACATAAGACTAGGTCAATCCCTCAATCAATACCTAATATCAAGGATCCCCTTAACTTAGTCATCTTTGACTCGGTCTTGCCTATTCAAGCTATGTCATCGTCTTTTCCTTATTTGTAGGACATTGTCACGCCCCGCCCCTTGGGCGTGTCTAGATGCCATAACATCGACTTGCTCGTGAGCTGCACTCTTTGGTCGTGTCATCCGAGTGCCATCGAGTCATGCCATGCTGCTTGCCTTGGCCTAGGTCCATCCCAAGCATGCTGAGGCTAGGGTCAAGAACCCCGTCCCACTATGTGCGTGTCATCCCACACACTGTGTGTGCTACCCCATGCACCTTGGCTTCCAATGGTAACATCCATGCTAGGAGCCACGGCATGCCACCATAGTTAACCCTTTAGGAGTCTAACAAACCACTCCCACCAAAGGAAGTCGACGCCTTCGTCGGAATAGAGCCTAAGTACTCCTCAACTTCCTTTTCTAACTTCCATAGGGTAGTGTCTTTCTCCCACGTAGCTTCAGTCTCCGGTAGACCCTTCCACTTCACCAAGTAAAGTGTCTGTCAGTTCTTCCTACTCATTCCTTCGATCCTCCTATCGAGTATCTGATCAACTTGCTTGCCAAGCTCTTCCCTCACATTAGGAGGAGCTCTCTTCAACTTGCTCCTTGCTCTGTTTGGTAAGTCCTCATTTAAAAGTTTGAGGTAAACTCACATAGAAAGTAGGATGAACATGCATCTTTTCAGGAAGCTTCAACTCGTCCAACTTTCTTCACCACTTCGAATGGTCCATCATATTTAAGAACTTGTCCTCTGTGTGTCTCTGCCGTTCGAAGCTTCTTCCAGATTTGAGGAGTGAGTTTAAGCATAACTCGATCTCCTACCTGGAACTCAAGGGGCCTTTTTCCTTGGTCGACATACTTCTTCATACGCCGCTGAGCTTTTGCAATGCTATCCTAAGCTGCAGTCATTAGCTCTTGCTTGTCTTTGGCAAACTGTAAGACAATGCCCTGCCTTGGTCTACACAGCTATCTTATGGGAAGTAAGGGGCTGATACCCCAGATTCAGCTCGAAAGGGTTCATCTTTGTAGATGAGGAATTCTACAAGTTGTAGGCAAATTGTGCCACATCTAGAAGATCCACCCAATTCTTCTGGCTCCTTGTGACATAGTGCCTCAGATATTCTTCAAGTAAGGCCTTCATCCTTTCGGTCTGACCATCTGTTTGAGGATGATAGGCTATGGAGAACTTCTGTTGCCAACCCAGAGTTTTGAATAGCAAGGTCCTCCGGAATCCCCTTGAATCGAGGATCTTGACCACTGACTATATCCTCCGGAATCCCAAAGTTCTTGACAACAAACTTGAAGAATAATTCAGCAGCAACATTAGCAGTACATACCTTTGGTGTTGCTACGAAAATTGCATACTTGGTGAGCCTATCAATGATCACCATCACAGAACCTTTTTCTTTCGAGGTTGAAAATCCTGAAATAAAGTCTATAGAAATCGACACCCACGGCTTATGCTCCCGCAATTGCTGAAACACTTTCCTCAAATGCTGAACATGGTCCTCCATGGACTCTAGATGACGATGTCATCCAAATAAACTACTACAAAGTGATCGAGGTATTCATGGAAGACATCGTTTATGAGATTGCAAAATGTCACAGGAGCATTTGTAAGGTTGAAAGGCATCACTAGGAACTTGTATGAGCCATACCGAGTAACTCAAGTGGTCTTCTACTCATCACCTTCTACAATCCGCACCTGCCAGTATCCCGACCGCAGGTCCAGCTTCGTGAAGTAGATTGCTTGGCTCAACCTATCAAACAGATCTTGAATAAGAGGTACATGATACTTCTTAACTGTTACCTTGTTCAAGGCCCAGTAGTCTATACACATCCGCATAGAGTCATCTTGTTTCCTTTGAAACAACACTGATGCACCATATGGAGCCTTTGATGGTTGAATAGAACCAGATTCCAGCAGCTCACTCAGCTGCTTCCTCAACTCTGTCAGCTCCTTTGGACTCATTCGGTAGGAAGCTTGAGTAGGAGGTTTGGCTCCAGGCACCAAATTAATCTAATGATCCACTGCCCTCCTTGGTGGAAGCTTTTTCGGTAGCTTTGGAGGCATCATGTCTCTAAACTCCCTCAGCATGTCCATGATCTCATCAGGGACTTCCCCGGAGACATTGGGCTTGACTTCCAACAATGTTACCAAGTATGTTGGATGTCCCTTTTACAGTCCGTGCTTCACTTGAATGGCTGACACCACGCCATTTTTCATGCCTGTATACTTCTCTTTGCCTTTAGGCTGCACATGCAGAAAACATGGCTGCCTTCCATCCGCAATGAGGAGTCCCCCCCCAAAATGGCATCACCACTACCATCACTTCCACCAGGAACTCCTTTCCAAGGGAACCACCAGAAACTCCACCTTCTCATTCCAGTCACCCACTCGAATGGAAATTGTCTAAGCCATCCCCGCCATCGGCTTAGCTTCAGAATTGGTCGCCTTGATCTTGCTTGAACTCTTAGAAAGTTTCAAGCCAAGATTCTTGGCCACACGCTCAGTCACAAAGTTGTGACTAGCACCCGTGTCAACCCTAGCAATCATCTCGCGTTCTTCAACTTTGATGGGATATTCATCAATCACATTAGGGATTCAACTTTTAAAGCATTAAGCATGGGTTGAAGAGGATCTACTTGGGATGGTGTTTCCTCTAAGCTCGTGTTGTCATCATCAGCAACCAAGGCGTTGAGCTTCTCTCGCTTTGGACATTCTCTTGACATATGTGGGCCGTCGCATATGAAGCAAGACATCTTCTAAGCATCATTCCCCGAAAATTGCTTTGAAAACTTGCTGCCCTTCTGCTCCATTCGGTCCTTCTCCTTGGCCTTCCCTTTGTCCTTCAACTTGTACTTGAGCTTGGCCTTGTCTTTCGACTTAGTAGGGTGAAAATCATCATCAGTAGAATTCTGTAGCCTGAAGTCCAGCAATGTATCTACTGTTGTCATTGTTGTAGGGAGATCATGAACTCCCTACCTTCGTAGCTCCATCTAGGTCCAGCCTTGTAGCCCTAAGGTGAAGTTGAGCATCTTGTCCTCCTCGGACATGTTCTCGATGTCAAGCATCAAAGAACTAAACTGCTTCACATACTCCCTAATTGAGCTAGTCTGCTTCAATTTCTTGAGAGCATCCCTTACAACCCAAGCATTGCTGCAAGGCAAGAACTGCAACTTCAGCTCCCTCTTCAGCATATCCCACGTGGAGATGCTAGGCCTACTCGCACTAGAATCGTCATCCATCCTTGTACACCACCATAGCTTAGCATCACCCGCTAAGTACATGGATATAATGGTTACCCGCTCATTCTTGGGCACTTGAGCAACTTTGAAATACTGCTTTATATCCCATAAGAAATTCTCCAACTCTTTAGCATCTCTTATGCCATTGAAGGTTTTAGGATCAGGTACCTTCAACTTGTTTACATGTGGGGTACTTGAAGAAGCACCACCATTAGCAACAGCTCTTTTAAGGATCACGAACTCATCGTCCACCCTCTTGAAGACGTCCAACAGAAGGCCCTCCAACGTCCTAGCAGGCACCTTAGCTTCCTCTCGCTTGGCATCCGCCTCCGCTTTGTAAACTTCGGCTTCAACTTTGTAGGACACTAAGAGATTCCTTAGTGCCTGCACTTCATTGTATGCATCAGGGAACTGATCACAGAAAGGGACTTGGTGATTGATTGCTTCCTCCGTTGGCTGGCCTACAATAGCTTCAAGGTGAGTCACTCTTTCCTTCACAATGAGCTGTTACCCAGCAATTTGACCAGCTCTGATGCCAACTATCACAGGGTTACTTTTTAGACAATAATTTTCACCTTGTTTGGTGCCAAGCACACCCTTACTTGACTAGCCAACCGTTTAAAGAGATAGAGATACAATGCTTTACGAGAAACTCTCAACCTTATATTCACAATGTAAGAAGATACAAGAAATGTCAAGGCCTTTACAACTTGCTAGGCACTTGACTTTGATCGCTCACAAAGATCACTCACTTAGTAAACTCACTAATACTTGCAGACTACTCTTAGACTTCACTGCTCTCTTTCTTTGTGTGTTCTACAGAAGGGTTGAGCTCCCTTTATAGAGTCTAGGCATCCCACTGAGCCTCTCACAGAGTGACACTTGTCAAACTCTCGTTGGACCACTTGCTTGCACTTGAGTTCATCTAGCACCTTGATGCATGCTAGTGGCGACACATCGCCATGTTGACCACTTCTCATGCCTAGTCTCCTGGCTTGACCAATTCTCGTGCCTAGTCTCAAGCCTTGTGACTAAGTCTTCAGTACACATGTGCTTGCTAAGCACAACCACCTTACACTTGAATAGGTCAAAGCGCCTAGGTGGCACACAAGACTAGGTCAATCCCTCAACCGATGCCTAATATCAAGAATCCCCTTGACTTAGTAATCTTTTACTTGGTTTTGCCTGTTCAAGCTATGCCACCGTCTTCTCCTTGTTTGTAGGACATCGTTGCACCACACCCCTTGGGCTTGTCTGTATGCCATGGCATCGACTTGCCCGCATGCCGCACTCCCTGGTCATGTCACCCACGTGTCATCGAGTCATGACATGCTACTTGCCTTGGCCTGGGTCCATCCCAAGCACGCTGAGGCTAGCGTCAAGACCCCCATCCCACTATGTGCGTGTCAACCCACACACTGTGCGTGCCACCCCACGCACCTTGGCTTCCCATGATGACATTCATGCTAGGAGCCATGACATGCCACCATGGTTAACCCTTTAGGAGTCTAACACCAAGGGTGCACCTCTCAATTTAGCCCATACTGAAATTTGGTCAAGGTCATTTTTCAAAAATGTCATATTTGGTTGTCATTTCCTTAAGAAAAATTGTTGATTGACTATGTGCCATGGCCCTCCCTCCTGCACATTCTCCACTGCTTCCTCATTTTTGAACTTGAAAATGAAGAATCATTCTCCATGGACAAAACCTCCAATAAACCTTTCAATCCCCATAGTCTCATAGCTATAGCACTTACAGTGAGATAGCTAAGACTATGTCCAATGAAATGCCCCCCGAATGTAAATTCTCACTATTTACAACCTTTTTCACAAACATCTGGTGGGGGTCTGACAACCACCTTGCCATTCTCCCCATTAAGTTTCAAAAACTTCAATTTCATCAAAGCTTCAGAGTTTTTAGCAATCGAACCTAACGCAATAGTAGCATAGGATTGCTTTTACAATGAATTGCCAACTCCTGGATATTGAGCATGTTGATCTCCAGCTTTGGAGACTACTTAGGCAGCAGTCGGTTGTTGGCCACCCCATTCAGCCAGCCTCTCCACAACAGGTCTGGAGTTACTCCTTTTCAGACTAGATTTCCCACGTCTCACCAACCTGCCCCTACTCCTTTACTTCACTCGATTTTTTTTCAAAACCATCTCTAAATTTTTTCCTAAGTTCTACGTTTTCAGCAACCAACAAACTCTGACTCTGGGTTTGGCCAAAGTCTGCCTAATTATGGTTTCGTCCAGCCTCTCCATCACGCCTAGCTTCACCAAACCTCATGACCTCACCTTTTCAACCAACCACAGATCTCATGGGACCATCTACCTCCCCGCTCTCCTCATCCTACCCATTTGAGACACTGACGTCTCAGCCATATAGGGGCTCGATCTACCCCTTCAGTTGTCCCTACCACACCTTCGCTATTCAGAACCCCTGTATCTACACCAGCCGCAGTCCCAAGTCAACAACCAATTCATTGGCAAACTCCAAGAGAACAAATTTCCCCTTCACCTGCCGAGGATCTACCATAGAGAGCATTCTTCTAGGTTAGGAGGTCGGCTCCCCTGAGGAAGAGGGGAGTCATGCGCAGGAGTCTTCGAAGCTGTGAAAAAGGGTTTCAAGGGAGGGGGAAGGGTCGAGAGAGAGAGAAGGGTATTATCGGAATGCTTTTTTTGAAAAAAGAGTCTGAAAAGTTAATTCGATGGTTCACAGTTCATACATGCACGCATGCAACTTGACTGTACCGTCACACTTTGTTCCAATTATTATTGAAAGTTATTATGAAATATCTCATCCTTAATATTTCTTATTTACAGACTCGTGTCATGGTAACATTGAGCTAACCCCGTTAGTTCAAATTGAAGCCCATGCTCCATCTCAGTACATCAAATTTATTTTTCATTCATAATCCATTCCTTATTGATCTCTATTAGAATGTCCATGATATGAATGAAATGAACCATGCTAGTCAATGCATTTCAATTCAATCCACCAATGCATTTCAAGTCGATTAAGCAATACGTTTCAATCTAACCATGCTCTAATTTCATCACGTCATAGACACTTCCTTTACATTCTTTTTTTAATTCAAACATCAGCCTTATAATAAAGAAAATTACTATAGATTATGCCAACTAATCAAATTGAGCATTTCATCATGTACTTAAAATATTTTTACAGGTCTAAACAATGTCATTTAAATCAAGCAAATCACAAGATGTACTAGATTATTTTCACTAATCTCAATATCTTTGCATATATTTCATATTAGCTACCTCTTTGTAGAGTCATTTTAGAGTGTAAATTATATTATGCACGAATTATTTCCCTTATTAAAACTTGGTGGTGGTTGCGTGTATTCCTTATTTATCTCTCAATTTCTCTTTTTTTTTTTTCTTTCTAATTTGTTACCAACCACTTTGATACTCATTTGTATATCAATAATTCTACTCCAAATTTAAATTATACAAATGTTATAAGTTTCAATTCATTATTTAGGTCCTGATCAGTGAGTTGGGCCTTAAGCTAGTACATAGGAGCTAATTTCTATTTCTTTTAATATTCAATCGGAGACACTTAAACTTCATTTAATTATTCAATTTTTGGCTTATGTATAGAAGAGAGGATCAAAATCAGAATGTATCTTTCGGACTACAGCCTTAGAAGAATAATTTTCAAGATTTACATTTTCTTCTTCCAGATTTACATTTTCTTCTGATTACCGATTTCACTATGTTTGCCATATTAATGCTTTTTCTTCAATTTTTCTTTCTTTACCACGTTATTAGCTTTTATGATACCGGGATTAACCGGGGAAAGCGCGGGACACCTCGGAACACCTTGGAACAAGAAAGACCTTGGAGATAATAATGGAGACCTCGGGATGTTTGTAGGAACGTCGGAAACACTCTGGGATGTCGGAATATTATGGGGGTATCTCGGAATGTTTGTAGGAACGTCGGGAAAACACTCAGAAACACGCTAACTCACACACTCGGATAGATAAGCTCACCACCCAAGTAGAACACAAAGGGATACAGAAATCACCACCCAATGTAATCCAACACGGGATACAGAGCAAGAAACTCGCCACCTATCGGAATCCACCGAAGGATAAGAGCTGTTAGAAGAAATGCTTCTTCAAAATAGCCTAAGGCTCAAGGTGTATAAACACTTAAAAATCTCTCTTCTCCTTTTCCACTACTAGATAGGGGTTTAAGTAGTAAAACTTGGAACAACCCTCCAAGCATGAGTAAATACGAAATACATCTTCTTAGGGAACATAAAAGACTCTTAGGGAAATGAAAATACACTTTGAAAATTCAAAAGAACAAGCTAAAAATAGCAAACTCGTCCAAAATTCACTAGACCTCGGAATTAACTGCCAGCCTGACCTCCTTGGAGTAATTTATTCATAACTTCGTCTAGAAAACTCCAAATTGTACGCCGTTTGATGCATTTGAAACTAGACTCGTAGATCTTTCCAACAAGACATAACTCAAACAGAAACCCTTCGTAAATCATTCCAAAATTTAATTTTAATCTCAACCTTCTGTGCTAACCACACCTATGTCATGCTCCCTTGGTTGGAAAAGACTCGTCCTCGAGTCTAACTCTTCATCTTCTTCTTCATGATATGGGGACAGGTTAGAGACATTAAAGGTTGTTGAAACTCCATATTCCCCTAGAAGTTCAATTTTATACGCATTATCACCAATGCGTTGAAGCACTTTGAATGGACCATCGGCTCTAGGTCTAAGCTTAGCATGTCTTCCTCCCGGAAAACGTTCTTTCCTTAGATGAATCCACACCAAATCACCTTCCTTGAAACTTGCTTGCTTTCGGTGCTTGTTGGCTTGCTTCTTGTACTTCTCAGTTTGCTTGAGAATCCAGTCTCGAACTTGTTCATGCAACTTCTTAATGTTCTTCACTCTCTCCTCGGCATCACCACTGAATTGATGAGTAGTAGGAAGTGGAGCCAAGTCCAAAGGACTAATAGGATTCTGACCATAGACAATCTCAAATGGACTACAACCCGTAGTTTGACTAGTGGACCGATTATAAGCAAACTCAGCTTGTGCAAGAATTAAATCCCATTGACGAATATTCTTACCAACAAAGACTTGATTGAACTTCAGTTTGTCCATCTGACAAGTGGACAACAAGAAAATCTTAGGAAGTTAGTTGGCTTCAGAAGCTTCTCGAAAATAGAGACCCAAGAGAGAGATCCCCCTCCAAGATATGATGAAATCTCGATCCATTCCATGCAGCTTAACAACTTCTCGAAAATAGAGATCCGCCACATGAGAAGCATCAAGAGTCTTGCTACAAGGAACAAAATGCGCCATCTTTGAATAGCGATCAACAACCACCATAACTGAATCTTTGTTCCTTTGAGTCTTTGGCAAACCCACAACAAAATCCATACTTACATCTTCCCAAGGTGAATTAGGAATTGGAAGTGGAGTGTATAACCCAGTATTTTGGCCATGACTCTTGGCAATGTGACAAATTCTACATCGCTCCACATGTCTCATAACATCTTGCTCCATTTTTGGCCAATAGAAATTTTCTTTGATAAGAGAAAGAGTTTTATCTCTACCAAAGTGACCAGCAAGTCCACACCATGAGCTTCAATGATAATGGCATTCCTCAAAGAGCATTGTGGAATACACAATTGATTGCCTTTGAAAAGATAACCATTTTGTAATAAAAAGAGTGATAAGGACCCTTAGAACATTCTTCCCATACCTTGGTAAAGTAGGGATCCTCCTTGTAAAGCTCTTTCACCACTTCAAAGCCAAAACATTAACTTGCATAGTAGAAAGCAAGGAATGTCGACGACTCAAAGCATCAGCCACTTGATTTTAAACACCCGCCTTATGCTTGAGAACAAAGGAAAATGATTGTAAAAACTCACTCCATTTGGCATGTCGGGAATTGAGTTTTTGTTGGCTATTCAAGTACTTCAAGGCTTCATGATCCGAGAACAAGATGAACTCCCTCCTAGAGGAAATGATAAGGTATGCTCAATACGGTCATTCTTGCGAGACTCACTCAACTTTTCACTAAAGAAGGCAATAGGCTTTCCTTCTTGGCTAAGTACTGCACCAATGCCAACATTAGAAGCGTCACAATCAACTTCAAACAAAATGTCAAAATTTGGCAAGGAAAGGACTGGAGCTTCGTCATCTTTCTCTTGATAATTTCAAAACTCTTCTTAGCTTCACTAGTCCACTTGAAAATACCTCCCTTCAAGCACTCAGTGATGGGTGCAATGATAGAGCTGAATCCTTTGATGAATCTTCGATAAAATGATGCAAGACCATGAAAGCTTCGAATATCATGAATCGACCTTGGTATAGGCCAAGTCGTGATTGCTTCAATCTTGCTAGGATCCACCTTTATCCCTTTGCTAGACACCACATAGCCTAAAAAGATAAGGCTCTCAGTAAAGAAATGACATTTCTTCAAATTTGCAAACAACTTTTGCTCCCGTAGAGTTGTGAACACTTGCCGAAGATGTTCCAAGTGTTGCTCCTTATGCTTGCTGTACACCAAGATATCATCAAAGTAGACAACAATAAAATGCCCAATAAAAGATTTAAAGACATGATTCATAAGGCGCATGAAGGTGCTAGGAGCATTAGAAAGCCCAAAAGGCATAACCATCCACTCATAAAGACCATCTCGAGTTTTGAAAGCGGTCTTCCATTCATCTCCCGGCCTCATTCGAATTTGATGACAACCACTTCGAAGATCTATCTTCGAAAAGATAGAAGCACCGTGAAGTTGGTCAAGAAGATCATCAAGGCGAGGAATAGGAAAGCGATATTTGATGGTAATCTTGTTCACCGCTCTACTATCAACACACATCCGCCATGTTCCATCCTTCTTTGGTACAAGAAGTGCGGGGACAGCACAAGGACTCATGCTTTCTTTCACCAAGCCTTTAGCCAAAAGCTCTCCAACTTGCCTTTGCAGTTCTTCATTCTCCTTAGGACTCATCCTATAGGCTACTTTGTTTGGAATGATGGAACCCGGTATAAGATCAATGCAATGTTAAATGTCTCTCATAGGAGGGAGACCATAAGGAATTTCTTCGGGAATGACATCAAGGAACTCTTCAAGAAGAGATTGCATAATAAGAGGTGGTTCATTCACTTCTTCATTTTCTTCCATCACCACAAGAGCACAAACTTCGTTAGAACACACCAATTCCTTTCTCAACATCACATATAGAGAGTAAATTATTTCCCTCTCCTTTATAAGGTTTGGGAGATCTCTCCAAATGCAAAGGACCCAAAATGATCCTTACTCCATCTTTGACAAACTCATAAGTATTCTTGAAACCGTCATGAATAGATTTCCTATCATATTGCCATGGTCTACCAAGAAGTAAATGACAAGCAGCCATAGGCACAACATCACATAATACTTCATCTTTGTAATTCTTGCCAATAGAAAATTGAACAAGAGTGCGTTGGTTTACCTTCACCTCGTTTCCTTTTCGAAACCACTGTAAGCTTGTAAGGTTGAGGATGAGGTTGTGTCTTAAGTTTCAGCTTCTTCACCATGTCTTCAGCCACCACGTTCTCACAACTTCCACCATTAATGATAATATCACAAACTTTGCCATGGGAAGTGCATCTTGTTTGAAAGATGTTTGTCCGCAGCCATTCATCACAATCTTCATGGACTGAACTCAAACTTCTTTGAACAACAAGGGCTTCTCCAATGTCGGCATAAGTGACATCTTTGTCTTCCTTGTTTTCTGCATCTTCCTCCATTGGTTCTACTTCATCGCCTTCGTCCATCCATTCTTCTTCAATAAGAGTCACTACTTTACGGTTTGGACAATCAAAGGCAATATGACCAAATCCTTGGCATTTGAAGCACTTGCGAGAATTAGGATTTTGGCGAATTGAACTTGGTCCTCCTTCATTCTTCGGGAGTTGAGGAGTTGCTTTGTTTGCTACAACTTTGGTGCTGAAACTTTAGGGACTAAAGAGCTCCCTTGGTTGGAATGAGTCTCCTTTGCTCCAAATCGCGTCTACTTCCATGAGCCTCCTTTTGTTGCTTTTCCACCTTCATTGCTAGCTTCACAACATCATTGTAAGTCCAGTACGGTTGTAATTGGACAATATTGCCAATTTCCCACCTTAGCCCACCAAGATAGCAAGCGATAGTTTGCTCTTCCGGTTCCACCACATCACACTTCATTATGAGATGATCAAACTCCGCAGTATATTCTTCCATTGAAAGATCCTTTTGCTTGAAATTGTGGAACTTAAGAAAAATATCTTGTCAGTAATTATCTGGCAAAAATTTTTGCTTAAGAACTTTTCTCATCTTTTTCCATGTAGCAATACGACTTCTTCCTTCTCGAGCACGCTGCTTCTTTAGATTCTCCCACCATAGAGAAGCATATTTCTTCAATCTTAATGCAACAAGCTTCACCTTTCTCTCTTCCGGTACCTCCTTATAATCAAAGATTCGCTCCACCGAATGTAACCAATCAAGAAACTCGTCCGGCTGCATCCTTCCTTCAAACTCGGGGATATCAACTCTCACATCAAGTTGATCTCGTTGAACTTCATTATTTCTTTGATTACGGCGATGATGATGATGAACATGTTCCGCCAATGATGCTTCACTTCGTTCATGATAGAAAGGATTCTCATTCTCATGATGAGAAGATTCACCATCCGAATCATGATGAGAACTAAAAGGCTCATAATGCTCAAGACGTTGCTGAAGTTGTTGTAATTGTCTTCGTAGATCTGCAACTTCAACTTTATGGAGATCTCTTTCACGAGCTGGAGGAGAGTCAACATTTGGCCCACGACGACGACGATCCGCCATGACAACCAAAAGCTCTGATACCATTTGATACCGGGATTAACCGGGGAGAAGCGCGGGACACCTCAAAACAAGAAAGACCTTGGAGATAATAATGGGGACCTCAAGATGTTTGTAGGAACGTTGGGAAACACTCTGGGATGTCGGAATAGTATGGGGGTATCTCGGAATGTTTGTTGGAACGTCGGGAAAACACTCAGAAACACACTTTGATAGATAAGCTCACCACCCAAGTAGAACACAAAGGGATACAAAATCACCACCCAATGTAATCCAACACGGGATACAGAGCAAGAAACTCGCCACCTATGGAATCCACCGAAGGATAAGAGTTGTTAGAAGAATCCTTCTTCAAAATAGCCTAAGGCTCAAGGTGTATAAACACTCAAAATCTCTCTTCTCCTTTTCCACTACTAGATAGGGGTTTAAGTAGTAAAACTTGGAACAACCCTCCAAGCATGAGTAAATAGAAATACATCTTCTTAGGGAACATAAAAGACTCTTAGAGAAATGAAAATACACTTTGAAAATCCAAAAGAACAAGCTAAAAATAGCAAACTCGTCCAAAATTCACTAGACCTCGGAATTAACTGCCAGCCTGACCTCCTTGGAGTAATTTATTCATAACTTCGTTTAGAAAACTCCAAATTGTACGCCGTTTGATGCATTGGAAACTAGACTTGTAGATATTTCCAACAAGCCATAATTCGAACAGAAACCCTTCGTAAAGCATTCCAGACTTTAATTTTAATATCAACCTTCTGTGCTAACCACACCTGTGTCATTTTAATTACCTCCTATTGACAAATTAATACACATGGCCAGAGATTATTTATACGTCAAATCAAACATATGCTCTACACCTTGTACATGCTAATTCTTCTATTCACGGTGAAAATCATTTGATCACTAAGGCAAATATTTCATCAAACTATGGTTTATAACATCTACTCATTTAGACATACATTTAGCTCTAGCATTAAAAGATCTTTTCAGGATCTGAATGCACCATTTAATATCCATCTAATCCCCTCAAAAAGTACACTAATTCGGTTCTTTTTTAAGCAAAAACAGAGTTTCATTGTTCCCATTTACACCATAAGAACCACATGTAGTTACTAGGTAGATTAGCAACATTTATTCAAGTATTTTTCAAGATTCTAGGAGGCAAAATTTTTGCATTCGAAATCCACAAATAACCTCACAAATCAGTAACTAATTAAGCAACTTTTTCCCTCAAAACAGAACATCATATACGGCAACACAAGGCATAAATCTCAACAACTATTTTTCCTAACATATAGAGCAACCCGTGTATCATTTGACTTCTAAATGACATAAACTTAAACATGCACATTCAGTTCTTCACATGCAACATGATATCTCACTTCATTCTTTACAAAATTCCAAGAAAACCTCAAGTCTAGATCTTTAACTAACAAATCCAACTTACATGGCAACGTGCGTTACAATCTAAGTATTTTCTCTGCACTAATCCTGCCATGCATGCAACTATTAGGACTTGATCATCTCAAAAGCATTATAGCAGAACACTTCATCACGTTTGTAGCCAAGCTCTCAAGGAAAATACAGATTTTTATCACCAAAAAAACATCTAACTTAGTTCTCCTCCCAAGCAATATAACTTGAAAACTAAACTTTACCTTGGCTTTAATGACATTTTCTTCTAATTAGGATCTTCAAAACGAAAATGGAGGTTAGTTCTAACTTAACACAAGGGATTAAGGGAAGATAACGAGCAAAATAATGGGAGGGGATGACCCACATTTCAACCGGACTTGATGGTTGCAAGAGGAGCCGAAATCTTCTTCTCCTCCAAGCTTTCTCCCCCCTCCCCCCGCTGCCCCCCTCTCTCAAGAATCCATAGTTAAAGGTAGAGTTAAAACTAGCTAGAGGGTGTTAAAATTAGGATAGTTACATCTAATTATTACACTAATAGGCTATTATTCATGCAAGAGAATTGATTGATTATTCAAAGCATGCAAGCTCTCCTTAAGCCACATGTTAGCATTCAAGTTCTCCTTAAGCCACACGTTTAGCATGCAAGCTCTCCTTAAGACACGTTTTTAGCATGCAAACCCAATCTTAAACCATAAAGCCCAATCTAAGCCTAACCTCCGAGAACCCATTAAGCCATAAATAATGAGACCCTAAAGCCACACGTTTAGCCCAAAAAACGATTGAAGCCTAAGTCCAAATTCTTATTTATTCTCTTTTCCTTTTTTTTTTTAGGGCTCAAATATACTCCTGTTTATAAAACTAAATTATTCCTTGCCAAATCAAATAATAAAAAGTCATAAATTAATAGTAGGAAAAATAATAAGGCACAATAGCTTAGAACTATAATAAAATATCAATGATTAACAAAGGTACATATCTCCTCATGGAAGAAGTTAATTAGCATAAAAAATATAGAATAAAATATAGGACATGATGTTATCAAAAGAGTACACAAATAGAGCATAATTTGATATATTAATTATTTAAATTAATCTCATAAATGTAACAACAAGACCTAAAATTAATCAGATAAATTTGGCCACAAATTTATCAAATAATCATAATGAAAGGCAATTAAATAGTAGAGGTGTGATAAAGTGCTAGTCACATTTGCACTTTAACTTCAAAAAGATTAGTCAATGTTGCTTTTGAACCTTCTTGGAATCAGCTTCTACCTAGTAAGGACTTGACCCTTAAATAATTCATCTATTATGATTCATTCTTCTCTCCCACTCCATATGGGACTCGAGGTATTACAATTACCCACCAAGCCCATGTGGAAGTAAACTAACAGTGTGGGGACGTTGCAATGTACAAGTACTTAATCTAAGGCTAGCTACTAAGGAAAAGTTGAAAAATAAAACTTGTGGAGGCAGGTTTACAGCAAAAACGGAGAAAGGGTGGATATAATTTCTATAACTCCGACAAGGATAAAAAGAAAGCATGGGTCATTGTTTTTCTTGAGATCATACTGTCCTAGCAACTCCCAAGGGTTTGGATGAACTAGTATTGGACAGTCAAGAATCTCTATATTTTTCACAAATATTGAAGGATTTAATGAAACCATCAACGAGATATCAGAATAGAGACGGAGGAAAAGAAATCTGCATAAAAAAAACATCTCAAATATTACTGTGAAATTAAGTGAACGTGAGAGAGTACAAGACAACCATCCACATCATTCTTCGATAATTATGTGTTAGAGTCAATTACGTAGTGAGCGTAGAAAGTGATTCTGAGGAAATTTAAGAGGTTATGAATATAGATCGGTGATATTGATTGGTGACTAGAAGGGCCATGAAAGATCAGAGTTAAGAGTATCAAGAAAAATTGATGTCTTAGATTAAAAAAAAGCAATTGATTGTAAATGCGTACTTACAATATTTACAGGGGATGAATGGCTATATATAAACACAAGGCGAGCTAGCAAGGTGGCGAAAGGGTTTAGCTAGTAAACTGGTATTAACTTTGATTATATGCATATATGTATGTCACATTTTATTCCTTGAGGGAAATCATGCATGCTACTTTATGGCTTGAATGAATTTGAAACTGCACTAGTTAGACATAAAAACAAGATTCCTAAATGAAGAATAAAGACATATACATACGCAATGCAACAAAAATGATCGAACATGAAGGACATGATCACACCAGGTCTACAAATTGAAGAGATTAGTGTAGGAACTCAAACAATCATCAAGGCAATATTGATACTTGGAATTCCACTGGGCTATATTTCGCATAGGGTGAAATGAGTCCACATATCAATATATTTTTGTCCTTGTATACCGATGAGCAGTTAGGGAAATATGATAAATAAGATATAGCTCTTCCCCAAATCCCAACTCGATCGGTATGAAAGACATGGGGAAGCCGCCTTTGTCCCAGAATGCGATTGTTATTATATTTGCATTGAAAAAAGAATCTACACAAAGTGCTCAAAAGATTCAATTTGAAAAATGAAAATCGGGCTTTGAGCATTCCTATGTACAGAAAGGAATAGTTAGCAAAACCATATGCCAAGAAATGAGGAAGTACTAGTGCAGGTAATGATTTCTATTCCCAGAATACGCGCGGGTGGCTGCGCAAATGCCATCACAAGTATAAGACATGATATTCTAATCTAATCCGCGCGCGACAAAAATGTTAGGTGGCAGAGAAAAGTACAAGAGATTTCTACAAAGTGCAAAAAACATTCAAATGGTACTTTAGATTACATGATATTAAGTTAGTAAGTTACAATAATGCTGATTTTGTATGTGATTGAAATTAAAGTCTACAACAGGATACATATTCCTATTTGATCATATATAGGACGACTGCTTCTTTGGTAAGCAAGAAAAAGAGCTGCAATATTACTAAGTTTGCTATGTAAGCTAATTACTATACATGCAAAACAATGGTCGGTGATATCTTTGCCTTTGTAGATGTACAGTTGTAAGTAAAGCATACCTACCAGGTCGGTCAATGTGTTCTGTACAAATAAGTCTCCAAATCCAATCAAAATTTGAGGAGCATAGCATAAAGGAAAATACGTAGATGTAAATTATAATAATCCCTCTGTCTAAGATATTAGAGAAAAGTGTTAAATTAAAGTCGACTTTGTTCTCTCAACTAAGCCAGTGGGTAATACTCTTAAAAAGAGATGTACCATGCATAAATTTGGTAGAAGTTCAATTGAAATGGAGTAAACAAGCGTATATGACATACTGACATTGTCAAAGGTACACTTCAGACGAATTTAGGAAAGCATGGATGAATGAGAGTATAGGGGACGTAAGGGCAAGCGAGGCATATATCTGAACAAGATACGATTATGATAATTTCACATGGATGGGAAGTGCATGAATATATATAATAGCACCATGCACGGTGAAATCAGATAATTTTCATACTCGTATATCTATATAGAGAACCTCAGTTATCAAGGAGAACTTTAGGAAGTAGGCCTAATGCGAGAAAGCAAGCTTTAATGGAGGTCAACGGTACACCATGATCATGTATATTCTATTTGGAAGAAGTCGTCAGAGTGTTGCATGTTGAACAAGGAGGTTTAAGACTCAAAACTAAAGGAACTGAACCTATAAACTTTAATCTTCAGCCAGTACTTTCAAACTTAATCCCCGCTTCCTCTAGAATGTCTGTAAATTCTTCAATCTCTTTAGACTCTTTGTCTCAGGAATTGTACACGACACAGACATTGTTCACGAAGTTTAAATGGCAATTCTAAAAACATTTACACGTGTATGAACTATATATGTTTCTTCTAATGGGAAATGGATACTGCTTGCTCGAAATAATTAGTGAAACGAATCAAGCCTTATTATATATATTCTCGGTGGGAATTAAACCCATATAACAAAATATGTGGTTGGATAAAGAAATAGAAAAAAGAATATGCAAGTTGAGCCAAGATCTTATACATGGATCGATATAATTGATAAGAGATGGTATTATGCCATTTTTTGTTTTTTTGTAACAAGAGAAATCATGTCCAACTGAAAATCCTATCAAGTACTACTATATATATAGTAGCCTTAAGTGTTTCAGATGATAATGTGGAAGGGGATCATATCATAATATTTCGCACTCCGCAACATTGGAAAGCTCATGGTAAATAGGTATCTATGAGAGAAATCCCTTGGTTTTACCAAACACTAATCTTCAAAGAGTTATGTTTGTTCAAAATAAGAGAGAACTTAAAAATAGTTATGTCCATTCAACCCTAGTGTTAGAGTACCCTCTACAAAGACGTCTTACTAATATATATCCTTAGTAGGCTGAATGTCTGACATCACCTTTTACCTTCGGCCATTAAAGCTGTTGAACATTAATGGCTACAAGTCTTTGCTTATGGACAAAACGAAGAACCCTAATAAATCTTTGTCTCCGTGAAGGTTAAAAGCTATTCATACGCCACCAAGATTGCATATAGATATATAACATGAAATAATAAATGTAAAAAAGAGCATCATGATAAGTCCTATTCGATCGAGTAGAACTAACATACCCAATGCCAATAAGCTTTGTCCAATCTATCAACCTAACACATAAATTCGACTCAACCATGAAGAGGCGACGGCAACATGTGAAATTGCATGGTATATATATATATATATTACCCACAAAGGTGTTTGAAAGCAAAATAAACTTATGCCCGACAAAATCTCTGGCATTGTACAAACCAATTCTAGTTAAGGTACCAAAGTAAAGGATACAACAAATCGATATACACAATATGGAAACTGCCCTCACATTGGTGATCTTCTGCACTAATTAAAGAGAAGGAACTGGTGAGGCATTTGTTTAAACAAGCCTATATCTAGATATAGATTGAAGTTAGGGTTAACAATTAATATTCAAATAACATCGGGTTCCTTCTACATTCTAGAGATTCGACTCGCCAAACTACTAAAACAATCTTAAACAGGGTATTAGCTATCAACTTTGACACATTGAGCCTTAGAACTACAAAATTTCATTAATTTGTGCTCTTAAAAAAGATTCAACCATCAACGTAGGGACACATATGTTATAAATGAGCCATGTGGTGCAATTTTGATCGTCGAATTTTAATTATTTAAGTATGCAAATTGATTAATGATTTTGAAAATTTGGGGATCAATATATCAAAGATGATAGTTGTGACCACTGTTTGAGATTTCTTTAATAGTTTGGGGTGCAAGATAATTTTTTCCCATAAAATAATGGGTAAGAAAAGTCACACACAAAGCATGCATTACTCACACTAATATATTAATCTAGGCCGAGAACAGAGAGAAACCTTAAAGCTACTTAATTAGTCATTCGTTTGCAATTAATCGTGTGTCTAATTATTTGATAATATTGCTAACAAGGGAAAAGTCTATCATATCTCACTTGACCATTCACGGGGGCACAGAATCAGCAGAATCTTAAAGAAGCTGATCAAGGTGAAAGTTATCATTCAGATTACAAAATACTTGACCACACGTACAATCCGTGTTTTTACGAAATTTCTGTCGTTCTGTGTGTTTGTACGTGTCCGCCTGCGTGTCCGCCTGCGTGTGTGCCCGTGTTTGTGAGAGAGAGGGAGAGAGGGACGCCGGAGGGAGGGAGGGAGGGAGGGAGAGGGAGAGTAATATCTTTCCACAAATTAAGGAAGTAGAACTTCAGTGTTTTCAAGAGTAAAAGATGCCAATCTACATTGTCACCGATGCATGTTAGAGATCTGTAGCCTCTAAGCTCAATTCCATCTTGGAACTGGCCGTGCCTCATTACACTCTTCTAGTTCCTATATCAATTACGGCTTCCGCTTTAGTTTGAAAAGGAAATAATCAGTGTAGACCAATCAGTTATATGTATGTAGCTGCACGTACAGAGTACTAATGTCTAAGCCAGAAGTAATCGTTTCTCTATTTTCCTAAACACTTAAGTTACAGGTAATCGATTTGATAGATATCGTTCCATTAATAATTCTTTTCACTAAAGATTTTGTGGTCCACAAATCAATTTGAGCCCACCAAATACGTCAGTAAATCTGTAATATATTATTATCGCTCTTTAAATTTAGTCTTTATTGTTAATCTCTCTTGTCGTGATTGTTGGAGATTGAGTTCAATGCAACAATCGTACGTTTAACTTCTCAGAGAATACTATTGATCCAAAATTTGAAAGCAAATAATGAGAATTACCATATTTGTTTTACCCGAAGGAATCAAGCGAAGTGGGCTGCAGAACTGGGATGATCTTCATCTTCTTTAGTACTTTGGTCAGTCTTCTTCTTCTTCTTCTTATACGGGATCCCCCTTGCTTTAGCTTGAAACTCCCTCACCTCCCGAAGATAAACGCGGATTGCACCGGTAGCAAAGGGATTCATCTCTGGTGGGCCTCCATTCTCTTCATAAGCAGCTCTGAGCCGCCCTATGAGAGCATCAAGGCTGCCCCAAGCCTGTCTAAGCGGGCAGGTGCAAGGTGCAGGCGGCTCAGGCTGTCCATAAAACATACACCCTTGAAGGTGAACTTTGGTCTTTCCAAACTGGTCAAGGTATCGAAGAAAGTCCAACACATGGTTGCAATTGCACTGGGAGAGAGGGACTGGGGGTCTCTGATTCTTCAGGTACTGGCCAAAGGTGTTCCAGTCCCTTCTTTTCTGTGACTCATAACGGCTTGGTGTTGCTGGCTGCTGGTGCTGATGATCGCTGGGAGAGCTTGACGATCCCTCTGCAAAATCTTTCCCGCTGGACATCGTGGGGATGATCAATGAGATCGAACGATTTGATTTTGCTGATTAAAGCAACAAACCGGTGTGAGTGTGGGTGAAAAGAATAGTAATACGTGCCTAGCTAGCTAGTGGAGGAAGATGAAGATCACATCATGAGACTATATTGAGTAGACATGCCCTGGGCCATATGAGTTGCTTTCTGTTCATCTTTTTAATTTCTTCGTCTTTCATTCTAAAATATCTTCTTCTTTTTTTTTTAATTTAGAGAGTACCGTCAGCATTAACTATACGTTTCTCCTATAAACATACAATTATTGTATGCCCTTTGTCATTTGTCAACGTAAGCCTTATCATTGAGCCAGCATATTTACCATTATTTACCCTAAACACGGCCTCATGGCCATCCTAGGCAATCGCACTAGCCAGGCCGTAATGTGATTAGTCATGGATCAATTCTATCAACGTTGTCAGTAGGAGGGCAAGTCTCGGCAAGCCCAATAAGGGATATATAACTCCTAAACAGAATACGTAATTATGGCACCCTGAGACGCTAGCCTAATGATTGGAAGGTCATCTTTTATGTGCTCGACATACTAAGTTCAAGTCACATAGACGCAAGGTTGATGTTTTTACTATCTAATCAAGTCTAAGACTAACCGTACACAGGACTGTGGAGCCAACATTATGTGCACCACCCCAGGAGAATTACTCTGCGGGGCACATTTAGGCAAGCAAAGTAGCTCCCATGGTAGTTTAGCCGTTTAGTATACATATTTATGGGCACTAAAACAATATCATGGCTCTTATTTTCATTGTTGTTGTTCATGTTACTGGTGGTGCTGCTATTGCTGTAGGGAGTATAGTGTTTGCGAAACAACTTGCAACTTGCAAGTTGCAACTCCTGAGAAAATCAAAAGAAACAAGTTGCAACTTTTGGGAGCTTAGAAAAAAAAAAAAAAAAAAAGTGGTAACTTTGGAGCTTGTTTTGGTATTTCACTGGTGATTAATAAGTAGAAGAGTTGATGTGAATGGGATCTGCTATTGAGATTTGAGGGTGCTGCTGGTTGTCTTTGTCAAAGAAAGCTGGAATGTGCATGCGAACCTTAATTAGTACATGAGACGAACAAATATAATCACGACTTAAATGCAGAAAATACCCCCTAAAGCTTTTTTCTCGACTGAAATAATTCAGGCTTAATATTACAAGAAGAAAAGTAGACTACGGCATTCATGCCATTAATCCATTTCGTGAACATCTTCTTTCTAATTACCTAATCCCCTTTTTTTCCCTCATCTCTTGGCACATGCATACCATCATGCATCTATATATCTATCATGCGCGCGCGGCAGGACAAAGCTTTTTAATCATAACTCGTTTTAACGATTCTAAGTAGTAGTGATCAATGCTTCACACACATCCAGAGAATAAAGATTAGGTAAGGCGCCATGTGATGGTATTTTGGCATCAAACCTAATGTGGCATTTTTTCCACCTAAATTAATTAAATTTCTACTTACCATGATTTGAAAGAAGGGAAACTTGAGGTTACACGTCAAATCATGGCAATTAGTGAGATTGTAACCATATCCTCTGGTTTCTTCAATCCATTGTAACCGTTGGATGAGGGGGAAATGGAGAGGGAGCAAAGGAGGTCAGGCATGGGTCCAAGAATTTGAGAGTGCTCTGCATGTAGCTAGAGACTTATATGTATACTTGTAAAATTAATGCTGCCGTTGCCTTTTACTTGAGGCTCTATAAGTACTAATTTATTTTCTGTTCGTAGTGGATAATTAATTAATCCAAACACATGTTATAAAAGCAAATACTTAATTAGATTCGATGGTTGATTTAATCCCCAAAAGGCTAAAGGGATCATTAAATATCTCACTTTGCAACAAAAGGGGACAATATATAACGTTATATATGATCATACTCGATATATAGCTAGCTATAATTTATAATCTACAGAGAAAATCAGAGAATGTTCATGATTTTTATATCAAAAGCCCATATATTGTGAATTCCATTAGTACAACAAATAAAACAAAAATGTGAAAAAGTAAGCTAGAAAGAACATCGATCCTGTTGGATCACCCACATGTTAGAGAATTTATTCAAATAATAAAATCTTTCTCTTCCTATCAGCTTAAGCTTTTGGGATGAATGGTAGATTCACATGGTATCAGAAAGTTTTGTTTTCGCATTCTTTTCGTACTTGGGCTAGCATTAACAACTTCCTAACATTAACAATGTCTATCTTTCTCCATCGTAGTGTAGGTAATACTGCTGCTAACTTCTCTGTAATTTTGGGGGAATAATGTAGCCACGGTGACATTGTGATTTTACAGATGTACTGATTTTTTTCAAAGCTTTTCTTCTTCCCCTCCAAGCACTACGGTTGGTTAAAAGCATTGTTTGGGAAAAAGCTGGGTAATCTGACCAGAAAATAATAAACGTGAAGTATGATTATGATGCTTACCAAATTAAGCAATGATCAAATAATGGATATGAGCTGCTTTCTGTTCATCTTTTTCTTCGTCTTTCGTTCTAAAACATCTTCTTTCTTTTTTTTTTTTAATTTAGAGAGTACCATCAGCATTAACTCTACGTTTCTCCTATAAACATACAATTATTGTATGCCCTTTGTCATTTGTCAACGTAAGCCTTATCATTGAGCCAGCATACTTACCATTATTACCCCAAACACGGCCAATCACTAATCATGGCCATCCTAGGCAACCGCACCAGCCAGGCCCTAATGTGAATAGTAATGGAACGATTCTATCAACTTTATCAGCAGGAGGGCAAGTCTCGGCAAGCCCAATAAGGGATATATAACTCCTGTAGTGAAACAATATACATATTGATGGCACCTTGGGCGCTAGTCTAATGGTTGGGAAATCGCCCTTTATGTGCTCGATGTACCAAGTTCGAGTCACACAGGCGTAGAGTTGATGCTCCTATTATCTAATCGAATCTAAGACTAACCGCACACAAGGCTGTGGAGTCGACATTGTGCGCACACCCAAAGAGAATTACTCTGTGGGGAACATTTAGGTGAGTAGGGTAGCTCTTCTGGTGGTTTAGACATTTAGTATATATATTTATGGGCACTAAACCAATGTCATCGCTCTTATTTTCATTGTTGTTGGTGGTGTTGCTGGTGGTGCTGCTATTGCTGTAGGGAGTATAGTGTTTGCGAAACAACTTGCTAACTCCTGAGAAAATCAAAAGAAACAAGTTGCAACAATATTGGGAGCTTAGGAAAAAAAAAAAAGGGTGGTAACTTTGAAGCTTGTTTTGGTATTTCACTGTTCATATTAATTGACTAGGTGATTAATTATAAGTAGAAGAGTTGATGTGAATGGGATCTGCTATTAAGATTTGGTGGTGGCGGTGCTGGTTGTCCTTGTCAAAGAAAGCTGGAATGTGCATGCGAACCTTAATTAGTAAATAAGACAAACCAATATAATCATGACTTACGTGCAGAAAATACCCCCTAAAGCTTTTTTTCTCGACTCAAATTCAGGCTTAATATTACAAGAAGAAAAGTAGTACAGCATTCATGCCATTGATCCACATTAAAGAGCCCTGCTTTGCAGGATGCATGTTAATCCATTACGTGAACATCTTCTTTCTAATTACCTATCCCCCCTTTTTTCCCTCATCTCTTGGCACATGCATACCATCATGCATATCTATGGGCGGCAGGACAAAAGCTTTTTAATCATAACTCGTTTTAACGATTCTAAGTAGTAGTGATCAATGCTTCACACACATCCAGAGAATAAAGATTAGGTAAGGCGCCATGTGATATTGGTATTTTGGCATCAAACCTAATGTGGCTTTTTTCCACCTAAATTAATTAAATTGCTACTTACCATGAGTTGAAATCAGAAGGGAAACTTGAGGTTTCACGTCAAATCATGGCAAGTGAGATTGTAACAAAGGAGGTCAGCTGGCATGGGTCCGGGAATTTGAGACTGATCTGCATGTAGAGACTTATATGTATACTTTTAAAATTAATGCTGCCGTTGCCTTTTAGTTGTGGCTCTAAGTGCTAATTAATTAATTTTTTGTTCGTAGTGGAATATATTAATCCAAACATGTCAAAGCAAATATTTAGATGATTGATTTAATCCCCAAAAGGCTAAAGGATAATCATTAATCTCACTTTGCAAACAAAAGGGACAATATATAACGTTTCTCATATATATTATCTTTGTTTCGAGGATGATCATACTCTATAGCTATAATTTATAATAATCTACTGAAAAATTCAGAGAATGTGGTTTTCATGATTTTTATATCAAAAGCCCATAAATTGTGAATTCCCTTAATACGAAAGATTAAAACAAAAATGTGAAAAGCAAGCTAGAAAGAACGTCCTGTTAGATCGTCCACAGTCAGAGGTGGAGCCACGTGTGGACCATGGGCGACAGCCACCCCCATGGCCTAAAAATTCCTTCATTTTTTTTTTTTTTTTTTTAAAAAAAAAATGTGTTAAGAGCCTAGCCTACCCCCAACAACCCAAGCCCACCCCCCAATGACCCAGCCCTAGTGAGATATTTACAGTGAGGGTGAGTGACGGAGACTCTGGCTGACTTTTGTGTAACGTCATGTGCGGCACAAAAAGCCCAAAATATTATAATGTCTGTTTCGAGCAGCGGTTGCAATGGGATAGGTGGGGTTATCCACGTCAAGCGACCGAATCTCCACACGACCTCCCCAGTCCTTATATGCCCACTGGGCCACTAGTGCCCAACTCCATTACGATCGTGGGAGCGTGATCCCTCAATCGTTTTCAACGCGTGCTCTTTAAGAAATAAGCAAAACATCAAAATACTTGTTTTGTCTCGCCATTTTAGGAAGAACATCATCAATGTAATTCAATATAATTTTGCTAAAATAAGTGAAGAATGATGTGTCATTCGAACAATACATACCCTATCACAATCCATTCAGATATTGGGAACGGAGAAACTTCACATGAGTTATAAACAGTGGCTGTATTGTATAAGCCAGCTGGTGTTCAAGAAAACGTGACTAAGCAAACGAAAAAGTCACTCTCAACTCTTTTAACTATCAATATAATTTGAAATAAGGTCTAAATTATCAATCTCACACATTGAGCCCTCCAACTTCCACAATTAAACAAATTGCGATACGAGTTTGATAGTTGGATCTTTTTTAAGGCATAAAAATTGATGAAATTTGATAGTTAGTGAGTTCAATGTGTCAAAGATACTACTTGGGACCCCTGTTTGAGTGATAAATTACCATTCTATGTTCATTGGTTTATCAGCTGATTGAGCTGGTATTGGTCTTACCAGTTGCGACTGCAACCGTTGAGAGAGTGTTCTCTGCGATGAAGTTAATTTATTAAAATTGATTTGCGTAATGAGATAGGAGATGAATGGATAAATGATAGTTTGGTAGTATACATCGAAAGAGAAATTTTTGAAACTATTGAGAACAAAATTATTTTACAACGTTTTCAAAATATGCAGTCTCGTATGATTTAATTGCCACATCTCAATATCAGCAAATAGTACGGTACGTGTATTTCAATATTTTTAGTGTTTTTAGCCTTAATTTTTCATATTTTAACTCTAAGATATTTCTTTCCATTACGTAGTAAAAAATTTTTTTTTGTCTTTTTTCTTTAGGAGTTCGACTCCCTTCAATTGGATTCCTGGTTTTGCCACTACCCACAGTCCAGAAAGTTCTGTTTTTGTGTTCTTTTCGTACTCATGCGGGCATGCATCTTCATCTTTTCAAATATTAGTTGGGGCTATGCTAACTTCTCCATAATTTTGGGGGAATGTAGCCACATCATGCAGGCGACATTGTACTGATTTTACAGATGTACTGGCTATTTTGACATATCTACAAAACATAGATATGCTTAATTAATTACCGAAAAAATGAATACTAAACTAACAAACACATCACAAAGGCCTCGAACTTACAAAACATAGATATGCTTAATTAATTACCGAAAAAATGAATACTAAACTAACAAACACATCACAAAGGCCTCGAACTTATTATGATAATAAACCGCGCTGAGATTTATCAATTAGTTTCTTGGAACGCCTCTTTCTTTCCTGCAAGAATTTGAAGATTTTCTTTTAAGACAACTATAAATGATATGTTTTCGCCTAGAGTGATATATATATATATATATCCGATGCCCCTGCAGCGAAAAATCTTGTCTTTAATTACCCCCACATTAAAGCTAGCTATTGTAAATTATTTTTGGGGAAGTCCTGATTTACAAAAGTTAATGTACTGGTACATATCTTAGAGGGACCGATCGAATTACTTATGTGTGACCCGACTCTAACATAATATATGTCGATAACTACTGATTTTTTCAAAGCTTTTCTTCTTCCCCTCCAAGCACAACGGTTGGTTAATTAAAAGCATTGTTTGGGAAAAATGGCAATTTGATCAGAAAATAATGAACGTGAATTAGTATGATTACGACGCATACCAAATTAAGCAATGATCAAATAATGGAAATAGTCTTCACCCGTTTCTTTTATTATGAAGGTGCCGATCTATTAAATGTTCTTAATCTACTTGATTGCTTTAGGTGGAATTTGAGCATAGGTTCACTTTTCTTCACTAAGCTAGGTAATTCTTGGTGAGGACAAACTCACGTTAATTCTTGCAGTAAAAGGTTACCAGTAGGGGACAAGTTTTTCTTTCTATTTATTCAAAAGTCTCTCTCTCTCCCTCTCTCTAGTCACAAAGGAATTATCCTGAACTTTAGACTACCTTACTGCAATTGTGATGATCTGTCTGTTCTCTCTTTTCCGAAATGTTCGACTATCCATATATGTAGCCAATTGGATACAATTTAAACCATTCAACCTCATATATATAATAACTGAAGCTTAAATGATAATTTGAAATTCCCTATTTAGTATATATTAATATCAATGGCAAGTTTCAAGATCTATACAGAGATTCATAATCATGTGTCTAAGAAATGCTCCATTAATAATGGCCGAGTTTATCTATCAAATATGTAATCCTCTATTATTTATAATTACTTTTGATATATGGCTTTCAAAAAGGATCCTGTTTCTCACGTGAGAACGCTGCTTCATGTCTCCCTCATATATATTCAGACCTTTTCGAGCCCTTAAAAGGTGCTTTTCTTTTAAGACAGTACTCCTAGACTATTTGCTTAGGTGGGAAAAAGAAATTAGTGCTCCAATTTGTCTCTTCGAATCATGCATAGCGATTTTATATAAGCTGGAAATTTCTAGAATTAGCTGAATATTGAGTAGTTATTAGATAAGAGTAGCCTAAAAAGCCAAAAGGAAAACCCCATAGGAGGAAGAGCACAACCCAACAAAAGAGGCACAATAATAATTAGAAACAGTCGTGGCTTCAATTTGTTAACTAAACCACTTCATCACCTAAATTTCTAGTCAAAATTATTCTTTTTCCTTCAACTATCTAGCTATTAGTTACTAAATACCTCGTCTCAGGAATTATTTCCCTTCATGATATATATCTGCAGTTAAAAACATTCCAAACAAATGATGTGACGTAAGTTCTTTTAGTATGCATGCGTGTTGAACACTACTCATATTTTAGTCTTTGTTAAGAAGAAAAAAGAGAGACGACCGAGGATAATAGAACCCACCAAATGAATAGAGTAACACTCCCTGACCAAAAATGAGGACATCATCCGCATAGAGAAGATGAGAGAGTGGAGGCTCACCATGGCTAAGCTGGAATCCTTTCAGTAAGGACATATCCCAAGCCCGGTCAAGGATTCTTGATAAGATTTTCATGCCCACGACAAAAAGGAAGGGAGAGAGGGGGTCGCCTTAGTGCAGCCCCCGAGTCGGGGTGAACAGCTCATGGGGGCTCCCCTCCAACAGGATAGAATAAGACATAGTGGATAAACATTCTTGAATTCAAGAGAGCCACCAAGGGCTGAAACCGAACATTTTAAGGGCGAGGAGGATAAGGCCCCATTCCATTCGATCATAAGCTTTTGACTTGTCAAGCTTAAGAGCTAAACTGCCCTTTAGCCTTTTTTTATGACTCAGAGCATGAAAAATCTCATGGGCCAAGATAGAGTTATCTTGGATCAACCGCCCCTGGACGAAAGCAGACTACTGAACAGAAATCATGCAAGGCAGAAAGGACTTCAGTAGAGTTGCAAGGATCTTCGCAATAATTTTATAATTGACATTGCAGAGGCTGATCTTAAACGGATGATCCACTTTCGGAATTAAGACTAGAAAGGTATGATTCATGGAAGGAAGCATAGAGCCAGTATTAAAAAAGTCTTGTACCATGTAGATGACATCAGCACTGACAATATCCCAATATGTCATGTAAAATAAAGCGGGCAAGCCGTCGGATCCCTAGGCTTTTGTGGGCCCCAGAGAGCGGATAGTTGCAAGAATATCTGGTACAGTAGGAATGGAATCCAGAATAGCAACATCCACCGAAGTGACCACAGGGGTAATCAGGTCAACTAAGTCAAACGGGAGGGCCGGGTCGGAGGTGCAGAATAGGTCCCGAAAGTAGGAGGAGAAACACCGAACAATATTTTCCAGACCCATAGTCCAAGTATTATAAGAATTCTAAAGAGTGACAATGGGGTTGCGGTTACGCCGAACTAGGGTGCTCATATAATAAAACTTCGTGTTGAGATCCTTGGAGACTAACCACTGCACTTGAGAACGTTGACGCCATAGAGATTGTTCAAGAAGAAGTTGTTCATGAATAGTTGTCTTGAGAGCCAGTTCCAACTCGTTGTTGGTGGGAGTTGGATCAACTTGTTGCACAGTGTCTAGCAAACGGTTCAAAGACCAAAGATGGTCTTTTAATGAAACCGAAGTGGGGCCGATTCCACCTACGGAGAGCTTTCTTTATTGAATCCACTTTCAAAGCCAAAACTCATGCCCGAAACCCCGTAACAGGCAATCGCCAAGCAGACGCTATCGTAAAGAAGCTTCTCGGGTCCTGGACCCACATCTCCTCAAATTTGAATAGGCGACGAGACAGTTGACTATGACCTAATGTGTTGAGTATCAGAGGAAGGTGATCTAAGGCCGCAGCAGGAACATGCAGTATTGAAGCATTCAGAAAAAGAAGACGCCACAGGTGATTTCCCAGACCCCGATCAAGACGTTCTTGTATATTTGCACATCCATGACGCCCATTGTTCCATGTAAACAGGTTACTGTTGAAACCCAGATCAATGAGTCCATTATCATGAATAAAGAGTTGAGGCCAGACCGAGAGGAACAAGCAAAGGGTAAGCGCCCACGCTTTTCCTGTTGAGAGGAGATAGCATTAAAATCGCTAATCAGTACCCATGGTTCGGTAATGGAAGTATCAAGATTCACCAAAGAATCCTAAAAACGATGTTTTTCATGAATTGAGAGGGACCATAAACCATGGACAATACAAAAGAAGTTTGAGGGAGAGCAGGGTACACTAAAACAGAAAGCACATTATGATTCAAACTCAGAATATGTACAGGGATAGATGGGCGCCACAAAAACAACAAACTGCCTCTAGAACCGGCAGGCGGGATAGCAAAAAACAAGTCAAAACCAAACTTTTGAATAGTAGAAGAAGTTTGGTTAAACTTAGCTTAGTTTCGTTTCGGAAAAACACAGTCGAGACTATAGTCCCCGATAAGGGCCCACAGGACTAGCTCCACCAAGGATTGGCCAAGACCTCAGCAGTTCCAAGAGATGAAAATCATGGTGTTGCGGGAGGCTATTCTAGGTCCGCCTCCTCCACCTGAGGATTCAGAAAATGCGTAAAGGGGTCCACAGCCCTAGCACATGCCACAGCCTGAATAGCATTCTACATGTTATGATGGCGTGTCTGGGAGCACCGAAAAGCCGCAAGAGAATTCTTTGACTTAGAGACAATAGTAACAAGTGAAATGCTTAGTGTCCTTCTTGGGTTATTCCAGTTCTTCTGGGAAGAATCCAATGATCTCTAGTAAGTCCTTCTTGGACCTCAGAAGAAAAGATCCAGCTGTTGGATTCTTTTCAGAAGAACCTGGGAAAAATCCAGGAATGACACCAAGCATTGCTCTAGTAACAATTGGATCAGGTGCTGGGTCCCCCACGGATTCAGGTTCAATTTTCATTGGAGGAATGGCTACAAAAGTCAGGAAAATTTTCTTATAGGCCACCCACGACTGAGCAGACTTATCATCCCACATCTTAGGCTTGCCTTTGGAAGCCCAAAGACCAGAATCCGTCGGCGGAAATGACCTAGGGTGCAAGGATACCGAAGGAGCTTTCGTTTTGCAATGAGAGAGGAGTGCACAGTTGCGAGGAGGAGGCAATACTGACATGTGTAGCTTGCGGGGTCCCAACAAGCAAGTCCAACACCTGTACCAAAGATGGTGAACAATGCAACTGATGAATATTCGGGGACAGGGCAACTGTACCACACATTTTTGTGGGAAACTAAGGCACCAAAGTGGCCTCCGAGAGTTGGAGCGGCTGCTAGGGAGGGCGGAAGGGAACAAACTCCCTTTGAGGCAATTGAATCCTATCACACTGGGGAGAGGGCGTCGACATGTCACCAAATTCAGCAGACTTCCCAGTGGTATGAGCTGGGGAAGAGGACACCAACAAGACAGCGGCAGGATGACAATCCGTGGGAAACATCTGGGCAGCATGGGTCGAAGGCACTACTAACTCTTCGATGGAGGGAGGAGTAAGGGTCAGAGTGGGAGGGAGGTGAACTAAGCAATCTTCAGCAAATTTGATGGCCTCTGCAGCTGGGATAGTGTAGTTGAGACATTGGAGTGGAGTTATTTTAGAGATGGATGAAATATGTGAAAATGGAGTCTCAGTGTCCAGATCCAACACTGAGCGTGGAGAGGAATCTGCAGAGCTTGGAGAGGATGCCATGGTTGAAAATAACGGAGCGGGTGAGTTGAGACATGTAGAATGCACTTTTATAGGGTCTATCTGTGCATGGAGATGACGCCAAGCAGTCATAAGGGCATGGAGATTTGGTGAAAGTGCAGAAAGGCACTCTGATTCAGGTGCCTGCAGTGCAGTTAGGTTCGATAGGCCATCTACACATGGAGAGGCAGATGAGAGAGAAGAAAAGTCGGCTGAGAAATGAGAGGGGAGAGGCATCGGGTAAGAAATAGAGGGAAAAATATAAGGTGAGGGAACTGGGTCGGTGACTATGGAAGGCGAGGGAGCTGGGTCGGTGACTATAGGGGAAATGATTGGGAGATAGGCAACCTGTCAGTTGACGCATAGTGTAGCAGATTTGAGGAGATCGGCAGCCTGGCATCTAACACAAAGGGCAACAGATTTGAGGGAGAGAGGCGTGTGTCAGGAGCTGTTGCAGGGGGCTCAAAACCCAAAATACCCTTGCAATGATTAATTGGGGCAGGGTGTAACGATAGCTGCTGGTCGAATGAGCGGCCTGGATCAAATATCGCCTGTGGAGCCTGAATTGGCACTACTGAGTGGACCGAAGACCCAGGGCAAAATCCAACCCGCAAAGGAGAGAGGGAATCCGAGCCGGTAGACTGTGAATTTTCTGAGAGGTTTAGATTCTCTCTCTTTTCCTTTGGGTTTTTTTCCTGCTTTTCCTGCTCTTTTGCCCTTTCCTGCTTCTCACTTTTTTCACCCTCGTTGCATAATTCCTTGTCTCAATCTCCATGTTTTTTCTTGCCTCTCATTAGGCCTACCCCTACAACTCCAGTCCCTCCTTGCAGATAGCTTTTCCTCTCTTTTTTTGCCGTATTCCTGTCCATCTCCTCGGTTTCTAGTTATCTCAATTGAGTTTGTCAGTTTCCTTACTATAGCTCCCCTACTGCCGGTAGCCCTACCTTTAGGATGTCAACTTTTGAGGATGAGGTTGCACTCCTCACACGCCGAACAGAGGCCCTCTCTTGGGACTCTCTCCCTCAAAGATTGTCCATGGATCTGGATTCGGCACTGCAGCACTCCAGCCGTGTCTTTATCGGCAAACTTTTTGGGCTTCAACCGCCGGCAAAATCTGTGTTCTTGAATATTCTGCATACTGTCTGGAAATTTGCCGTTGATTTGCAGGTTGAGGCTATGGCCAATTCCATGTATAATTTCCATTTTTCTCACTGCGAAGGCAAGGATAGAGTTATGAATATGGTTCCTTGGAATTTTAAGGGCCATCTCCTGCTTCTCCAGCATTTGTCTCCAGAAATGACGCTGGATGAGATCGATCTCTCCTTCGCCACCTTCTGAATTCCATTGCGTGGCTTACCTATGGCCGACATGAATAAACATAATATTCGTCTCATTGGCGCCTCCGTCGACCAGTTACTGGATATGGTATACGGATATGGATCCTATACCATAAGGCATCAGCAGACCTTGAAAATTGTCTTGGAGCGTGTCTGTGAGCTTCATACGAGTAGGTAGGGCATCCCACACAATTATCCATAGAAAAAAATTTAAACGTGCATGCATGTCTAACTTCCATAGGCATTTCCAATCAATGGGAGGGGAAGGTGCCGTCAAATGGTCACCGTCCTGCAAGAGCAGTTGATATGCGGATTTAACTGAGAATCCGCTCAAAAGTTCAGGGGCCAAAATTACAAAGTCCTCCGCCGGAGAGACAAGAAGACGTAATTGTAAAATTTGGGATGCTGAGGTGTGATCAAAGGTCTTTTCAATGAGGGCTCGATTCCAGAGTGAGGAATGTGGTATGAGGAAGTCTTGAACTCGAGACTGTGGATTCATCGTCTGTCAGGCCCTCGATCTTCTCCGTAAGTGTTCTTTTTGGTCTATCATCAAGCTTCCACGTGATGATGATAGTGTGGCTCATTCAGTTGCAGCGTGGGCGGCAGCCCACTCTTTTGTTGGGGAAGTTCCCCCCTCCTTTCTCCTTGGTCGAGGCCTCTGGAAGTTTAACGGAACGAAACCCCCTTGATTGTTCCTTTTTTCTCTTAGCTTATCGTCTTTGTTCTGGGTTTGGTTTTTATTTTCTTTGTCTTAGTCCTGTATTTCTCTTATGTCTTTTCAATATATAAAATTAGTCGTTTCAGCAAAAAAGAAAAAAAGAATAGAGTAACACTCATTGAGAAACAATTCTGATGGCCAAAAAGCCATGACTTCCGTTGGAACGAACTCACCCACCTCATAGATGTTGAAATTTTTTCCCTTTTTTGGCAGACATAAACTCCATCTTATCCTAAGAGTAATGCTTGAATTGAATTGCGCTTAGTTTATGTTTAATGCCATTTTGGTACATTGACTTCCCCGAGTCATTTCAGAAGCTTTTCGAAATATTCTTTTAATGATCGATGCAAGACATGTTTGTTGTTAGGTGACATCCGAACGTGCATCAATGTAATGATCAAATATAAAGCCTCTTGGATCCATATCCTTCTAGAAAGAACATAGAGACTGGAGTATCATTTAGCTTCTTCTTTTTTTTTTTTTTTCTTTTTCCTTGTTTTCATTCGTCTGCAAAAAAAAAAAACAAAAAAACATTTCAAGGGGTGTAAATTAAGGAAGTACGAGTGAGGATTTTGTCGAAAAGATTTTCTTTGGATTTTGAGACGCATGGCACGGATTAAGCTCGTTATTAAGGGTTTAGGAGTATTGTGGGTATTAATTAACAGTCAATAAATAAATTATACAGAAAACAAAATAGGAATCCAAGGGCTATGTTTCCAAATCAAGTAACTATTTTCAGTAGTACTGCATTCCTCTACAATAGCTCGAAACCTATCATTTGATTAACTCGTCCAGAAATCTGTATTTCATGGACTAATTACAAATCGCTCTACTTCCTATTTATTATTTAAAAAACAATGAGATTACAACTGCTTTGGAGGAACTTAACATTAATGTCTTATATATATAGTAGAGTTTGCTGCATACGAACTGCAAACAAAATGCCCACTGTAAGTTACTTAATTAATTAACTAATTAAAGAGAGGGGAAAAAAAAAGAGGAAAACTTCCTCAGTCCATTCAAGGCTGCTCTTAATTAGTCATGTGTATCTTCTATCTTTCAGGCCATTAAAAACTGGAATCTAGCGACAGGGCGGGGCGTCTATATCTATTGACGAGTGAGTGTATTACTTCGTTTTATTAGTACAGAAGCATATCAGTGCGCATGAATTCGTATGAGAATCTCTTTCTCATTCAATTATGAATATGATCGTTCACATAAAGAGTAGCCGATCGAGTAGTATTGCTCATGAAATGGAAAGAAATTATGGAATGAGTACGGAAAGCATGAAGCTAGCAATGTCCAAAATTGAATAGTGAGTTAACTTTTTCTTGGCTCCAGTGTTGTCTATGAAGAAATCAGCCCTAATTTGCCGTTTTCCCCGTTAAATAGCTCCCTTTGGTTGCACGAAACCCAGTCCGTCTTCGAGAATATTTGTCTTTGTCGTTTATAAGCTGGTACGTAGCTAGGGTTAATATCGATCTCGAAGGCGCAAACCCCACGAATCGTTTTTCCATTTTTGTACACAGCGAATGCCTTCCCTACAAGCACACAAACTTCTTTTCTTTTAAAACGATCGGACAAGAATCGAGATAGTGCTGCCTTCCCCTTGTGTCGATATCTTTTTTATCAATTAGTGTGCCGATATATATCCTTCGTACTGTTTTTTCTTGGCACAGTGGCATTAATTAGGTGGACAGTTGAATCTCGAAGATACTAGAACCCCACAAATCTTTTTTCCCTTTTGTTTGATGGTGAATGCCTCACACATGCGCACACAATCTTCTTTTCTTTTGTGATATTGGCAAGAAATGAGGCCGTACTAATGCCACTAACTGGGTTTGTCAGTCGGTGATAATGATAATGAAGACGAGAGTACATGATACAGCCCCCCCGCCTCGGGTATCTATTTATATATTGTACATTTCAAAGATTTCATGTATTACAATCTGATCTTCAGCTTGAAATTAAGGTCTTTCGACCTATTTCCTTCTGACGTATCCAACCACTCTTACTTTCTTCAAAAACCCGACAAAAGTGTACTCGTTTCTTTCAAGTGAGTATGCATTTTCTTCCCTTTTTTGCCTTTTTCTCGTGAGACCCGTACGCCACTTCGTTTCCATTTTATTCCTCATTTTTGGTGTCTGGCGTCCTTTTCTATGGATTTGTGTTTGGCATGAATGCAGGGGGGCTAACTTTTTAAGAGGAGACAAGTCATGAAAATGAAGATTTTTAATGTAAAATTAAAAAAATTAAAAATTAAAATTAAACTATAAATTTATTTCTTGTCTTTTTAGATACAAAATTACTAATTAAATTTTTGTATTTAAGTTTACCTAATAAATTAGTTTCGATCCACTTAATCTATCTTGAGACATAATTGTTTGTAAATAATTTTTTATAATCTTTCTGAAGTTGGTGTGAAAACGTGTTGAAAATTATATGAAATTTTTTATATATATTTTGTACAAAACAAAATTTCTTTGCAAGTTGAAAACTTTTTCCTTACCAAACATATACCTAGTTTTGAAAAACTTGTTTCTGCAGATGAGGTATGGTAAATAGTATTTTATATGCAATAAAATAATTTGGAAAACAAATTCTAGTTCTTTCACTAGATTAAGTATTTCAAGTGGAGTAGTTTTTTAACTTCTTTTAAAACTTTTAATTCCGAAAATAAATTCAAAACCATCAATATCAGAGCGCATGTCATGCTTAAGAAATTTTTAAAGATTGAAATTTTTTTTTTCTAATTTTACTATAATATCTGCTAACAATATCTACAAAACAACCAACACTTTTAATTTATTTATTTCTAATTTTAAAAAATTCCTATTTTATAGTTCTTTAATTAAGTTGTATCTAAAAAATTTTAAGCTTTTTTTCTTCCCATTAATTTTAATTTTGTTATAATATAGGGCCTTTATAATTTTTAATTTTAATTTTACTATAATATAAGGCCTTTATAATAAAGAGTCTTTCTAATTAGGGGCCTAAGATGGTCTTACCTGCCTCCCTGCATGAATGCCAAGAGCAGTAAGAGTCGCTAGATCTCCGATATCATGAGCTATACATGGGGAGAAGCTCTAGTTGAGATGACTTCTTTTGAGGTACCGCGCATGTATCTGTGTGGTTAATATATTCCTGAATCATGTCAAGTAGTATGGAAGCCAAAACGTAATGTGATTCGGGAGTAGTATGGTGCAATACAGGTCAAGATCTGACGATAATTAGTGGATTTACTTAAATATTCTTAAAAAATAAACAGTAACCATTTAAAAAGAATGAAAAGAAATTAACATATTCAAAAGATCAGATGGTGTTGGAAACAAAGCGAGAAAGTGTGACAATGATGAAGACGGTTATCAAAATTTAGAATTTCTTAATTATGTTAAAGACACAAAAAAATGAAGAATTTTCATAATTTAAATTCTTAAAAGATAGTTTTAGAAATCATTTAAGACGGAATTGGTCATTATCCAAAGTACTATCCGACAGTTCTCTTCCTAATTACAAGTAGAAATATGAGAGCTATATTAGCTATATACAATTATCCTTCCTTAGAACTCATGCTGTGGTGAATTCCGGGTCTTACTTAAGCACTGCGGCAAAGCCCATTGTCGATCAAATATCCGAGACCAGGCCCACATGCACTTTGGATATAGCCGACCCCGGCGCTTTACATTTGAAGCAAAACGAGATGTGCCAGCATAGCAAGCAAATTAATTAGCGGTCAGATAGCTTAATTAATACAATTTATTAGGCAAATGTTTATAGGTAATGCTTTAGGAAAAGAACACTTTAATATAGACAAACATATGCATCTTTTTCGTTTTTCTTTTTCCTCTCATATAGGCTAGGTTGTGGATTATACAAAAAAGATGGCTCTCTCGATGAAGATGAGAAAGAAGAAAACCAAAAGACTTACAAATTAAGCAAGTACTCTGATATCCCGAATCTCACATAGAGTGCGAAAAAAAAATGAGTTTTATAAGGGTCAAGTCTCACATTGAGACCTTATTAGGTTGAACTGGCCTTAAAATGATTTCAAGAAACTTCAAGAGCAACCTTAACTAGTTTTTTGGAAGTTAAAACGCAGATGTGGCTGGCGCTGACGTTAAGTAGTATTCTAGGATTGCCCCACATCGCAACTATCGGCATTTGAATAATATGAATGAGAAATGAAACCTAGCTCAGCCAAGAGAGAACAATGTAGGGGCTAACTTGAATACTGTTGGAGTAGTATGTGAGTTAGCACAACAAGTTATGGTTGAGATCGCCAGGAATGCTAACATCAAGAATCGATGAGCTCATATTGAATTGTACCCTTCTACGTTTGTAGGAAAGGGGAGGGAGATATCAAAATTAAGGACTCAATGATACTGAATGTATCAAAGTACATGCCTAAGCCGAAGAGTGAAGAAGGGGAGAGAAATGAGGAGATGAAGGTGAGGGAGATTATAAAGTTGAATCCTTGAAGATGGGATGTGCCAAAAAATAAGGTATAATTGCACCCAAGGCCCCGAGGTATCACAATGTTGCAAATAAGCCCTGAGGTAACGTTTTCAACAAATAGACCCCTGAGATCAAGTTCCCATAAAAAAAGAAGCCCCTACATCCACTTCCTGTCAAACCCGTTAAAACTAATTGCTGACTAGGATTTAAAATCCATGTCAAAACCAATCAATGAGTGCCACCTATCCACTTAAAAAGGCTCAGCCACGCATGCGCCACTTGTCTGCCACCTCTCCGTGCCTGCAAAAAAAAAACTCTTAAATAAGACGATGCCATTTGGAGCCATATCCAACCCATCGCACAAATAGAACCCTAACTTTTCCCCAAAGTCTCAACAGAGAACCCTAGGTTCCCCAATTTCTCCTCCTCACCCATTTCCTACACAACACGCAAGGTAAATGTATTCCATCTCCAACTCATCATGCCAGCGTTCTAGTTTGTCACAACGACCAGTCTCCTTGAAATGGCGTGGTCTCCTACTCGAGCCTCCATTGTGTCGTTGTGAGCTCCAGGCATGCTTGAGGATTTCACTGACAAATTCAAACCCGGGACGAAGATTATATGGATGTCCAATGTACACTGTAAGCTTGGTAATTCAATCTCATCAAAACTACAAGATTTACAAATATTAAATGAATTTTGTCATAGGCGAGTTTTGTTGTATTTTTTTCCTCTTTCTCGTGAAGTTCTCTCAGCATTTACCTACGCACTCATTAAGTCATTTTTTTTTCTTGAAGTTCTTTGGGCAACTACTTATATGCTTCGTTGTTATGTCTAATCCTCAATTGATAGCAGTTCCCTAGGATATCAAGCACAATTGGTATCAATTGAAAAAGCTTATGTCTTCTTTATTAATTTTTGCTATAATTCTTAGAATGGATGTATTTTTTCTTATGCAGATTCATTTTGCTATAAGTGTCTTGTATGCATATTCATTTTGCTATAATCCTCAAGATGGATGTATGAAGGCAAAGCTTTTGTCTTGTTTATTTATTTTGGCATGATTTGTTTGCTATAAGTGTGTTACTAATATGTTTTGAACTGTGATTTATGATTGTTGTAAGATTAAATGAACTGTGATTTATAATTACATGGTACATGTGATTTATGATATGTTTCCAAACATTGCATTGTAAAAAGGAAATTCCTTGATTACAATTGGATCATATCATGATTAATATATGTCCTATTTTGTCAATGGTACTACAAATGTGTTATGTCCTACTTTGTCAATATATAATTGCTGATTTTTATTTAATAATGCATCCGTGTTTTGACAAAAGCAACGTTGCTGCAATTTTTTCCCAGTAGGTTGACCCCCAACCAGTCAGTGCGGTGAAGAGATCCTACCTTCGATGATCAAAAAAATGAAAGCGATGAAGAAAGAAGAAGCTCGGAAGCAGAAGGCGAAACAACATCGATTGATTATGTTATTGATTAAATCGTGGGTCTTCTTTGTGGTTTTTGTTGTAATGATTAGTTGTATGTACTTAGTTGTAGGAGTTTAGTATAGTATATTTGACTTTGGTTGTAGTGTTGTTTTGAACTTTATATTTGGTTGTAGTTGTAGGAGTTTAGTGTAGTGAACTTTGTATTTGGTCGTGGGTTGTATTTGTTTTGAACTATGTTGCAAAGGTTGTATTGAAATTTAGTATAGTGTAATGATCACTTTGTTGTATTTGGTGTACTTAACTTTGTATTTGATCGTATTGCAAAGGTTCAAAAGATGTTTAGTTGAGTTGAGTGCATTATAATTGAGTGCACTATAAAGGTTCTGAACAACGCATTACAATTCCATCAACTCCATGTAAACTCAGCATTTCAATTCCATGTCAATTGTAGACCAACTCCATGTAAAATGCATTACAATTCCATGTCAATTGCATTACAATTCCATAACAGTGCATTACAAAACAAACTCAGAACAAAATAACAGCACATAATTACAAATACATCGGGGGAGAAATTGACTAGTATGGCAATCAAACCACTGAACATAATGCATTACAGATCAATTACATTGGTTTGTTGTCGTCTTCTTTTTCTTCCCGGTATCTCAACTGCACTAGATGTACTGCTCCATCCTTTAAAAGAACAAATTTTCAATATAGTTAGTAATGAACATAACAAAATACATATCAAGGGCTGTAAAAAGGATTTGTACTTATAGTTCTTGTCTTCTTCACTTAAGGTTTTGGGGGAAATTTTCTCTCTCCTGGTCTAGGTGGCAGCTTACATCGTCGCCGATTATGATCAAGTGCCCCACACCTTCCACACTTTGTTCTATAACCTCGCCTTGACACTCGATTTGGGGGTGGTGGGGGTTACAGCTCATCAGCAACCCTTCTCCTCAACTTTCTCGGCTTGCCTGACCTCGCTCTAAGCCTAAAAGGGAGGGTAGAATTGTAGTCAAGGTGTGGCCACTCCTTTGGACCAGGCATCGCCTCTTTGGTTGGCAGGTAAGCTCGGCGATATGCCTCAATCCGGTAATAAGGATCAACAAACTCCTCTGGCTCCCTCCTCGTTGCCTCTAACATCATGATTAGCAGCCCCTCCATCATCCTTAACCCCATAATGACATCATCATCAACTCTTCCAACACCATGAGGAGCCCTATCATCATTACTCTCCTCGGAGTGCTCTATGTATATGTGCAACTCCTCAGCATTCTCTTTCCTCACTCTATCAAAATTCGAAAATCGTCATCTGTCTCAATGTATAAGATGTCACCAGCACCTTCATCATCGAGCTTCCATGCAAGTCTCGATACATTCAAGTAATCCAAATGTTTCCTCGCAAAATTCTTAATCACAGTGGCTGACAAATAGTCTAGATCTTGATTGCCACAGTGGTCAATCTCTCCCCCGATGTATCTACGTTCAGTGGAGCTTATTGATCCCCGGTGCTAGTATGTAAAGGTGCATCATCCTCTGAAAAAAAAAAAGATTAGCTAAAATTACAATAATTTTCTATATAACAGGTTAAAGAGCATCCAAGCCATATATAACTTGTGACATGTATCTTTAATAAGTTTGAAAAGATAAAGGGGCCAACGGTCCATGATAATGAAGCACTAGAAAGACAAAGAATAAGCCTAGACCACATAAACTAAAGTCTACAAACGTAATAGTAACAATTATAAGAATCAATGCCCAAGGAAGGAAGCCCATCATGTCATATAAACATCACCAAGATAAGCTAAATAGAAAAGCAGCCAAGTCACTTCATGAAAGTAGTTCTTCATATGACCCAGATTAGAGAAATCCTTTGTATGATCCTAAATATCTCAAGCCTTTCACCTTGAAGTTTCTTTTATTTAGGAGACAACCAAAATTTGCTATATCAACACTTCTATCCACTTCCTAATAGGCATGCAAGGCCTAGGAAAGCAATTGGAATTTCTTTCTAATTTTCCAAGCAATTAATCAAAATTGTAATGCCCTTGGGGGTTTATATAGCTTATCTATCCAAATTAATTATCAATGATGTCAGTGACAATTTCTTGAATTTCTTCAACGTAAACCATTGTTCCAGAACAAAGGCTCTCACACAATAACTAGAGAGAGATAGCAAGATTGACATTTGCATCAAAACTTCACAAAAGTAAACATGTCTATTTAGTTGCCTTTCAAAGAAAAATATCTTTTCCTTAAATATTGTGTGTGTGAGTGTGTTTTTCCTTCTTTTCTTTTCAATGCCACACAAAGAAAATACTTGGAACCGATCATTCAATGTCACACCCCCTGCCTATACGCACCCTCTTGGCTCACCTATAGAGATGGTATGCACACAGTCAGGGATTACAGCACAAACCGATCCTATGAAGTACTACTGTTTGGCTTCAAAAAAATTTAGCGGAAACGTTTAGTTAAAAAAAAATAGTATTGTAATTAGAAATTTGTTAAGAAAGGAAAATTACGTTTTTAGGAAATTAATGGTAAAGCGACATTAATAAATGCATTAATAATAATCTTCGAAGTTTGAAACTCTTGGAAATAAAAAGAAAAGAAAAACATAAGAATACAAAAAGCAAAGAAATAAGATAAGATAAATTTTGAAGAGATAAATACATAGTTCCATTATGATCACGGTTTTTCTCTTTTACAAAAAACATCCTTCAATAGGATTACAAAAGAAAAAGAAATAGCTACAAAAGTGGAAGATTTCTAAAGCTTTCCGTACAAAGACAACCGTGATCCTAAAACTTCATATACAAAAGCTGACGAAACTCAAAAAGCAACTGCAACTAAGGTCAACTCATCCTCCGGATCAGTGTCAGAGGTCAAATATACTATCTCGGTCTTGGGAGAGACGTAACTGCACTCCGCCGGTGGAGAGAGAACTATACACAGGAGGGCTGGGTCAACATCGACCAACCCAAAATCCTCAAGTCAGGGGAGTAGGGTTAGGCGTGGTCTTTAAAGTACCAGTGGGGCTCGTGCTCCACTAGTATTTCGAATGTGTCGTAACCCACGTTCGTATCTTCAGCATTAGGATATAAGAGTCAAGGTCCAATGTCTACTGCAGGGTCTGATATCCACAGCGCCATATACAAGATGAAAGACAGAAAAAGGGGTGAGTTCTACTAACTTAGTAAAGAGGGGAAAGGGACATGACATATGAAATAAATAAGCAGGAACAATCATTGTAGTAGGTAAACAATAAATAAGCACTGATAATAATAGACAGGATAACAATTTATTATCAATGCAATGTAGAAATGATGTATTTGTTTCCCGGTCAATTCTCTTTCTTTCTTATTGTACAAGTGTCCTACTGCGCTCTGTTTAACACCCAGAATCAGGGTTATGCGTCCTTCCTCTCCTCGGGGACTATCTCGCGCATCACACACACAAGGACCTAGTTAGACAAGCCTTGTACCATTGCCTAGGCCAACCAACCACTATTCCCTTAGCGGTTGCTTGCACTTTAACGATGTAAACGGTACTGTCACCTGATCTCAGGACCACCTCTGGATATAGGTTCTTTCCGGTCATAACAGTGTTCCCCATACCCATGAGATGATTATGTAGTATGACATATCATAAGCATACGAGATTCACAATTTATATAATCTGAATATAAACTGCACATATGCACATTCTAATTTTGCAATATAAAGATATAGTACATAATGCATTTGACCTTTTAAATAGATAAAATATTAGTACGTACTAATTACATACTATTAATGTTTTAATTAATAGAACCTATGAGTAAGGCTATTATTCGATTGTCCTTCCTTTGATTATTACTAATAATTAACACGTACTAAATTACTTAGTCAATTGAAGTTTATTAACTAATTAATAATTAGTAGTATTGTTTAATTAATTAACTATCAATTATCTAGTTAACGTTTTATTTTAATTAACGTTTATTAATCCACAAGTGGCCAGGCCTATTGGGCCACATAATGGAGTGCCCCAATCAGATTAGATCTTGGCCTCCTAGATTAAAACCCATTTTCTATTTCATTTTATTTTTTTATTGCTTTACGGGCCGATTATGGCCCTTAATAAGGCCTTGTGATTTGGGCCTCGAATTCAAAAGGACTTGGGCCCAAATTTTTACTCTAAGACCTCTAAACAGATTTTAACACTACCATGGGCCCAGGTTTTACGTTAGGATATTTTTACCCCTAATTGTTACAGACATCCCAAAACTGCCCCTGATGGCCTTCTTGGTCATTTTTACCCTTTTTACACATCTTTTCTTCTTGAAATTTTTAGGGCTTCGTCTAGTACACCACAGTGACCTACTTGAATTTTCTCAGGGCCTAAATCCATATATTTTTCACAAAAAGAGGTTACTAAGCAATCGGGTACAACAACAGGGATGTGAAATGTCATGCGTGGCATGTGTTCTGTGTTCTCTTTTTACAGCACACATACATGATATCCAGCACTCATATTACTCTTTTCTCTCAACAAAATCACTTGTTCATAGATCAGTGCCGAACATAACATCATTTGAAAGGATTACATAAAGAAAAAGTGTCAAAATGGCATGCAAATACAAGAGATGAACATGCATGCTTCCTCTCCTCTCCCTATGGCCAACCCGTGGCCCTCTTGCTCTCATATTCACCATTTCACTTACTAACCGAGACTTAAAAATATTTAGATCATCATTTACACATTTCAGCTTCACAAATCAAGTCACACACGCATGACATTAGGGCATTTGACCATGAACAAGGCAAAAATCTCATCATCTCCTACATGCAACTACAAAGATGAGGTTTTTTTTTTATCAAAATGAAATAGAAAATCATCAAACCAAGATGTGTAAACATAAGATTACAGTAGCATATTTGGACTCAAGCATCTCATCACTTGTCCCCTCAACTCTCACTTGTTCTACATGCAACTAAATCCTCTTATCTCTAGATTCGGTTGGTGCTAGATTTCTTTGGAAAATGGACACCTAAAACGAGTCACCATGTTAGAAAAGAGAGGTGAAAACAGAACAAGAAAATGGTGCAAGAGGAAGGGCTCATGGGAGAAGTTTTCTCCCATGGCCGAAGGTCTTCTAAGACCTACCTTACTTTCCTTTTTTTTTTTTTTCTTCCTTCTTTCTTCCCTCTGCTTCTTCTTCTCCTCTTCTTCTTCTTCTTCTTTTTCTCCTTCGGTCTGCCTTGTCTCACGCCACTCTCTCTATTTCTCTATCTCTATCTCTTTCTCGTAGTCAACAAAACCAAGGAGACCAAGGGTTTTACTCATTCAGTTTTGGCTTAAAGAAGGCTAGCTAACTATAGTTAGAAACACAGGTTTTCTCTAACTTGTCACCTAAGCTAGCTAGGTAATCATTAATCTACACTTCACTAAAGAAGCAACTTGAAGATTGGCTATCATGGGCGGCAAAGGGGCAGAAAATGCCATGTGTCCTCACTTCTCTTTTCTGGGCAATCATTAGAGCTTCACCAAATCACACAATATCTCCACACACACACAACCGATTGGTCTTCAAGCCTTCAACGTAATATGCATGCATAAGAGACAAAAAAAAAAAAGCTAGGACCAACGGGAGGACATGGGGTGGCCGAACCTAGGGGGAAGGAAAAGAGAGAAAAAAAAATCATCACCAAGCCTCATGCTTGTGTCTATTCGGCCAAGTCATTGAACCATGCAAAATAAAAAATACAAGGTTAGGGAAAGGTGAAAAATTAATTAGACCATGATATGATTTAATATAATGATTGGAAAACATATAAAACCATAATGCCTTACCGTATATTCGGCTATAAGCTGAAAAAAAAAAATTTAAGGTTAAGCAAGGATAATTAAATATGCCAAATAGTAAGAACATTAAGGCAAGAAAATAAAATTAAGCTAAGATGGTTTTGAAAAGACTATTAATAGAATTAAATTCTTTAATGCAAGTAAAATGAATTCAAATATGAAGCTCAGAAATAAATATTCAAACAAAATGCAAACATCTAGTTGAATAATAAGAGAATTAAAATATTCAAGCATGTTAAAAATCATGTAGGCGTAACAAAGAAATAATTTAGACTAGAAAACTTCAAATATTATATTATACTAATTTTTAAATATGTCAAGTAGCTGAAAATAAAGAGGGGTGTCACATCCTCCCCCTCTTAAGAACAATTTCGTCCTTAGAATTGCGTGAATTCAAAAAGTTACGAAGTTTTTCAAAGTCTTTCAAAATTACAAAATATTAAATCATTTAGCTAGCTTTTTCTCAGGTAAGTCCTTCTTGGCTTCAGGATTGGTCTTTCCCGTTTCTTCTTCTTCTACTTCAAATCCTTCCTCAGGATTAGTTTTTTCTTCACTCTCCTTCTCTAGCTTAAGCCTCTTAACAGCGCTCTGGTACAAGTAACATCCCATGGGCATGCTCCAGGTCGCCCAAACTCGCCCAGGTTTGGGCTCTGGATACTACCTCTTCCTCGCCGTGACCTCCTTCTTAATAGTCTGGTTCTCCATCTGCTGGATAAGCATATACAGCTATAAGGATAACTAAATTTCATAAAGCTTGAATTTATCCAAAGTCAAACATCAATGAATGAACTCAACTCAAGCAAGATCATAACCTAAATCAGTAAGTAAATGAGGGTACTTCTCTCGCATCTCATATTTCAATTCCCAAGATTCCTCTTCTACTTCTTGACTTCTCCAAAGCACTTTTATCAATGGTATTTTCTTAGTTCGCAACTCTTGCTCTTTCCGGTCCATGATTTGCACTAGTTGCTCTACATACGAAAAATTCTCCCCGACATGCAATGGTGCATATTCTAGAATATAGGAGGGGTCCACCACGTATTTTCTTAGCATGGATACATGGAAGACATCATGTTTTCCTTCTCATTCTAGCAATAGTGCTAACTGATATACCGCTGGCCCTACCTTGCTTAAAATCTCGTAGGGTCCCACAAATCACGGACTTAACTTCCTTTTTTTTTTCCAAATCGCTTTATCCCTTTCATGAGTGTCACTTCAAGAAATACCTTATCGCCCACCGGGAACTCCAAATCACGTCGTCTGACATCTGCATAACTATTTTGCCTACTCTGAGCAACTTTGGGACATTCTCTAATAATTCCGATTTTCTCACATGTCTTCTGCACAATATCGGGACCTAGTAGCTGTCGTTCCCCAATCTCATCTCAATTAAGCGGCAATCTGCACTTGCGTCTATACAATGCTTCATAAGGGGCCATGCCAATACTAGACTGGTACATATTGTTGTAGGTAAATTCTCCCAGTGGCAAATAGTAACTCTAGTGATCCTTGAAGTCCAGTACCCAAGCTCGAAGCATGTCTTCAAGTATCTAAATCTTCCTTTCAAACTGCCCATTGGTCTGAAGGTGGTAAGTCGTACTAAGTTTTAGCTGAGTGCCCATCACCTTCTGGAATCCTTCCCAAACTCGAGAAGTAAAATGGGTATCTCGGTCGACACTATGGAACTAGGAATTCCATGCAACTGAACTATTTCTTGGATATATAACTCTACTAACTTCTCTATTGAATAACTAACCTTAATCGAGAGAAAATGAGCAGACTTTGTTAATCAGTCCACAATTACCCATATAGCATCTTGACCCGTTGGTGCATTTGGCAGTCCCATCACCGGGTCCATTATTACTTCGCCCCACTTCCAGACCGGTATCTCCAAAGGCTACAATAACCCAGCGAGTCTCTAATGTTCCGCCTTAACCCACTGGCACATCAAATAACAGCTCACATGCTCCGCGATATCCTTCTTCATCCCATTCCACCAGAATTTCTCCTTAAGATCCCGGTACATCTTCGTACTACCCTTTTCATGAGGAAGGTTGGCAAAATCTATAGAAGATGAATATGCATGCAAGGCTGAAACATCTATTGTGCAAGGTTGCATGGGATATGCTACCAACAAAACAAGCAGTCAAAGGTAGGGGTAGGTAGGAGGGTGGGTGAAGCAATTGGCAATGCTTTTTGTTGTAACCTTTGTAGGGGTGTAGCCAAAATCACACATCACCTTTTTATGTAGTGCACAGTTAGTAGAGTGATCTAGAGGAAGTCTTCATGGCCTTTAAATATTAAAGCTATGAATCATGGTACAATTCTCGACTAGATTCGACACATTCTACATTCACATCAGACATTGGGAATCCTGATCGAGGATTAACAAGATTTCCAGATCTTTGGTGTGACTGCAATGGATGTAGTATGACCGAAAAGGAGTGTGGTAACTCATAACAGTCGACGCTAGGCATTATGGAGATGGCTAGGACAATTACAAGACTTGACTTATGAGCACTAGGAAGCATGGAGGACGGAGCTGGAAGGAAAACAGAGAATGTCATGTCATTTAATGAGATGGGAGGAGACAAAACGGAAATTGGTTTAACTCGGCTCAACCAAGCTAATTTTTTTCTTCCATTGTTTTCCTGCGTGTCTTCCCCAACACACCTCGCCGTATTTTCTTCTTTTCTCTATTATCTTCTTCCCTCGAATCCCTCTTCTTCTCCCCTAACTACTCTAATTCTTCCCCAATTTCTTCTTATCAATTTCCTCTATTTGTTACCCATTTTTTCTTTCTCCTTGTAGCTGCTTCTCCCTTGCTGGACCAAATCGGTCCCCGACTTGAAATAAGCAAGTTATTTGAATATGGCGACCATCGAAGAAAGCTCCTGAGCTCTACCAAACTCCTCAAAAGAAAACAAACTAGTAATTGTTAGGGTTAATTGTTAAGCCTCTCAAACTCCAAAAATTTCTATTTGTTAGGGCTTCAAACTTAGATTTTCACTATCAATAATTGTAGCCGTGATATTCTATATATAATAAGTCTAAAGATTGTCTCACAAATTTTTGTATAGTTGGAATCATGTAGAAGTGGAAGGTTCAAGTCCTTTATATTAGGGTGGTCTCAATTAGAGCTTCTGTCTTTTATTGGGCAACTTGGTTTAATTGAATTGTTTGAAATTTAGCCTTATGCCTATTCTCAGTAGAGTCTCTAACTTACTATTGTTAGATATGTAGCTATCATTTTGTGTCGAGACATTATTAGTAATTGGAATGATGGGATGGCAAAATTGGCATTTGTTGGATGTGGAGTGGTTTGTACCAAAGTCATTGCATGTTTTGGGCCAAGTTACTTTGGTATAATAGATATTAGTACGGACATTTTTTGTTTTCCGATGACCAATTAGTCTTATACATATCCTATCCAGATTCATGAACTTCAAGAAATTGTTGAAGCATTCTTTTTCCATTTCAAAAGTTAGAAGTCTTGTATTTTTTATTTCCTCCTCTGAATTCATTATATTTGCCTGTGAGAGGTGTATGATTCCTCTTTTAACTTGTGTTGTTGCACATAGACTGGAATGCCGATTTTCCTACTAGCTACCAAACTAGTATTTTAATCAAAGCTTTTTCTATTTATCGGGAGAAGTACTACCTTTTGGTTGACCTGTTTAATACCACGATTTGGATAACACTAAAAAGCATATAGACTGGAATGCTGATTTTCCTACTAGCTACCAAAGATTTGGACAATTGATTGGCTGAAGTGTTTGAAACTTGGATTGTCTCCCCTTGTTCAGATATTCTCAAATGTGGCCATATCTAACATCAAGTTTTCATGTGCTTATCATGTTTTTTATAGGCTAATTTTAACAATAGAAATTAGCAAAGGGTTTAATCAATTGATTGTAACTCAAATTATAACTGTGAAGGGTTGTAACCAAGTGATAAGCATGTAAATGGTAAGATTAATGAAAATTGAAAAACTTAATAATAGAAAGGCATGACGACTGACTTAATTCAAGAAGATTTTGCAACTTACTAACAATGTGTATCATACCCTGAGCTTTCGTTTAACGTGACATACATTCATCTATAAAAAATAAGTTTTGGTTTAGTAATGCATTAGTGAATAAGTGTATTGATTTCATGGTGATTTGGAGATGAATTAATGCACTTGATGTATTAGTTTCAAAACCTTGATTAGGGTCTAAGTTAGTGAGATTTGGACTTCACAAGTGACCAATCTTTTACTCTTGCTTTTGAGATGCATGTTTTGAGCCAATTTAATTTTGGAAGCTAATAAGACGAGTTTTCATCAAAATTGTAAACATATGATTTGTAATCAACTCATTGGTCAGGGTTTTATCCACGAGTTTACATTTCAATTTTGGAGACATTCTATTTCTCGAAAGCTAGTAGAACTTTTATGAACATCGTTGGATAATTGACGAAACTTAGCAACTAAGTCTTGGAAACTTAGTCACTTAGCTAGGGAATTTTGGCAGCCTTAGATGATGACACTTAGCAGGCTAAGAAGCACGAGGAAGCTAGGAAGCACGAGGAAGCAAGGCTAAACCTAGGGAGCACGAAGTGTCAAACACCGGGAGAATCATCATGACTCGCCATGGCTACTAGGTGAATTTTGGCCATAACCTTATGTGTAGCTGCTCTAGGTTGTTACATGTCGAAGGGAGGAAAACATAGCCTCACGACTCACCTAAGCTAGCCTAGATAGGCCGGCCATGTGTAAAATGCAACCGGCCATGTTTGCCTATAAATAGAGGTTCGCCATTAGAAAAACTTACCAATTTGAGTGAAATCGTAGAGCTTTCACAAGGAAGAGAAAAACCGAGTAGTGACAAAGAGAAAGCTAGAAGAAACGAGCGATTTGAGTAGAAAAGGAAAAAAGATCAAAGGAGAATTTCAATTTACTAGAGGTAAAGTTAGCTTGGTTATCTTTGATTTCAATTCAAAAGCATTCAAAAGTTTTCAAAATGTTTGTTGTGAATCTCTTGTGTTTTCAAAAGGATTCTTAAATCTATTGATGTCATGTGGTATTCTTCGTGTTCTTGATGTTCTTGATGAAGAACAAGCTCATGTTTTCAAAATAGTTTCCTTTTAAAAGTTCGATTCTTTGTTAAGGTGTTTTCAAAACTTTGATCGTTTTTTTGTAAAATTCTTCATGAACTATGTTTTTCAAATGTTTGAAAATATTCTTTGAAGGTTCCTTGTGATTTTAAAACTCTATGTCATTTTGATTATGTCAAAATATTCATTATTTATACATGGAGGTTAATTCGGGTATTAACTTTGAAATTGAGGTGTTGTTTTTCTTCAACAATACCTATCTTTTTCTTTTGAAAATGTCAAATTGTTTTCTATGTTGAAAAATATGATTTCCAAGAGAAGTTTAATGGTTAAGGTATGGCATATCATGTAATGTGGGCATTGACATGAGACATGCATACTTAACTGTGATTTGAAGACGTGACAGTACTGTTTACAAGAGGATGAACCACATGTTGTGGCATCCTAGCCATAGCTCTGTCGTACGCGGAAAGGTGCTAAATAAGAATGTATTTTACTTTGAGAGTAATGTTGCATGTCGTATCGAATATATCACTTTGGGAGTGATTCACTCCATGAGTGATGCCGATGGGTGGTGGTTGAAATTTGGAAAGATCATTTTTATTTTGAGTCTTTTCCTTTATTTCATTTTCTTATGTTGTTGAATTGATGAACTAGTTTCTTCAATGTTTTTTTCCTGTTATCTATTATTGTTGTACTAACCACTGGCTTTACTGAGTCTTTTGGACTCACTGTTTTATGTTGTATCTTTAGCAGATGTCTGAGTGTTATCTAAGAGAATTCACTAAGGCAAAAAGTCACGATCAACTTATTTTGGAGCTGAAGTTCCGCGTATGGGTGATTATAAACCTGGAAGTGCTAATCGAAGGACAGGGTCATCAGTGGATTACCTGAACTCAGACGATTATGTCGACCTGTCTAAGCGAAGTGACTCGATTGAAGAACATTAAGGTCTCTCCAGCCTTATCTACCATAATTAGTTTTTGGTTGTACTTTTCTTTATACACGTTGTAGTATGTATATAGAAAGCAGTTTGGTACTCTTTTGTTTTACTACAATATGAATAAAAGATCCTGATCTAGTTTATACTAGAAAAGTTGTTGCTTTAACGATCCATCCACTGACCATAACTTTAATTTAATAGCGGAGTCCATTACTATAAGATAACGTTAGAGGTCTTCACAGTTCAGGCTATTGTAGTGTGCATTTTGTCTGTCTTACGGTTTATAACCTCTAAAGGATTGTTTCCTAATTTCATTACAAAAGTTCTGGTCTTTTGTTTGAAACCATTTGCAAATGAAATTTCCAGTTGCTTATATTGGTTGTTATTTGTAGAATAATTAAGGGGATTTTGTTGTGATGCCTACAAGTTCTTATCGAGGAGAACTAGAGGGACATTCTAGAGTTCTGCAAGAAAGGTCTTGTTATATTGGCAAATGAGGTGGGTTAATTGTTCTTTGTAACTTAAGTTGCTGATACATCGTGCAACTCAATTATTACCTAGAGATTACTTCTAAGCAATTACTCTTAAATTTGTTCTGTTTGGGTTTATAATGGGCTCTACATTGGCTCTCTTTGCATGATTGGAGTCCTACCAAATAAATTTAGAGGTTCTTTACTGCGTCAAAACCACAACTAATGTCTCCTACACTTTGTACAGGTCTATAAGGTGTTAAAGTTATTGACAGATTTCGTTTCAAATTTCAATTGTAATTTGAATTATTTAGATAAGAGTTTGTTTTAAGTGTTCAAGATGTCTCTTAAGAAGATTAGGATTGAAAAGTATTTGAATTACGAAGATTAGGATTGAAAAGGATTTGAATCATGAAGATAAGGACGAAGGGCGTTCGAATTTTGAAGAAAAAGTTCAAATTCACGAAGTGTGATCCGTTCCTAAAATATCTCAAGGTTATCTCCGGAATATGACTTCGCCTGATCTTAGCTCGAGCAAAAAAAGGTGCATTTGTATACAGAGACAACTCGCCTAACCTTCGCCTGATCTTGGCTCAAGCGAAATAGGTGATTTTTTATACATAGACTTTTGCCCTACCTTCACTCAATCTTGGCTTGAGCGAAATCCTCCATATTTGAATTTTCTTATCTTTTTCTATTTAAACCATGAGAAAAACGTTCAAGCTGTTTACCCAAGCCAATTTGATTGTTTCTTGGCATCTTATACTTGAGAAAAAAAATCCCTTGATACCTTTGCACCTAAAATTTTTATATTTTCTCTCCTATATCAATCACCTTAATCACCATTGAAACCAACCTCCTATGAGAAGCCTTCCGAGAGCTTTCTTTGGGGTTACCGGTGTTGAAGAACCAGAGCGTTCTTAAAGAGATTCATAAGAAGAACCTCAAAAGGCTAAAGGTTAACTGCAAAGGAGCGTGTCTAAACTGGATTGTTTAGATTATTACTTTCGGATAGTCAGAGTCAAGCAACTGGAATATTGCCCGTGTCTGAGTTACCGATGTAAGGTTTATCTTCTAGTGAATTTTTAGTAGCTACTAGTCCGAAGTGATTTTTCCTTTGATAAGGTTTTCCACTTTGTCATCAAATCTCTTGTCTTGGCATGTGATTGATATTTTATTTGTGCTTGATATTTGTTAATTATTTAGTACTTTCAGATCTAGACAAGACTAATTTAGAACTTGTTTTAAATTTGTCTATTCATCGAAAAAGAAAGTAGCAACACCTATTCACCCTCTCTAGGTGTTCTTTAGGGTCTAAACCTTGATTTTCATAGGAAAAATATTTATGTTCCTCAGAAGACATTCCACTCGTTCAAGAAGATTTCTCGACTGCTTTCAAGCTATTATGGAGACTATGGAACAATAGGAGGTTACATGGAGGTCACAAGGTTCCATGCTGACATAAGGGAACAAATATACAAAATGGCATATGTAAACTTTGTTCGAAACCAAAGAGGGTTCAAACGAGCTTCAAAAGATTTGGAATTTTGTAATCAAAGGGAGTTTGTAGGAACTAGTCACACTAGAATGTTAATTGCTCAAGGATTATTTGCATAGTAGGCTTATACAAGCTTTCCCTTCACCTCTGGTGGTTAATTAGGATTCCCTGAGAATTTTTTGCAATACTAGATCTATATCCCAATCTTGTAAAAGAACTTTTATGTATCATACATTTACACTCTTACGTTTGGAAATGCTACTTTGGCGAAGAGATCTATGTAAATAATGTACAAATCGCTGCTCTCTTTTTTTTTCCAAGTTCAATGAAAAAGAAAAGAATAGTTCAGTATTTATCATATCGAAACATCAATAGATTATGCATCTGTCATTGCATTATTACTAATCACATATAATAACAACAAAGTCTCATCAACCAATCAATACAAAAAATTCCTGATTACCTGCATACAATCCAACACCCATGTATACAAAAAATCATATATTTTCCAAACAGTGAACCCAATACAACTGATGATCCTAGAAGTCGTTGGGTTCTATACCGTCCACTTTGGGAATACTCCTCATCATTGCTTGATATCTGTAAGGGAATAAAAAAATCACTTTGCACCCCTAAACTACCAAAGCAATCTCAAACAGGGGTACCAACTACCACTTTTTATGCATTGAGCCCCTAAAATTTCAAAATCAATCAATTTACACCTGAAATAAAATCCAAAACCGTGTCACATGTATCATTTATAACACATGTGGCATGATTGTGGCATAATCATGTATTCCTTACTGTCTTCAAGTACCTGCGCAAAGTTGAGTTAAAACTTTCACGCAACTGCGTAGTTCTTTTGCCAGCACAGAAAATACTTTGTACGTACATTGGGGCCCACTTCTCGCGCTTCTCATATATCTTTTGCAACCAATCATTGCCTTGGAGGTCATGGTCTTCGATCATCTTAGACCAGGCAAGGTCAAAATCATCTACATCACTATCAAAAAAGAGAAAAATGAGCTTATTCCAATATTTTTTGAAGTCTTGTTCACAAACAATGACCAAGATTTTTCAATGCATTTTTATAATATGTCATATGCAAAGAAAGTGATGTGTGTTTTGCAAGGAGGTAGGGATTGCATTGCAACAATCATTTCAACATCTTGGTTAGTGAAAAGAGATTGGGGTATCTTTTTTTCCATACAGTCAACAAAGGTCTCAAATAGCCACTTGAATGATTGGGCTGTCTCATCAAACAACAGGCATGCCCAAACACTACCCGCTCCCTATGATGATTCACTCCCAAAAATGCCCCCAATGGCGGTGCTCATTGTTTGTCCTATATGTAGTGTCAAAGAAACGAAATTCCAAACAGTGCATAGTCATTTCTCATATCATGATCAGACCAAAATACATTAGTTATTTGCTCATCATCGTCGAACATAACTCTAAAGAAGAATTGTGAAATTTTTTGGTACTGATCACCAAACCAATTAAGAAGAGCACTGGCTACTCCAACCTCTATAGATTTACTTCTTTTGCTGCTTAGGTAATTTTTCAAGTCTGTTTGTGTGAATCCCAACTTCTCTCTACCCCAGCCTGGGCCACCATCAAATCATGTGCTAGCTTCGAGCAGATGCCTGCTCTGTCTGCATCATTGCACTCAAGATGTTGCAATTCGTTGATTCTTCTATGTGAACGGAGCAGGTGGGCTTTTGATGGTGTAGCCAACTCATGGTTATGCTATGCACACCAATCAAAAATGCAGTACTTCCCATTTCAGCTGCCGCTGAATGGTGAAACTAGCAATACACCCGCACTTAGTATTCCATCGTTCCTTCTTTAAAACACAGCCAGTTGTTTCTCTTTTTCTTAACCATTTTTTGCTACGCATGAATGTTCTGACTATATAATATCATTTTCTTTATTCTCGAACCCATTATGCCTTCGATGTTAAATTCAATGCTAATTGCATAACGGTTGTACCAATCGTAAGCATGCTCCTCATCTCTAAACTTTAAGGCCCAAATATTTATAGTTTTACCGTTGTATGCGTAAACCATTTCACCTGCATACTTCAACCATAAAAATGAAATCAATAACATCGTTAAAAACACGTGCACATTTAATAATTGTGATCAATGCTCTATGAGAGAGTATTCTCCATTCAATATGGTTTGTAAGACAGTGTTTGTCACTTAGTTTCTTTTGACAAGAGTTATCCATAAGAAGAAGAAGCTTACAAAGGATATATCAGAAGCTTGGTTGTTAAAACTTTTGTAAAAATTGTTCAATAAAGGTTGAAGCTCGGAGTGAGTATATCTAGAGCTTGAGGGTAAGAAACAATTCCTTTGGATTTGAAGGGGTTTAGTGTAGAAATTCTCATGGCTTGTCGAAAGCTTGAGGGTGAACACAGGCGGGTTGTCAAACCATTTAAAAACTCTAATGTTTGCTTTTCTAACTCTGGTCTCTTTATATTTAGCACTTATACATTGCGATATTATTGCTTATGTCATGTGCTAAGTTTATCATTGCATTTATTTTAAAGCAAACACAAATTTGGGGAATTATCCAAAAATAATTCGAGAAAAATATTTTTCACTCGCAAATTACCATAGATTTTGTACTTTGCACCCTACCATATTTTAGACATTACACCTACAAACTATCCATCCCTAACTCATTGTACTCTCCGTCTATTTTTTTCTTTAAATTGGATGAAAATTGACTTTTTGTAAAATGAAATGATGATTATGCCCTTAAATGTAACATGCTATATGATTTTTTAAAAAGGCATAATCGATATTTTGTATTAAAAAAAGTTAATTTCTGTCCAATTTAATGGAAAAAAATAAACCAATGGGGTAGTTTGTGAGAGCAATGTCTTAAATGTGACATTTTAGGGTGCAAAGTGCAAACACGTGGTTTTCATGAAGAGCTTAGTCAAGATCCATGAATCCAAAAATAAATAGAACATTATCCTTTAGTCAAAAAATTTAGGCTTAACTATACCAACTGTCCCTATGGTATGGCTTTATGAAAAATTGCTCTCCGAGGTTTAAACTTCAACAACTTGGTCCTTGGGCTCACATATTTGTAACATTCCAATCACTGCAAATTTGGCGACGTGACATTTTATAATAGTACAAAAAAATTTTAAAAATATGAAAAAAAAAAAAATTAAACGACATTGGGTACATTTAATTAAATAAAAACATTAATATGAAAAAGTCTAAAAAATTATAAAAATTCAAAAAATAACTTAAAAATCTTTAGAAAAGAAAATAGTTCTGACATAATTGTTTCCATAATTGAGGGCACCCACCTTAAAACGGTTAGACTTATTGCAGTTGACTACACTTGAGAGGCCAAGACTCCAATCAATTATATATTTTTAAGGATTTTTTGTTTATTTATTTATTTTTTATTTTTTCAGATTGTTTACAAATTAATTTTTTATTTTTATTAAATTTTTTTATAATTTTTTCAATTATTTTTATATTTTTTCAATTTATTTGTATTTTTATATTTTTTTATTATAAAATACCACAAATTTCTTTAGTAAACTAACTTAAGACTAACAAGGAATTGGAACATTAGGAATATGTGACCTCAAGGACTAAATTTATTAAAGTTCAAACGTTAGAGACCAATTTGTTATTAAGTCAAACTATAAGGACCTCGGGTACAATTAAGCTGTAAATTATCACCATTCAATATCCAAATACGAGAAGAATTAAAAATGAAAGCAGTAGAAAGCAATGCAATAATCAAAGAACACATACCCTTGAGTGCTATGGAAATGGTGTAAAACTTAAGGAGCAAAAATAATTTTTCCCCTAATATAAACAAGAGATTCTAACCTACTTGTAGGTAGAGCTAATTTTCTTAGACTTTATACTAAAATTAGTAAATTTAAGCACTAGTAAACAATAATTTCTATGTTAATATAAACAATAGATTCTAACGTGCCTGTAGGTTGACCTCTCAACGTGCATGAATTTTCTTAAACTTTATACTAAACATTGTAAATTTAAGCAGGAGGAAACAATAATTTTTCTGCCTGAGGGCATAGAAAAACCTATTTCTAGTGTCCCATACTACCTTATTCTTTTCCGACCAAAACAATCATTAACCTCCTAGCGGAGCCAAGTCAATCCTAATTAACGTTCCATTAACCTTAATGAAGTTGAATTGGTTTCAGTAATTAATTATCGGCCGTAGTTACAATGTAGTAGCTACTCTTAAGAAAATTTCGATAATTTCAACTTTGTAGAATGTTCTTAAATATTTTTATTTAATCGACCACAATAACAATAAATAGCAAGCAATTTTTTTTAAAAAAATAAGTTTTTGGGAAAGTAAATCATTTTCTAAACATAAAATAATCAAATAATAAATATAGTAATATTTATTCTATGGGCAGGCCCGGACGCCGAGACTAGTGACTAGGCTACAAATATATATGAGGCCCAAATCATTTTCTTTTATCCTATGCAAACCTAAATTTTAATCCCAAATCGACCCAAATGGGCACCAAAGGTTGACGCTATTCAGCCCCAATTTGAAATCCAAAACTTTAATAGCTGAGTTTGATCCGAGCCCAAGAAGTTTAACGCCGGAGCCGAATAGGTGATAAACTAATCCGTACGTTCTTTTACAGTCCCTACTCATCTTAAGGTGGTATTCCACCCCTAAAATTTCTATCATTATTAAAAGATTATAAAATAATCTTTCTTTCCTTATCATTTTATTTTTTTTTATTATAATATTTATTTAAATATTCTCTTTCTTCACTTTTTCATCGAATCTAATAAAATATCTTTATTTTTTTTACAAACTTCGAAACTCCCAAAATTTCTAACCCTCAAATTTTTTTCCTCCCAAACGCCTCCTAAATGACGACAATAGCTACCACCTTTCCCTCCAGTTACCTGGTCTCTCTCCGATGTGACCCTGGAAGACAGCACACAACGGCGAGGAGATCTAGCATCCTCGCCCGCGTGGCATGGTCGCCCCCCATCTCCCCCCCCTTATTTTTTTTGCTTGTTATTTGTGACAGTTTGTGGATCACCTCGACCTTGGCTTCAACTGAGGGCCTTAGCCTCTTGTTAAAGCAGACAAGAGAAGAGGTCCGACTCTCTCTCTCTCTCTCTCTCTCTCTCTCTTGTTTGGTATGAACCTTGGATCACGAAAATAACCTTCTTAACTATCAACATTTTCCCAAATATTTGCAACTAAAATTAACAAATTTGACAAATTACACTCTAAATTACTAACATACATTTGCATCTTAGGTTTTGGTCTCTCTCGTTAAAATGCTGCAAAATAAGTTAGTTGGCATAAATTCAATAGTCATATTGATAGTTATGAATAAATTAGTGAAATTATATTACAAACAAGAATTTAAAAATAGTGTCCTCAAAGCTCCCCTAATATGTACAAGCAAATGATGACATAAATAAAATATCCAACTGAAATAAATCCAGACATATCTCAAGCCATAACATATACCGTATGGCTATATAAAATAGAAAAACAACATGGTCCGAATATTGATAGGGATGTTCTAGTCTTATTATTAACATTTACCGTATGGCTATAAATCGATGATATATTCATGCCCTATATTTATAGGCTAGCTATTCTAGGGTGTCTAATTAGGAATTTGACTTAAATTATTCCTCCTTTTAACAAATTATAATATATCTATACTATTCTCAATAATACTTTTAATTAACTAGTATCCTCAAAGTTTCGGTTATGAGTGGATCGTCAAACCGCCAACTCAGCTTCTCAAGCCAAGACTGTAGAAATAAACATCTAATCACCCAACCATATAATAAAGTTGAACTCTACACATGTACTAGAGTGAAAGATGAAAACAACGTCGCAAGCGACTTCTAGAAGGACCGGTGACAATATTCATTTGTGGTTATCGTTAACTTGGACCAGTAAAGTTCGTCAACTGCTCCCGCAGCCGGACTATATAGTTTTTCAAATTGGGAAATAGAAAATGGTAGTGGCTACCCCGACATGTCAACCAAAACAGATATGGGCATTCATAGTTTTCCCCTAAACAAACATTGGCTTACTCCTTTTATCATTTTTAATAAGTTTTTGAAAAATAATAATGCGTGTTGCTGAAAAATTTTGTACTTTAACCTTATTTTCAAGTACTTAGCTAATACTTGAAAACAAGAAAAATAAATTACATAATTTATTTTTACAAGCAAACAAAATGACTCTTAATTGGCCAGCGAAATACTTGTTGGAACTACCGATTTGGATTAAGATCTTTTCTATTTGGCTATTTAAGTTATATGGTGAAATTAGAACAAAAAAAGATACAACAAGTATTAAAATGTTTAAGACTCACGGTACTTTTTTTTTCCAATCAAAATAGTTATTTCATTGAGAATTACGGAGATTTAAAAATCTTAATAAATCAAATCCTCAAAACAGGCGACGGACTAACGAGTAAGGCGGCCGAAAGACTTTACTAGACCCACAAGAAAAAGAAAACCCAAAAAAAACAATGAATTGAAATGACTAACAAAAGACCAACAGTACTTTCTAATAATTAAAAGTAACTCTTTTAAGACCTACATGCGCTTATTTTTCTTTGTATTAAACTATTTAATCTACCAACAAATTCAAAAGGATACTAATCTTTTTTCTGTTGTTTATTCATTGAAAAAAAAGAGTCATAATATACCTCTTATGCAATTTGTCCCTTCGGAAAATGAAAAGTTAACCAATCCGGAAAAGGAACTGAAAAATACCCCTTGAGGTGTTGCATGGTCAGTGGCTCTTTACTTTGTCGGAAAACTATTCCATTTAATTATATATAGAAACGGAATGCTCTTCTTTCACGCCGCTACCAGCGACCACACAATTCAAAGACAGCACAATCTAGACAGCTCCATTGCGGAAGTCTTCTTATCACAATTTGACGGTTCCCTAATAATTTGAATCCTCTAGTTGTCACGTTGTAGATTCTGCTCAGTTGGAAAAATAAAAATAACAAAACAAGAAGATTTTTTTTTCTTGGATTAGGAAGATATTTCGGAGCTCTCTCCCGGGCTAATATTGCAGTCCCTCGTCATGTCAAGTAATTGATAGTAACATGAGATTTCGGAAAGAGCAAACTTCCAAATCTCAATCTTTTAGGATTAGACCCCCGGACATTAAAGGAAGAAGATATTTTCCAGTAAAGAATTTTCCCGATATTTTCCACCAGATCCAAAATTTAGCCTCTTCCTTTTATAAATGAGAATGAAAACTGTTCTTCTTCTGAAATTGTGGCAAAAGTTAGGTGCAATTGTGGCCATCGAAGTAATGGGTATAACGGACCAAATTACATAACATCCCATTTCTTCTTTATTTAATTTGGACGTGTCGGGCACGTTTGGTGTGGAATCAATAAATTAAAACTAGAAGCCTCGTCACACAAAATTCTTCCGAAAGGGATAGGTATTGTTTAGTCAATTGAAGCTAGCTGTGCTCACAGCACCGCAAAGCTAAGGCTATGTTTGGTTTCTTAAGACCTCACTGTAGACGTTAATTTCGGTGCATGACTTGCACTCAGCTACGCACTACTGTTTAAAATCTTCCATATTTTTCTATACGCACTTTGCACTCATCTGAAAAAAGTTACAAATTACTGATTGGAATAGAAATTAAAATTATACAACAGGAATAACACATTTCATATTTAATTACGAATTTATATATTTAGAAAAATTTCCTTTGTAGTGTTAGAACCTACTCGCCCTTGCTATTTGTATAATTTTTTTTTTATACAATTCAACTATATCAATGTTGTCTGTCTCATAATTTCTTTGTTTGAGAACAAGATAAATATGCACAAAATTTAATTTTTCATAGAAATACGACGAGAAATTCACAAACTCAATTCTAATACTAGTTTCGTACGGGTGCACTAAAATGATCTCGATTTCGACATGCGGTAGGTATTACAAACATGCACGATTTTGTTTAGTCATTGACAATTAATTAAGATATTACATCACATACTTCAACTTTTTGCTTCTTACTAATTAACTATGAAGTGGTGGAATGATCGGAGGGGTAGCATAGCCACACAATGAAAAGAAAAGAAAAGGTTGCATATTACGTGCTTTAAAGAGCGTAAGAGAAGAAACACTATTCCAATTGCAGATACTTCTTTTACAAGGCATATTCCTATCTGCACATCAATTCAAGGTACGGCCACTTGCATGACTACGTGCCACTTGTTTTTTTTCCCTTCCAAGGCATCAATGTTCAAGCTTACTTTAATGTTCTATTTAGATATAGCTAAGCTCCCATCTTTTTTTAAAGATTAGTTTTGTGTTTTTTTTTTTAAAAAAACTATATTTTTATATGTTCTAATTATCTCTTATTTTTTTAATTTATATCTTAAACTATTAAACTCCATATATTGCCCAAACCATTAAGATAATTATATTTTGTAACTCAAGTTCACATGTCACTATTAAAATCAATAGAAAAAGAGACACGTGACACTTCCAGTGGTCAAATTGCAATACGTCGCATAAACTATAAATTTATGGGGGAAGTGAAAAACAGACAGGAAGTTTGATCTCCGTCCGCCGTCCGTCTTATGGACAAACAAATAAAAAATCTCTCTCCCCTCTATAAAATGGGAAGGGCCCCTAGCATACGAGTCACATGACACTCGCCCTCCCTCTCCCCGTTTTCCATGGCCAAAGTTTCTAGCTGTTGTTTGCACTTTCTCGTGCAGAGGTCATAGGGAACCCATTTTCCGCATTGTTACTCTGTTCTTCACCTGAGACTCACGGGTTACACTTTGTGTTCCAAATTTCTGTTACTTTTTGTTTGTTTGTTTTCCTTGAGATCAAGATTCAAGGGTCTGTTTCTTTCCAAAAACAAACAAAATAGTCTACCTGTGAAGTGCGAGATTTCTGTGGTTGTTAATCAAAACATAAAAAGCCGAAAGAAGAGCAGGTGAGAGAGGGAGAAAGAGATGGCAGCTCGGAAGTTAGAGAAGTTGGTTTCGATTGACGCCCAATTGAGGCTATTGGCACCAGGGAAGGTCTCTGAGGATGACAAGCTCGTGGAGTACGATGCTTTGCTGTTAGACCGGTTCCTAGATATTCTTCAGGATTTGCATGGGGAGGAGATCAGAGAAACGGTAATTTTTTTTCCCCCTTAGCTGTTTATATCAAGTACCAGTCCACTTGAAGCGTTTTTAATACTTTAGCTTTGTGATACTGCTTGCAATCTATGTTCTATGAAAATGTAGACCGAATACTCATGTCTTTGGTGAAGTTTGAACCTGTTTTTCTCTAACTTTTGTGGTCTTGGATTGGACTAGCAGTAGCTTTCCAGGATATCCGCGACTTCTTTCACTAAGTACAATTGAGGGAGGTGGAACTTCTTGATATAAGGTTTTCACGGGAAAATTTTTTGGTCTAAGGCTGTTGTCTGTCCGTCATTTTGACTCGCTCTGTTACCCTTTCCTAGTTGTATTTCGTTATCTTCTCCCATTTGTTGTTTATCTGTGATTCTCCATTTGGTTCTGGGGAAAGTTAGGAGAAGAAAGGAAAGTGGAAGTTATGAAATAATTTTCTTAATACGCCTGATGCAAATGCAATTGTTTGCATAGAGGGGGCGATTACGTCTAGCCAAACTGAAATTTTACTGTAGTTCAGCTTTTGTATTTTGTTTGTTCCGGCTTGAGCATAGTCTAGTGGTAAAGACAGTTGTTCCAACATGGAAAGTTTGTTGTACGTTCAAGAGGATCAGATTTTCGGAAGGTATTGCATAATTGGTATGGGTTCTTGCAGGAGATCCTGTGGTAATAATGGAGTATAAGTGATTAATTATTACCATCTATTGTTGATTAGGTTCAAGATTGTTATGAGCTTTCAGCTGAGTATGAAAGGAAGCATGATCCTCAAAAGTTGGACGAGCTTGGTAATGTCTTAACAAGTTTGGATCCTGGGGACTCAATCGTTGTTGCTAAATCATTTTCCCACATGCTTAATTTGGCCAACTTGGCGGAGGAAGTTCAGATTGCTTACCGAAGGAGGATCAAGTTAAAGAAGGGAGATTTTGCTGATGAAAACTCTGCCACAACTGAATCAGATATTGAAGAGACTTTCAAGAGGCTTGTGGGGCAACTGAAGAAGTCCCCTCAGGAAGTTTTTGATGCTTTGAAGAACCAGACAGTAGATTTGGTCCTAACTGCACACCCCACTCAGTCAGTCCGAAGATCTTTGCTTCAAAAGCATGGAAGGTTTGTTTGTCATCTGGCTCCACTACACCCACGGATTTCCTAGGCTATTTACTGCTTCCTTCATTTAAATCCTATGTGAGAGTTCATGGTTTGCCCTTTTCTTTTATGTTTTATCAAAATGGTTGTCAATGTCTTTTACCGTTACAGGATAAGGAACTGTTTGACTCAATTATATGCCAAAGACATAACTCCTGATGATAAGCAGGAACTTGACGAGGCTTTACAAAGGGAGGTATGCCATGCCAATGATGGGTTTATTTTTCCTGCTAAGAAGTGCATAAGTGCAAAAACTCAGTTTCACAATAAATTGCATGTTTTGTATTCTCTTATTTTAAACCTCAAGATTGGCCTAGTGATTCACTCAAAAGGCATTCATAAACATAAATCTGGGGAGCATAACTGTTGACTAGAGAAAGAAAAGAACCTCCTAAATCATTACCCCCTAGTTTCTGTCCGTCATCCAAAGGTTCTTCACTCCCCTGCCCCCACCCAAAAAACCAAGCGGGGGTGTCCCATCTTTTCTTTCACTCTTATGTTAGTGGGTGTTGCAAATTATCACCATGTTAGTTTCTAATGCAGGGTTCTGTTTCATAGTATAAGCACATAAAGAGTATTCCTTGTTTTTTTGTTCCGGGAAACACAAAGAGTATTCCTTTTGGGTGCACTTTGGATGATGCATAATATGCCTCATCCACTACTCTTCTTTTTAAAATTAATCAGCCAACAAGACAAAAAAATGACCGGAATAAAAGAACTAGGATAGGTAGCTTGACTTTCCCTTATAAGTAAAGACTGAGTTTTTAAATTATTTTTGAAACCTATTCATGAGGCATAAGCTATATAACTTATTTATTACTTCGCGCTAAATACATTAATGTGAAGCTCTTACTTAATTTAACTCTTTCTGTGGAAATAATTATTTTCCCTTATCTTGCGCTGGAGACGGAAATTCATTTACTATTTTTTACCGTAAACTTTCGGGGTTATCATTTGCATATCTGTTCTTTGTTTAATGGTTTATACAATCAGCATGGTACGAATGAACCATCAATAGTCCTGGGCCTTCCATATATTATCCTCCATGTATCCCTTATGTAACCTGGTCAGATCGTTGGTCGTACTTGCACTTCATTTAGTTGAGAGTCCCTTCTCCGTGTTTTCATAACTTCCTCCGGTAGTTTGATGTGATCTGCTTGTCCAATTATTCTTCAATAACAAAACTGGATTTTTTCTTGTTAATCCACTGCTATTCAAAGTTGTACACGACATTTCTTGTCAGAACTTTCGGCGTAATTTGTTCTTTTGCTTTTGTTCTGACATAGATTCAAGCTGCATTCCGTACAGATGAAATACGGAGGACACCTCCAACTCCACAAGATGAGATGAGGGCAGGAATGAGCTACTTCCACGAGACTATCTGGAAAGGTGTACCAAAATTCTTGCGCCGTGTTGACACAGCATTGAAGAACATAGGGATCGACGAACGCATTCCTTACAATGCCCCTCTCATTCAATTCTCTTCGTGGATGGGTGGTGATCGGGATGGTATGGTCCTTTTTCCTCAGAAAGTACTCAATTTGCCAGCTGTTTCCTGCATTGCTGTGTTCATTAAGAAAGCTCATTAATATTGATGGTGAAGATCATCTACACATATTTGATATATGAAAGGAATAAGATTAATGGAACTCATCAACATAAAAAGTGCATTGTAGTAATAAAATGTGCTTATGTCATTAGCTATGGTGATAGTGCTTGGCTTATATCTTTCAAATGTGGACTGCAGGGAATCCCCGGGTTACTCCTGAAGTTACAAGGGACGTTTGCTTACTGGCTAGAATGATGGCTGCTAATTTGTACTTTTCCCAGATTGAGGATCTGATGTTTGAGGTATCTGAAATATTACTGGCACTCACAGACATCCGTTCCTCTAATATAGCACTATAGGATTGGTTTTTTTTGGAGGTCTCTCAACTCTCCCCCCCACCCCCCACCCAACCAAGTCCAGTCTCCAGAGTATCATGACAGCATTTTTGTTACCTAATGTGTCTCTGTGTCCTTGTTGGCAGTTATCTATGTGGCGTTGCAGTGATGAGCTTCGGGCTCGTGCTGACATACTACATTGTTCCTCTAAGAAAGATGCTAAACACTACATAGGTATGCAACTATCTAATGTATTTTGTTACAACACTGTAGAAGCTCATATGAACTCGGCTTTTTTGGAATTCCCTTTTCATTTTATTTTGAAAATTCTTTCACATTGTATAAGAGGGGCTTGTCAAACATTGAATACCTTAGCAGAATTCAATCCCTGAACTGCAACTTTGAAAGTATGTCTATATACTTTGGATGATCTTGTAATTAATGCTTCCTTATTGCAGAGTTTTGGAAACAAATTCCTCCAAATGAGCCATATCGTGTTATTCTTGGCGCTGTAAGAGACAAGTTGTATAACACACGTGAGCGTTCACGTCAGTTATTAGCCAATGGGACCTCTGATATTCCTGAGGACACAATTTTCACCAATGTTGAGCAGGTCTCTCCATCTATCCATTTCTGATATATTCACTTCTAGAGGATATGGGAGAAATCTAGCTATTTTTTAACACGTTGCTTTGTTATCTATTAAACTACGTACCTGGCACTTTTCTCTAAGTGACATATCTTAATGTGGCAGTGTGATGTTGTTCTGATGATCTGACACTATTTCATGTCATTCTTTCCTTAGAGGGTCCTCAATACTGAAGCTCTTTTTCACCTTTAGGTTATTCAATTATGCCAAGGGTTTATGTATTTTGGCTGTTGAAGTTATATTTTGAGAGCAGTCATCTTAGTTTATTAGATGACCATGATTTTGAGAAGAGACTACTTTTATTCATATACTTAGAAGTATAGAGTCTAATTCTACATCATCTCATTTCAATATATATGAAGTGGGTCAACTTGAACAGCCTGCTAAACTTGAAAGAAAGATGTTTTTCGACAGAGGATGTTTGATGGTAATATTTTGAATGTATAAGATACTGCAAATAAGAGATGTGCTTGTATCTGTTTTACATAATCTTTTTTTTTTTTTTTTTTTTCCCTTATCTCGTGATCACTTGTTCTTTTGGTAGATGTTCATGATACTACCTCCTCATCCCTCGGCATGAAGAATGGAAAACTTTTGATTCTGTCTTGCTTTATGAAACTGCATGGACAATCTTTATGTACTCAAATAACTGAATTTATTTTCTGTGTCTGTTATTTAGCTTGTACCGTGAACTTCTTGAGGCTATTATCTTTTAACAAAGGAAAAATGTCCCTTTTTCTCCCCAGTATCTCTGCTAAAACTCAAAATTCTAATGCAATTATTTGCCGCTTACTGTGGGTGATTTATTGCTTCTGTTACAGTCAAGTGACCCTAAGGTCATTGATTACTACTGGGCTACTGGAAGGCCAAGCTTAGACACATATTTCTGCATTCAATAGTGATATTAGATGGCTTCAATTGCACTGGAAAATTTGCTCAGCTACAAATTAGCAATAGGTGCTGATTTTTCTTTCATCTTTGTAGTTCCTGGAGCCTCTCGAACTGTGTTACAGGTCACTCTGCTCGTGTGGTGACCGAGCGATAGCTGATGGAAGCCTTCTTGATTTCTTACGACAAGTCTCTACCTTTGGACTTTCTCTTGTAAAACTTGATATCCGGCAAGAGTCAGACAGACATACTGATGTTATTGATGCTATCACAAAGCACTTGGGCATCGGGTCTTATAAAGACTGGTCAGAGGAACGCAGGCAGGAATGGCTCTTGTCTGAGCTCAGTGGCAAGCGCCCTCTTTTTGGGCGAGATCTTCCCAAAACTGATGAAATTGCTGCTGTATTGGATACCTTCCACGTCATTTCAGAACTTCCTCCAGACAACTTTGGTGCCTATATAATCTCAATGGCAACAGCCCCATCTGATGTGCTTGCTGTCGAGCTTTTACAGCGTGAATGTCGTGTGAAGCAGCCATTAAGGGTCGTCCCATTGTTTGAGAAGCTTGCGGATCTTGACGCTGCTCCTTCAGCTGTGGCTCGCCTCTTCTCAATAGACTGGTACAGAAATAGGATCAATGGGAAGCAAGAAGTCATGATAGGGTACTCAGATTCTGGAAAAGATGCTGGTCGTCTCTCTGCTGCCTGGCAGTTATATAAGGCTCAAGAAGAGCTCATAAAGGTGGCTAAGCAATTTGGGGTTAAGCTTACAATGTTCCATGGCCGTGGAGGGACAGTCGGTAGGGGAGGAGGGCCCACCCATCTTGCTATACTATCTCAGCCACCCGACACAATTCATGGTTCACTTCGCGTGACGGTTCAAGGTGAAGTTATTGAACAGTCATTTGGGGAGGAGCACTTGTGTTTTAGGACACTCCAGCGTTTCACAGCTGCTACACTTGAGCACGGTATGCATCCACCAGTCTCACCAAAGCCTGAATGGCGAGCACTCCTGGACGAGATGGCAGTTATTGCGACAAAGGAATACCGTTCCATAGTTTTCCAGGAACCCCATTTTGTTGAATACTTCCGCCTTGTAAGTGTTTTAGGCATCCTTCCTAATTCCTTATAATATATCAAGATGCTCAGAACATAATATGATCCTCTTCTTCTGCAGGCTACACCAGAGTTGGAATACGGTCGAATGAACATTGGGAGCCGTCCATCAAAAAGGAAGCCAAGTGGAGGGATTGAATCACTCCGTGCAATCCCATGGATCTTTGCATGGACGCAGACAAGGTTTCATCTGCCAGTATGGCTTGGATTTGGGGCGGCATTTAAGCACATAATTGAGAAGGACATAAAGAATCTCCACATACTTCAGGAGATGTATAATCAGTGGCCTTTCTTTAGGGTCACAATTGACCTAGTTGAGATGGTGTTTGCCAAGGGAGATCCAGGAATTGCGGCTCTGTATGACAAGCTCCTAGTGTCAGAAGAACTATGGTCCTTCGGGGAGAGATTGAGGGCAAACCATGAAGAAACAAAGCGGCTTCTCCTCCAGGTAATTTAGGTGGTAAATTAATGAAGTGAGTGCTAGGAAAACCGAGTTGCCATAAATCTTTCTTGTATTGGAATGCCAAATTACCAAGTCTTAAATGGAGTCAAAACGTAAGCTATCCATTTGTTTAAAGAATGAACCAATCATATATATCTACTAAAAAAATACCTGCTTCTAAAACATATCTTGATGCTCTAGACTTGAAGAAAAACCATCAAAGCAGATTCCCAAATGGGAATTACGGTCTTAAAGCACCAACATGAAGGTCAAAAGTCTCTTCCGTTTCCTCCCAATTTCTTTGCTGTTAATTTTGTAGGTTGGTCGTTATATCAAAAAGTGTAGCTATCCTGGTCAACGGATCCTGCAATACCAGAGATTCTGGAAACACCACACACCGTTGCTTACCACATTTGTACTAACCCAAAAATTGAACTTGTAGGTAGCTGGGCATAAGGATCTTCTTGAAGGAGACCCGTACTTGAGGCAGAGACTCTGTCTTCGTGATTCATACATCACGACCCTCAATGTCTGCCAAGCCTACACCCTGAAACGCATCCGTGACCCTGACTACCATGTGAAGCTTAGGCCGCACTTGTCAAAAGAATACACAGAATCAAGCAAACCAGCTGCGGAGCTTGTGAAGCTCAACCCTACGAGCGAGTATGCTCCAGGTTTGGAAGACACACTTATTTTGACCATGAAGGGTATCGCTGCTGGCATGCAGAACACTGGTTAAGGCATGGTTGCTTACTGCTGGCTGCTGGGTATCCATCAAACATAAATATTTTAAGCAATGCCTCTACTTCTTTATAGTAGGCCTCAGTTCTGGACCAGCTTGTAATAAATCAAATTCCCCTAATAAACAAACGTTTTGGCTTTTTTGAGATATTTATGAATTTATGAGACACTTTCTTACCTCCTTAAGGTCTGAATGCCCAATTCCCCGCTGACGAGTTGATAACAAAGTTGTCAAGGCTCATGACTATGTGAGCTTAGAATACATATTTTAAATATTAATATATATAATATTATATTGTATTTTATACTTATATAATTAGTAAGCCTAGATATATACGGTGTGATTGGTTCTATGGTATAAAAAGTATGAGGCTAAGTACAGATCGGCTCACAAGAGTGATTGCCTCTAGGGCCTAGATCGCAAGCATAGATGAGAAAATAATGTGTCTCTTAACATTTTGTGGGTCAAGTAGCGGCTGACATAAAATGGTATGCGTTAGTTGAAGTTAAGATAAGGTATAAAGACCATACACGATCCATCTAACTTGCAGTGAGCCAGTTGAGATGCGCTATTTCTTTTCTGATCACCTATGAAAGGTGAGCCAAATGAAAATTTTGGGTTCGGCGGCTGGAACTATATCTATCTGGTGTTTTTGACCGATGATAATGAGAAGAACGATAATTTATCTAATGTAGATATTGTATTTTTAGCTCATAATGCAATGTGGTCACAAAATACACCATTTTGCAGCATGTGAAACTATCGTAGAAGGTACGATCCAGTCGGAGTTAGAAATTGTTTTTTTTTTTTTTGGCTGAATAATACCTCATCTTATTCAAATGAACTAAAAACCAGAACACATATCACATAGCTGGATATGTTCAGGTATTACAGAAATGGAAGTAAAACCAGAAATACCAAAAGATGCAGCCCATTGAGCCATTCTATTACATCTCCTTGAAATCCATGCTATTTTCCATTTAACAAATTTCAAGATACACTTTCTTATGAACTCTACCATCATCATAATGGCCCAAAGCTGAGTCGGCATCCCAGAAAGCACCTATCTACAAAGAATCAAAGAGACATTCAAATACCATCCAGTTCTATTTCTTGCACTTCGCTAAATTTACAGCTTCTGCCATCGCAAAAGCCTTACCAACTAAAGGATTCATAACACCTAATCGTTCTGCGTAAGCCATACAAAAGGTACTAGAAGCATCTCTAATAATAACTGCTATGTAAGACCTAGAAGAACTGATAGCAACATCCGTATTCAATTTCAGCCAACCCGGCTAAAGAAGATACCATCTCATATTCGGATACCTTTCAAACTCCACCCAAACATTTGAATGTTCCAAATATCTCTTCTTTATCTTTAACACCAAAACCCCAATATCCACAACCTCATCTTGATGAACAACCCAATTCCTCAAATGTGACAATTCATCCATCACAATTGCAACATTAAGAATAAAATCTCTAACAAATTTCTCTCCAAATTCAGCATCCTATCCACATTTATAATAAAACTCACCAACTCACCAGAAGAACAATGAATTCTCTCACATTGGATTGGCCACATTGACCCACGCCAAGCTTGACCTGCACTTGGAGCTAGATATACTTTTGCTAAGAAAAGATTTATAGGGTTCAGTCCAAAGCCCTTATAATGAGCGGTCTAGATTTACCTTTTCAAATTCAAGCCACATAAACACTCAGTTAGCTTTACTTCATTAAATGAGATGACACGTTTATATCCACCTAAATTTACTGTTCCAAGTTCAAGGGACCAAAAAACTCATCCGACTCTCCTTTAATAAATGTGGTGGCCCATTTCTATTTCTTAAAAAATCTAGGCTGCCCATTAAGACAACTTTGGACTACATTGAATTATACTTTAGGTTTGATGTCATTGTCAATTGCATTTTGGCGGCTACTCAACCTCATGGTGCTTAATTTTGTTTTTTTGTGTTTTTGCCAGCTTTGCATAATTTGAGATAAAAAAAATTTCAGACTCCCAAAATTTTGATTCCAATAAAATCACTACACAAAATTCTCAAATCATTACTTTTAACTTTAAATAAATATAAAAAATTCATTCAAATTAGCTCTCAGTTTTTTCACCAACTCCAACACCTCAAAATTTTACCACCCAAAATTCATGTTGACGAGTGCGAGTAATGGAACTCCAAATGGGCTCAGCCGATATTTCGTTAGAAACTTCCCTCAACTGTCATTTACGCTCTCCGAAACTAACATATTCCTGACCAAACAGCTGAGGACTTACTTCCTTTCCAAGTAAAAAGGAAGAAAAAAACGAATGATCATGTACATGGCAAAAAATATATCTGCGACAGTAACATATATCCGCGATTTACAAGCAAATTTCTGCCAGCTGAGATCCAATCTTGCGGCCGTCCTGATCATGTACATGGCACGAAATTTACACTGATGACTATCGAATCAGTCAGCACTAACTTTTCCAAGCTACCATGAGTTTCTCCAACTAAGAAGCCACTTCCCAGCATTCACATAAACGACATGTCCCATCTTATCTGCAAATCAAAACACAAAATTTAGGAAAAGAGAATGCACTGAGCATTCACGTGCACAAGCTTCCATCCTGTTATCTGCTTTCGCTTGGAATCCACTCCATTAAATAAATCCAAAGCCATAGACATGCTTGACCAGTATGAGTTTTTGGGATTTTTGGTGCAGATCCAGTTGTCTCCCCAACTTTACGGACACATGTTCGAGAAGTTTGAAATTTGAGGATACATACAGTACAGCTACTGTTAGATGAATTTTGCTTTAAAATTTTGCAAATTATGAAATTTAGAGCATTAGATCGGTGATCAAAAGATGAAACAAAAGGACTCTTTTTATGTCCCACTATGTCAAAAATCCTCGACACAAAAAGAAATAGTGTGCCAGCAATAGAAAATCAACACCGTACCTCTCTGGCTGTATCAGAAGTGCCAAAGACAACTCCAATGTTATAACAAGAGGGTCTATCCTATACTCCAGTCTTTTTTCCAACCACAGTAAGTGCTTCCTCTATAGCTTGAGCAAAAGTTGCAATCTTGTAAGTGAAAAATCCCACCAACATTGGTATCAATTCTAAGTGCATAAGTCCGTATTCTGGAACAAGGATCCTGCACCAAAACCAGCATTTTGAGGCACTAAAACCAAAGGCATAGGATATAGCATGTCAGCTTGAAAACCTAGCATAAAATTAAGCACGAAGTCATAATAAAAATTAGGGAATTTTATTTTTAATCCTTAGGTTTTACCTAGAACGTTACTTTGCTAATGGCGCCCCCACATGTCAGCTGCCTTGCCATGTCACCTCTCTTTTTTTCCACGTCATCAGCACACTCAATTGAGCCTTCCAAAGCGACACTGTCAGTGAGTTGTGAATTATATAGCCAAAACGAAATTTCAGTCAGTCCTGCCTCCTCACCTTATCTGAATACCAACCTCTCAAATAATTGCTCCTTCCATCACTGGAACTTTACTTCGCCTAACGGCAGCACCCCACCCGTCAGCTGTTTGCCAAGGGAGGAGGGAGGAACCTCTGCTTTTTTCCAGTGAGTTTTGGTTATATAATTCACAACTCACTGACAGTGTCATTTTGGATAGGCTCAATTGAGTATGCTGATGACATGGAAAAAAGAGAGGTGACTTGGCAAACAGCTGACGGGTGGGGTGCTGCCGTTAGGCGAAGTAAAGTTCCAGTGATGGAAGGAGCAATTATTTGAGAGGTTAAAAGCTCAGTGACTGAAATTTTAAATTTTTGAAATTTAATGACTAATTCGTAAAATAGGGTAAAACCTAAGGATTAAAAATAAAATTCCCTAATTTTTATTATGACTTCGTGCTTAATTTTATGCTAGGTTTTCAAGCTGACATGCTATATCCTATGCCTTTGGTTTTAGTGCCTCAAAATGCTGGTTTTGGTGCAGGATCCTTGTTCCAGAATACGGACTTATGCACTTAGAATTGATACCAATGTTGGTGGGATTTTTCACTTACAAGATTGCAACTTTTGCTCAAGCTATAGAGGAAGCACTTACTGTGGTTGGAAAAAAGACTGGAGTATAGGATAGACCCTCTTGTTATAACATTGGAGTTGTCTTTGGCACTTCTGATACAGCCAGAGAGGTACGGTGTTGATTTTCTATTGCTGGCACACTATTTCTTTTTGTGTCGAGGATTTTTGACATAGTGGGACATAAAAAGAGTCCTTTTGTTTCATCTTTTGATCACCGATCTAATGCTCTAAATTTCATAATTTGCAAAATTTTAAAGCAAAATTCATCTAACAGTAGCTGTACTGTATGTATCCTCAAATTTCAAACTTCTCGAACATGTGTCCGTAAAGTTGGGGAGACAACTGGATCTGCACCAAAAATCCCAAAAACTCATACTGGTCAAGCATGTCTATGGCTTTGGATTTATTTAATGGAGTGGATTCCAAGCGAAAGCAGATAACAGGATGGAAGCTTGTGCACGTGAATGCTCAGTGCATTCTCTTTTCCTAAATTTTGTGTTTTGATTTGCAGATAAGATGGGACATGTCGTTTATGTGAATGCTGGGAAGTGGCTTCTTAGTTGGAGAAACTCATGGTAGCTTGGAAAAGTTAGTGCTGACTGATTCGATAGTCATCAGTGTAAATTTCGTGCCATGTACATGATCAGGACGGCCGCAAGATTGGATCTCAGCTGGCAGAAATTTGCTTGTAAATCGCGGATATATGTTACTGTCGCAGATATATTTTTTGCCATGTACATGATCATTCGTTTTTTTCTTCCTTTTTACTTGGAAAGGAAGTAAGTCCTCAGCTGTTTGGTCAGGAATATGTTAGTTTCGGAGAGCGTAAATGACAGTTGAGGGAAGTTTCTAACGAAATATCGGCTGAGCCCATTTGGAGTTCCATTACTCGCACTCGTCAACATACTGTCTCTCTCACAACAGTCATCGCCTAAATCCTCTCTTGTTTGCCTCAAACCAACGAATCCAATGATACCCAGATTTTGGATATCCTGCAAAGGTGCCTAGACTTTGTTTGTGATTCAGAAGAGGATACAGTGCCATGTGGGGATTGTTCTACCTTGGTGTTGGATCGTATGCTCGACTGTGGCCTGTAAGTGGTCAAAAGGGATTGTTGGTGAATCTGGTATTGCTAGGAGGGAGTTATTTGTTTATCGATAAGGTGAGGAGGCAGGACTTTTTGGACAAAATGTTTGTGGGAAGGACGAGCGTGGCCAGAGTCGCTAATGTGTACCAATGGCGAAGGGGAAAAAGATTTGAAATACATAATAATGTCGTTTTGGCTATATAATTCACAACTCACTGACAGTGTCGCTTTGGACAGGCTCAATTGAGTGTGCTGATGACGTGGAAAAAAAGAGAGGTGACATGGCAAGGCAGCTGACATGTGGGGGCGCCATTAGCAAAGTAACGTTCTAGTGACAGAAGGACCAATTATTTGAGAGGTTAAAAACTCAGTGACTGAAATTTATATTCTTTAAACCTAGCGACTAATTCATAAAATTGGGTAACACCTAAGGACTAAAAATGGAATTTCCCTAAAAATTATATTATAACAGGTATACCAGACAACTGCCAAAATCTCTCTAAATTGGTGAAGTGTAGCATCTTTGAGACCTAAGGTTCATAGAGAATGATGTTCTGGATAGGAGCCAAAAAATTGGCATTATAGGGCCCACAGATGCAGAACAGAAGGCCTTAGTGTGAGTGCATTGTAATATAAAGGGAGAATACAAAACAATATCAGAAAAGGATAATAAGCTAAATAGAACAGTCGCAACAATTAAATTTAAGTTCAATTCTAGAGAAAACAGTTTGTCTACTTTATTATAACAGCTGAAGCATCATCCCAAGTAGAGATGCTACAGAAGGTACTTACCCATTCCACCGGTTATATATCATAACCAATACCACAGGAACCAAAAGCCTTGGCTGTGCAATCGCTCCCCTGCAATAAAATATACTATGATAAGCTCCAGAAGCTCAGTCATCTATAAATCATGACCCCACAAAAGCAAGAGAATGAAAACAAATCCACTTCCATCCGTTCAGCATAAGAACTTTCAATATTATACAAAAATGGTATTCCAACACTATGCACATCGATGGCTGTCAACTCTGTCAACCGCACCTCTGACATTAGTGCTACTTAAGTAATGCCCACTCGAATGGTACACTTATAAATTCTTATTATGTAACATACTTCTATATTTTTCATCTATATTTTGCCCTTCAAGTTACTTGTTGATATCCTGTATGACATAGAAAAATGTAAGACCATTATTTTGCTTGTATGTAAAGGATTGTCTCACCAATCGACCATAACAAACTGAAGACATAACAACACAAGCAATGGCACAGCCATCATATAATTTTTAACACGTTTGTTTACCGGACAAAATGCAAGAAGAGTTTATGCTTGTTTGGAATATCAACAAGCTTTATACATGCAAATGGAACATGAAAAGTTGAAATCGTGCAGCAACTACAACACAAGAACCAACCCCAAATCATGGCCTGCCTACATAGAACTTAATCAATTCACTCTTTTGAGCGGCATTAGGCTATCGATCCAGATATTACAGAGGGGAAAGAAAGAACTCAAATATGTAAGAAAGTATCATTGCAAAACCAAGTCGAACACCAAAGAAGCAACATCAACAAATGAATGATGCTACTAGTTGAGATGGTTACAGTGTAATAAGATATTAGATTATGATATTAGATTAATCTCTAAAATCATGTTGTAGGTTTATGACCTTGACAGATAACAATGCTACAATTCTAGCTTTTGCAAGTATTGCATCTAGATCAAATTATGATCCAGAGGTGCATAAAGTATTATCTGGGAGTGGGAAATAGGTCAGTGGGAAGCTCACAAGGACACCTAGAATCAATAAATTTATTGCACATTTAAAAAATGTGGGATTACCAGCAAGTGAGCTGCCATCTTGAAGTGAACTTCATATAACCATAAAAAGATTTTGCTTTATGTTAACCGTGAAAAATGCATGCCAATTTTAAGATGATTCAATAATAGTCACATGTACTTTAGTGCAGCTTAAATATAGATTGCAGTATATCAATGAGATTTTCACATAATAATCAACTGGAACTACAGCACCAGGCATACAAATGTGATGCAATATGTATCTAACAAGATAATCTAAGAAAATGGGTCATTTTACATACTTGACAACCCCCTTTGCTCCATCTGCCATTGAGTCCACAGTACTCCCCAGCATTCGCATATACACAAAGGAGCCAAGCAACCCAGCACCAAAGCTGTATACACGAAAGAGTTAATGATCATCCATGTTATGAAGAGAGAACGAGCTTTAGAACATGTCAAACAATATAGGTAGATGTTATGAGAGATTGTTAATGCCAAAATGAACTACCCCTCATTGTGAAATCAAGCTAGAGTTATCAGGAACATTGATTGGCTAACAACTTTGACGTTCAAGAGGAACTTTGGTGTCTTATTCTACTGTAGAAACAAATGAAAGGCTATTGACTTCCACTGCAAAGCACTGAAATTTCAAGGACAAACAATCTGGAAGTATCACACAAACTAAGCAACATATGTGGATGTTTTCAAGCACACTGGCAAAAGAGCCAGATGAGAATGCATAAAAACTTAAACTGATGTAACATTTCAGGTTGCAAATTAGTCAAGACAGCAACATTGGATCTCTAATCAGCAGTTCTCACTAGAGAAAAAGTCAACGCTACAACAAAATATTAATGGGATAATAATGAAGTTCCCATTCAAAAGGTCTCAAATAGCAAACCACTGACTGAATGACAGGTACCAGTGGGAGTTGAGTGTACAACTTGAATTTGTTATAATAAAAAAGAACAAAATTGCTCCTGGATGCGTACCTAGCAGCGATTTCGAGGGAATATGAAACATAAGCAGAGACCAAACCAACACCACCTATACCCAGGGTGAGAATTTGTAACTTATTCTTTAACTGCAGGAGCAACACAAGGGAAATTAAAAAAGAAGAGAGGAAAGAGTTGTTTTTATTTTCTCACGGCATGCAAATTAGGAATCTTAAAGCAAAGAGAAACTCAAAAGGAGGAAGAAATCTTGAGAAAGGCAAGATGGATGACAGACGCACATACTCAAACTGAATACCTTAAAATACTGCTCCCTTGCCTGAGCAGCCAAAACTTCAGGGTCTCCACGAGGCTTCCTTAATTCCCGAAACATTACTTCCTAAAGGGTTGCACTAAATCAGAGGTTCGAAGCTACTAACCATTATGTATAATAAGTAATCAAACAAACTAATTGTAGAAGATTTTATTCTCCTTATAGTAATTAGCAAACTCTATTTTTTTTTCCAATAAGCTAGAATGCTCTTTAAGTGATAAGCACTAGCTTGGAAGCAGATGGCCTTGATGCAGCAAGAAAGAAAATAAGTTCTCCGAATTTAAGGACCGTGATGGTAAAAATGACTTACGCTGCCTCCAGTTGCAGCCTTCGTGGCTCTATCCCATTTCTGTTGCTCTCGCCTTGTTGGTGCCAGTTTCCATCTGGATGACTTGCTGCCACCACTCTGAAAAAAGTGATTCAGTGAATACAGAACTACCCAGTGATAACATTCTATGCAGTACTTTCCAGATATCTATCATACTTGAGCTGTAGCCTCAACTTTTTCTTCTAACCCAGGCCTTGATGGAGCTGTGAGTTCTTTGCTCAGATCAACTTCCAAACTAAACAAATTTCAGGTAACAAATCCAATTTCGTCACTATCATTGAAAACTAAGGATACCTGAATTACTTCCATGAATAAGAAGTTGATAACAAACCTCTGTAGGCTCATGACTCTATTTAAACTCAGAAACCCAGATGGCTCTTCCTGTTTACAGCAAATAAATTAGTACATAATGCAAAACCCATTTGAGTCCATTCACAAAAACTCAGTTTGTTTGCTGAGACTACAAACTGCACAAAGTTGTTTATCATTCCGCAGGGTACCAAGCCAAGAATAATAAAATATTTCCCTCCTCCCTTTCTTTCTTTTCCTCTAGTTTCCCAGCAACCAAACTAAAGCAATTTAAGCCGCTGTGCACAGAACTCAATTACATTAGCTGACCAAATTAATAACATATACAAATTAAAGAACAAAACCAAATGATTTGACAGGAACAATCGAGCCCATTCATTTGCAATCAGCCACATAGTATACCCCAGAATCAAATTCCGAAACGAACCCAGAAAATTCAGAAAGGAAACAGACAAATGCACATAGAATAAACGAAACCGGATTGATAATAACAAAGAGCAAAGGCTAAAACCTTAACCGGAGTGGCTTCAATGGAAGAGTCAGGGTCCTGAATCAATCTTTGAAACCGACTCATGAAGTCCTTGTTCCACATAAATTCATCGGAGCTCAAAGGGTCTTTTTCACCTCCCCAGTACTTCCTTAGCTTCGACGTGGTCGGTGGGCCACCGTATTCCCCCGGAGCCACCCCAGTGGACCATTTCAGTGGTTTCTTCTTGGGGAGAATGATCTTGCTCTGTCTTGGGTCAGGCACAGCTGGGGTTGGAGAGTCCTGAGAGATGGGTGTGGCCGTGGAGGTCACCGAGATATAGTTTAGCATTGACATTGCTGGTGGCGATGATGAGGAGCTTGAAATTCAGTGCTCCTGGTTGTTCCTTGTGGAACAAAGATGGAAAAAAAATCTGGGCACTTGAAGGCGGTAGCTATGGTATGCTTTTTGTGCTTATTATATTTCCACGCATGCTACTGCTGGTGTCCGTGATTCGTAAAATCTTCAGCTTTGGTTAGCAATCTCTGCTTGTTTTTTTGTGGGTATTTCACAAAACGGGTGTGAATTGATCCCCGAGGGACCCTCGAGGCTGATATTGATTGTTTGAAGGCAAAAATTACTCGGCACCGTGAAAGAACTGCGAAGAAAGGTGTTGTCTTTTGATATGCAAATGGTAGTAAAATTTTAGCATTGGATAAAAAGACGACGAGAGAATGAAAAAATTTGTCAACAAGTGAAAAAGTTTTATAAAAAAAGTGAAAAGATAGAAATTTTTGTAATAATGATAAAATTTTAAGGGTTAAGGCCTTGTTCGTTTCGTTGAATTTTTGAAAATCTGCATTCAAGTTTCTACCTACTCAAACCCAACATGTTGAAATGAAGGATGCAGTTAATTTTTTTCCAAATTTGCCTTGGTCAAATTGATGAAGAATTACCGAAGTATCCTACTTTACTGCGTTGAGGACATAAAAGGAGAAGGGTAAAATAAGTTTGTGTAAAACATGTGGCCCCCACATTGTTAGTGAATTAAATTCGAACGGCTTGTGAATGGACTGAAAAGCTCGACTAATTTCTTCTACGTCGAGTTAGTTGAGAGTGAATATGGTCATTTCACCTGACGAAAGCTGATTTTGGTTTGTTTTTCGATTTTTCCCCCCTCCCCTGTTGATGTGAAAGAAGGCATCTCTGGCAACCGTCTGAGTAGTGGTAGGATGAGGAGACGTTTGCCTTGAGCTATGGCCGACGAAGGGAACGTTGAAGCTGCAAAACCACAGAGGAGGATATACAACTCGAAACGCAAGACAGAGAGCCCTAAGCGTTCCAGGAGCTCCAGCTTCAACAACTCCTCAATCACGGCTCCTCTTACCAGCCTAAAAGGATCCCTAGTGATGACATGGGCCGTGACAGCCATGCGTGGGAGGATAGATGCCAAGATGAGGCGCCAATGGCACCCATAGGCACCCTTGACACGCCCACAGCGCGCACGGTGAGAGTACCACAGCCATGGCATGGCATCAGCGTGTGCGCATAAGCTCAGCGCCCTAGCTCCCTGACAAGGCATGGCGCCCCAGCAACACCTATGCCTGGCATGCTAGCCAGCCTACTACAAATATGTCATGACAGCCTATGGCCTTGCCATGACACGGTGCCACAGCAAGTCCTTGGCCACCAGCCAAGCCAAGCAAAAGCAGTGGGCCAGCAAAACTAGGAGTGCCATGACACAGGATGGCCACCACCACCAACCACCACCAGTGCGGAGCACCACCACCCCTACTGGTGCTAGGTGGGGAATGGAAGAGGAAGGTTTTGGAAGCCGAAGGAGCACCACCACCCATGGAGGTGCAAGCAGCGGCAGCACCGCCGTGGACGGCGGCAAGCAACGGCAAGATCCAGACATTAATGAAGGTATTTAGGAGATTAGTTTTCTTTTGTATTGAGTTGAATAAATCATATCTTCTAGATTTAGAGATCCTTTCCTAAACTCTAGAAGATTCCTTTCCTTTGAGTTTATGTTGATTTAGGCATGTAATATCAAATCTCTTGATTGAAGGGATTAATTCCTGAAGATCAAATAATTGATTTAAATTTGATTTGATTGTGTCAATTAGGGTTTGTAAGCACCTAAGATGTCTATATAAATACCCTTAGGTGCATTATAGTTCATCATTCAGAATAGTGGAGTCTTGGAGAACTTGAGTGCTTTTGGGGAGTGTTTTGGCCAAGCATAGGCACGTATATGCTAAATCGCTATTAAGGATAATAACCTTATCATTGGGATTCACTCTAGGCTAATAACCTAGTTTGGTATTCGTTCTTGGGCTAATTAACCCTTGATCGAGATTGTTCTTGTATTCTTGTGGATCTAGGGCTAATTAACTCTTAACCATGTTCTTCGTTCTTATAATAATATCTTGAGTGTTCTCCAATTCTTGTGTTAGATCCTATATTTCAGCTCGTGTGTTGCCAAGAACGGTTTAGGAGGATCGATTGGAGTGATCGTGTTCGAATCACTTGGCGGGAGTCGGTGTTGTTAAGGTGGACTAGACCGGGGTCCCTAACACCGCCGCTGTGATCGCAACCAAGTGAGTTGTTTTCCTCTTGAACACCTCTAATTTTACCGATTTGTTGATTTTCTGATTGGAGATCGATTTTCAGATCTCTCTCTCTCTCTCTCTATATATATCTTGTCTCTCTATGCGATTGGACTTGAGTGAATGCCCATTGATTCTGAAAATGGCGGTCAATCTGCTTCTTTTTCTCTCAAGTGTTTCTCTGTGTTCTCTCTGTTGCTGTGTTTCTCAAAGGCTTTTTTTGTTTTTTCTTGCCCAACTCATTTCTTCAGTAATAGACTTGCTTCAATTAGACTGTTGCTTATACGATTGATCATGTGTTTGTTTAGCCAATACAAAAACCATATGGAGATATTATCTGTAATCTCTCCTCTATAAATTCAGAAAAATATGAATTTGTATAAACAGGTTGCTTATATGATTGATCATGTGTTTGTTAATTATTTGAAGAAATTTGTAGTTCCAACAAAAACGAATCTGATAAGCAATTTTTAAGAATTTAATAAGTATTAGCATAAAAATTATACATATTCAATATTAGAATTTAATAAGTCTGCAACTCTCACTCTCAGACATGATTAGAGTAATAAGGCATGCACTTCTATTAGATCGCTAGGTGATTCTCAACCCGGTTCCTAAATGTATTGTATTGCTCGCTGCAATGTGCTGTTACTACTAACTATGCATTGTCCTAGGTCTAATTCAAGGTACCTGAAAGCTGGAGGACTGTTTCAAGTTATCAATATCCTAAATGGCAATTAAAGTTGCCTCAAACTAAAGAGCTCTATTTTGTGCAACATGACAGTAGAGCCTTAATTGAAACAATCTTTGTCTGTGTGACATTTTGTTTTTTCTCATTTATTCATCCAGACAGTTTTTAAATTACATCCCTACTATAAATAAATATCAACATTTGTATCACAATAAAAAATAGAAAATAGAAAATAAAAGGGATTTTGTTAAATTATATCCCTACTATAAATAAATATCAACATTTGTATCACAAAAAAAAATAGAAAATAAAAAATAAAAAGGATTTTTCAGAAATATAATAAATATTATAAGTAAATATCAACATTTGTATCACAATAAAAATATTAGGTAAATATCAACAACATATATCAACATTTGTATCACAATAAAAAATAGAAAATAATAAAAGAGATTTTCGGAATTATAATAAATATTATAAAAATATCAACATTTGTATCACAAAAAAAAAATAGAAATAAAAAAATATAAAAAACGAAATTATAAATATTATTTTATATTTTCTCTTCTACACACATCCCAATAAAGATAATCTAAAATAACAAACTTAAAAAATATCAATTCTTTTCTCACACTCATTAATAAAAAGTCAATAATTTCTACACAAATACCAATACAATTCCAACGTCGCCTAAAAATTCTCAAAACTCTTTAAATCCTAAAAATCTTATCTAATGGAACCTACCCTATAATTTTGGTTTGTCAAAAATCATGTTACATGGTAAGAGTGCATAATACCCATCCAAACAATAACGATAATAAAAAAAAGGACAAAAACAAAAACAAAAACAAAAAAGCACGTGATACACGAGAACTGCTTTTCTCCTCTTTTTTAGGCTCCGCCAATCGGAGCACCCAGTCCAGAGTACACGATCCAAGCAAAATTTCGGATACAACCAAAAAGATTCAAGAAAAAGAAAGGCAGCTTGCATTTGAGAAGATACCAATAGCCTAGAGAAGACATTTCCATAAAACACTTTACGTAATGATCATTGAGAGCGAAGGAGGTCATCAAGATTCAAAACACCCCTTTCTTGGAAGAAACTCACTTGCCGCCAACCCATTCAAGATGAGCTCGCAACTGAGAAGATGAATACCCAATCTCAGTCCCGTATGTATCAAAAAACACGTAGTACTTGGATCCTTTCCTGCCAGTAATCTTGCCCACCCGCCAACCATCGTTGTCGAATGCATCGACCTCGTCATATAAACCAAACCCAGCTGCATAAACTTCGGGTGGCGCGGGCCTGAGCTCGTCCGCGCGCACCACCTCAATCAGCGGCCTAGATTCACCTTCTGTCACCAAGTTCTTATACCGCACTGCATACAAGTTGTTCCGATACTCGGCGATCACAGTCGCGGCGAAGTAGGAACCCACAAACCCATCTTCTTTGCTACAAACTTCGACTTCATCCCCCCAGAAAAAAGCCATTTGAGCGAATGAAAACAAACAAAAATGTGTTTGTTTGAAAGAGTTATTGAAAATAACTTTTACAGAGCAAATGAGAGGGACGGATTCCCTCGTAAGAATTTATATGCTAATTCATTTGGACGGATCAGATTCTCTCCTACAAATCTAACGGTAAACTTTTTGTTTTCGTAAAATAAGGGACCAGAATTTCCATTCGGCATATAAGTTTTTTTGACATATTTTTTTGTGCTCCAGAATTTTGGATAATTTTTTATTTATTCATAGTAAATTAATAATAAATGTAAACATTTATTAATAATTTAAATTTTAAAATTAAAATTTCAGATTTTAGTTCCGGTTCTGTAAATTGTTAAAAATGACTTTCGATTTTGGTCTCTGTATATGCCAAAATAGAAACTGAAACCGAAAATTCTATTATTGCCCGAATTTTTGCCTACCCTACCTGTAATTCTCTTTCTATGTAGTAGGCAATAACAGCTTACATCCACCATAAAATAGCCTCCATGATGGGGAGCCATTTTTGCTCTTGCCAGGGGTGGGGTAGTAGCGAGGGTAAAAATTTAGTCACCGCCCAAGCCGGTAGCGGTGAGGGTTGGGGGTGGATTCCACCCTTACCCAGCTAAGGACCTCTTTGCCTGGTAACTCTCGGAAAGAGTGACAGTAAAATTTGTTGCAGATGCTTCTTATGAATTCCTTGTAGTGAACAGATGCGGAAAAAAAACAAGAAGCACGTTAACCAGAGTCGATCCAAGATAGTTGATTTTACCATGTCAATAAACAAATTCTAAACACTTAGAACTCAACTAAACGCCTCCTTTTTTTCTGTTATCAAAAACCACACGTGCATATTTATAGGAATATTGCACCTAACTGCTCCTCGTTACTAACAAATTTGGGGTGAAGCTTGAAAGAAATGACTGAAAAACTTGACTGCTATAACAATACTGTTGGACATCTTAGAAACAAAAATTGTTCAAAGGATCAATTAAACAGTCAGCCCGCCCATCCTTTTTTCTTAATTTATTTGTTAAGCACGTGTCAGTTTTGAATATGAAAATTTTGTTTCTTAAGGGTCTCCCTCCCTCCTTTGATCTGTAAATGACATGCATGCTTCACTGTTCGTATTTTGGCAGGGCCTACTTTTTTCTGGGTAACTGAAGGGACATAAAATTTACCCAACCAAATAGTAGAAAATTGTTAATTTTTTTTAATGTTGGCTAAATTTCGTGTCAAATTTAAAATTCAAATTAATTTGTATTTTTCCCAACAACACCATTGTTAAAATCCAACCAACAGCCAGACATGCATTCCTAGCTAATACAACGTACATACCATTCTCCCTCCCACAAAGAGGAACATTTTGCTTAGCCTCCTCGAGTGAAGTTACCAGACTTGCGATGTTACCTTTGCTCAGGAAAACAAGAAGATGCAAGTTGAGATGACTCGAAAAGTTAAAGATTATTCTCTAGTTCAAATTACAATGGACTGACATGAGTAGCTTCATTCAGAAAGAGGCAACCCAATCACATCATTGAAGATCGCGAGCCCTGAATGACTCCTCCCCCTCCAACTATAGCTTTGGTATTATACGAGTATGAAAAACCCACTTACAACACTTAGAAAATAATTTCATGACTTAAAAAAAATTCATAATTGATGTAAAAGGAATATTTTTAAGTGGACCACATTTTCAAAAGAACTATTGTGAGATGTAGAAGCCTTGAATGAATCTGTTTAGTTTTTTTTTTTTTTTTTTTTTGATAAGTTACACGCACACACTCGATGGATTTTTAAGTCTAATCACCTAACCTTACAACCGCACATCCACCCTTTTTATCGGGGAGGACTTGATCATCCAAGTGCCTTGAAAATCTTGTTTCAAAATGTTTACTTGAGAATTTACTTCCAGAAATTTTCTTTTTAATTGCCTCAATAGAACATCTGCTTCTGTGTCTGTCGCAACAGGCGCGCGTGCCCCGGATCTTCACAGACAAGGAACATGCTGAAATCACCCCATTGCTAAGAGGAGTACATTCCATCAAAAAACTTGAAGATTATACTTTGAGTATGGACCATGTGGTATCTAGATAGCTTATATAGGGACTACAACTGTACCAAACAGGTAAACTAACCTCTTTATTTCTGCCAATTATAGGGAAACCAAACACAAAAAGCTTATTACTCCAAATAGCAGCTTACCAGCTGATTGACTAAATTGTGGACTAAAAAACTCGAGCTTAGATACTTATGCCTATGGCTCAGTGGTAATTCTCCCCTGTCCAAGATGCCTGGGATTTGACCAGCTGAGCATGTTGGATTTACGGTTCTCTATTCACTGAGAAAATTAATTATGCAAATGACAAGAAACCCTTCGTCCTTAGATCTTCTGAAATTAGGAGAAAATTTTTGCCATCCACTCTCTCTCTCTCTCTCTCGAATTTTCTTTTCAGTACTTATTCCTTATTCTGTTATTCATTGTTAGACTACCGTGAAGAAATATTTGAGATACTAGACGTCCCGTGGCAGTTGTAAGTTACATATGTGTGGCAATATTCTTTTCTCAAGATTTATGGAGAAGAATTTATATTAATTACAAACTAGTGCTGATATCTTTATTTATGCTGAAACTGCATTTGGAGTGTAGGTAGTGGAAGTGAATGTGATAGTGATTTGATTTCTAATTCCCAGATTTTTTTTATATAAACACTGCATATGTAGTAAAGTCATTTTTGTTTTTAGATTGAATTGATTAATGAATTTTGTTCTATCTATATCCATTGGTTTATTTCCTTATTAAGTTGGCATTGGTCTTACCAATTGCGACAGCAACCATTGAGAAAGTGTTCCCTACGATGAAGATTATCAAGATTGAGTTGCGTAATAAGATGGGGAGATCACTAGATGAATGATAGTATGGTAGTATACATCGAGTGAGAAATTTTTGAAACCATTGAGAATGAAGCTATTTTGGAACATTTTCAGAAGATGCAGACCCGTAGGATCCAATTGTCACCTGTCAGTCTCGACAAATAGTATGGTACGTGTATTTTAATATTTTTAATGTTTTTATTTCTTAATTTTTGATATTTTAACTCTACGACACTTTTTGCATTACGTAGAAAAAAAATTGTCATTTCGCCATGGAATTGGTTAATGAATTATGTTTTATCTATATCCATTGGTTTATCTCCTTATTGAGTTGGCATTGGTCTTACCAGTTGCAACTGCAAACGTTGAAAGAGTGTTCTATGCGATGAAGATTATCAAGATTGAGTTGCGCAATAAAATGAGAGATCACTGGATGAATGAGTATGATAGTATACATCGAGAGGGAAATTTTTGAAACCACTGAGAACGAAGCCATTTTGCAAAGTTTCAGAAGATACAGACCCATAGGATCCAATTGTCACCTCTCAGTCTCAGCAAATAGTATGGTACGTGTATTTTAATTTTTTAATGCTTTTAGTCCTTAAGATATTTTAACTCTCTTTGCATTTAAGGAATTTTTTTTTTTTTTTTTTTTTCATTTCGCCTTAGTAGTTTGCCCCCTTCACATTCAATCCTGGTTCCGCCACTAAGTATAAATGCATAATAATCAACTCAATCAACAATATAAGTTGTGGAAAATTAAATCAAACTTCAATCACACAAAAATATAAGGATTTTGTTGACGAAGTGAAAAACCTTTGAAAAATTATTCAAAGAAAAAACTACTCCGGGCTAGTAGGCAACCGAAATTCACTAAGAAGAGATCCTTACAAACAATGATTTAGACATTGGCCACCCCGGTTGCTGACTCTGACAACCCTAATGTAACAATCTAAGTGTCCTTGCTTAGACCCACTCCGTGCAGCATTCACCTCAGCCCTCTGATTAGGTTCTTCTTGTGAACTCTTCATGAACAACCTTGTTTTTCAACATCGAAACTCTGACAACAAAACTCTTTCAGCACTCTGAAGGCTTCACAACTTAAATTGATTGCATATAAGAAAAACTTGTCAATTGAGGTTCTAAATATCTAAGAATTTTTCTCTGTCAAATGGAGGCTCTAGAAACTCAAGAATAACCTCTCTAGGCTTTTGGGGTAACCTCCAGCAAACAATGAGAGATCCCCTAAGTTTTTTCTTATATAAGGCTTTGAACAATTAGGATTTTTGCAGAAACGGCAATTCACGCTCGAGCATGAATCAAAAGTGAAGCAAACGTGAATTGTCTAACAAAGTGCGCTCGAGCGTGAAGTAAACGTGAACTGTCTGACAAAGCTCACTCGAGTGTGAAGCAAATGTGAACTCTCTGTCACTTTGTTTCAAGTCTCGCTCGAGCCAAGGTCGAACTTTAGGCTAGCGATGACACAACTTGCTCTTCATATCAACTTAAGAAGCTTCCAAAACTCTGGAACACTTAGCCAAACTAATATACCCAAATTATAACTCAATTAGGACATATTTTGACACTAAAATTTACCAATACAAAATGACACTAATAGTGTGTAGTCAGGACAACAATACTACAAGAGATTTGGTCTTTAGTGACGAACTTAGCAGCGACCAACTCAAATTCGTATCTAAAATGCATCTTTTGAAACAAAAATATTTTTTAGTCGCTGAAAACTTAAGACACATCTTTTGCGACATGTTTTCACCTGCATTACAAACATAGCATCAGTTTGGAACGAAACTACTGCCAAAAGGTGAACACAATATGACGATTTAGCAAATAATTTGAGTTAATTAATAGATGAAATGCAAATAAAAATTTGTGTTGGCTTGCATCTGCAATCTTTAGGTTTGGGGCCAAACACCAACCCTCCTTGATAACATGGATATGTGTTTCCGGAATACCTTCAGTGGCTCAAGTCTTCCCACCAGTGTACGTCGATTCTTCCATCTCCTAATTCACCCGATTTGTAATGAACTTTCAGCATATATACTTAAGACATCCTAACAAGAAATATTTCTTGTTTTCTCCATAAGCTCTTCCATTTCTGGTGACAACTTCACCATAATAGCACACACTAACTGAAGCGGGTGGCGGGGGAGGCCCAAATTGTAAGAAAAGAAAGAGGTAGCACTACAAGAAAACATAGCTACGACCACTTTATAGAACACGGTCTCCAACTTCCCATCAGCAGAGCAGAAGCTGCTTCCACGGCTAAAGGATATCCGTCTTCGTTAAATTAAAAAGAACTCGATGGCTGTAAACGTTAGGTTTTGTGGTTGCATTTCACTGACATCTCAGTTATTGTAGCACTAAAGGTCTTTAGCAACGGATCTCTTAATAACAGAGACATGGTGGATGGTCATGATTCTCTAGTAACCCGGGCACGCTTACCTTCTTTCTGGGTCCATCGAGACAGATGGAAGAGCCGGCACAACTTCGTCGTCGCTGATGGGTTTCTAGCGAGATGTTGAGTTCGATGTCCTGATCTACATTGGTGAAGGTCCATTCTTCGACCTCCATTGTTTTGCTCAAAGAGGAAGCCCGACTACATGAAATAGAGGGAATCGCAGCTCAACTCGAAGGCAATATTCTCATTAACAGGTACCATCTTGCATCCACCAAATTTGGGTAAATGCCAAGGAGCCATGAATTTGGAACAAGTTTTGCCCTCATTTTGCAGTTAGCGTGGAGTCCCTGTTTAGATTTAAAAAGTCTCCCCATTAGAGGTAATCGATCTGTCCCCCAAAAATTCACAGAGATAAGGGTATTCTGGCTTCCACACACCATGTGGGGATAACATTGCTGGGATAGTCATAGCTCTCCTGCTTCTACCGTCACATGTGTTTCTGAAATCAAAGATTTTTTTTTCTCAGTGAGCTTATTTCCAACCCTAACTCTGAGTTCTCTACATATTTTTAACTTTAAGTGCTGCTTTTGAGACTTGAAGAGGGCCCGCTATTTGTGAGAATGACACACAGACAATACATAGTTTGCCACGAAGAGGACCCGCTGTTTATTTCTATCCCATTAAGTATACATTTTTTTAAAAGCCACTTATCGTCAGCAAAAGTTAAAACGTCCCCCTCCACTTTCCCTTTGCCGTCGAGTCAAACACAAACCCAAGAAAGCTAAACATCAGCCACGCGTGATTAAAAAAAAAGTACTTCTTGTCAGCAGAAGCTCCATCTTCGTCCATCAGTAACTCATTGCCGTCGTCATTGATCGATTACCGAGTCCCGACGAAATATTCAGCCGGCGTGTGCGGGAGAAGTGTTCTGTTAAAAATTGCTTTTTGAACATAGAGTTGCCGCTTAGAATTTTTTGGCAACTAGGCGGGAAGCGCTAGCGCTATGATTTGGGAAAAAATTGCGTACTAAACCAAAAGAGCACATGTTTGAAAGAATCAGCTCGCCAGTAGAGATTTTGGAAAGTAGAAGCCAGCGTTGGAGACGAGAAAAGAGTTCAAACATTCTACAGCTGTAAGCCATTGGTATGTTAACCTCAGCCATGGTTCATCAAGTGCTCTGCTCCCTCTGTTTTGCTCCTCCCCCTCTGTTCTTTTGTTTTATGACCAAGTCTGGGATGTTAATGAACACCTTGTACAAACATCAACAGGCACAATGAAGAATGTTAAAGCAACTATACCAGACAACATCAAAGACTCTCCATCCAGTGTCTCAACACCTCAGCTGCAATCCAACCTTGATCTCCAACTCAGCAACACCAACAAATCGACAGTGCAACATAGCAAATATCTACAGTCTGTTGGTTGTTATTTTGTATTTAGCATCAACAATTTGTACTAAGAAATCTTTGTATTATAGGTCTCAGTCTGCACCTCTGAGGTGTAGCATTGCACAGCACATGTTTGTCTTTATGTCCATAAGAGGTTACAAAAATCTGTATATAAAAATGCTCTCTTGTATTCATTCACAGACAAGGAAATACAAATAGAATTCATTTTTCGCTGTTCTTTTGCATTCAACTAAGGAAAATGAGAAATTTTGTAAACAGCGAGATGAAGCAAATTGTGAATTAAGAAGTATCATCTTTCGTTAACATAAGCCGAGGAAGAATTAGTTACTCCCGACGAGACGAAGGTGGTGGACAACAGAGCAACGACGACCACCCGCTGTGGGCAACCTCGACGGAAGTGGGTTGTCTCTCCCGACGTGTCTCTTGGGCGAGATTGGCACCGCATCAATGACGATGAGCCACAGTTGTTGGGTTTTGTCTCTGTCCACGCGGCAACTGCGACCACTCCTCCACGACAAAAAGCCGTGGCCAAATGCCTTCCTCGACGGTTTTGAATGCTTACTGCCATGATTGCTACCGTGGTTGATGAGCGGTTTTCTTGTAGTAGTGGTTGTTTCTGCTTTATTGTACCCAATAAATTGTTCCATTTACACTTCTCGTTTCATATTTTTTTGTTGCGCTCATTTATTTGTTGCAACAAGTTGAGAAGAAGGTGAATGCCTAAGTTGCTGTCAACGATAATGTGCCTCTAATTAATCTAGCAATAGTCTTGCTTACTATTAACGATACAAATTTAGGTTGTACACTTATTAAGATATTCCTCGGGCACGTGCTGCCTTATACAAGTTAATCGTCTTTGCTTTTAATCTTGCAGGATAAATTTGTCCCATTAGAGTATTATTGACAAGCTTTTATAGCATGGAAAAGAGTTGGATCAAGTCTACCAACAAGTTTAAAAGTGTTGATTTCGACGAGGGTCTAGAGCAATTCCTTCGATCAACACGAGATCATGTAGACGGGGCCAATATGATAAGGTGTCCGTGTCGGAAGTGTTGTAATCAATATTACAAGGGCATTGACGAAGTGCAAAACCATATCTGGGTAAATGGATTTGATCAGTCTTACACAGAGTGGATCTTCCATGGGGAGAAGGAAATATTGGGTGGTCCAGTAGTGCACGACTATGACGATAGCTCTTATGTGTTAGAGGATGTGGACGAGATGCAACCATTGTTAAATGAAGCTCTTATATATGTGTTGGAGGATGTGGACGAGATGCAACCATTCCATACTCTCTTCATTTGATTTTCTACAAAGACAAGGAATGAGTGCCTAGCTTTTCAATTTCTCCGATTGTCTATAGCTACTCTTGCATCATTACAGGTATATGTTTGTAGAATAGTCACTCCATGTGCGCATTGTATCTATTTGAATATCTTATTTTTAGGGTTTCTCTGCTTTTGCTGTCTGCAGATGTTGAGTCATTGTCTTTTCCCTCATGCAAAGTACTCTACATACTGCTGAATCTGTCTACAGAGAGAAGGTATTTGTGCCAAGTTCCAAGTCGTACATATCACAAAAAGGCAAGACATTGTCTTAGTTGAACTGTGGGTAGGCATTAAGTAACTAATTTCTATAACAGCCATGGTGAACTACACAACACATACGTAGCAAAGCTTGGAGGATACGAAATGCAAGCAGTAGTCATTTCAATAGATGAGGATAAATCTATTTACCTTGTATTGACAAATTATTGAATATATGTACTTTTTTTAATTTCAAAAATATAATATATGTTCTTTTGTACAAAGCATTACTGAGTTGGTCTTATAATGTAAATACGGGGATTCCATGAAGCAAAGATAGAGGAAAATATTTTCTAGCACACGTCTAATAGTTTGCAGCAATCATAGATGGAACAATATACATATACACGTATTGTTTCAACAACTTGTAGTATAGAATTACAAAATTGTGTAAAGAAGCTTCAAATTCTACAAAAAATAATAATAATAATAATCTTGTTATATACCGCCCAAAAAAAGCCCCTCTTTATGAAGTACCACTAGAAATATAAAAGTAGAAATTGGTCAAATAAGAAGTAGTACAATCGATTAAGTCTAAGTCCAAAATGTTGTGAGGTTCTCCTACACCCGTGTAAGTATTTACAAACAATTGATACAAGCAGCCAAAGTTACCAAAATATACAACCACCATCACCTAATAATTAAAACATGTATTAGGACGGTGCTATATACTCATGTAAAAAGAGGAATAGTGCATAATGGGAGGCCATAATTAATTATATTTATTTGAAATCTATAGGAAAATTGCAGCAATCCAAAGTCAACTTGCAATCCCAAAATAATAATAGGGGAAATGTCATTGTTCGTCCCATAAGTTTGCGTCAATTGCATTTGCAACCCTTTAACTTTCAAAACTATGATTTACGTCCTCTAAGTATGAAAAATTTGCAATGTTCATCCACAGGTCAAATTTCCGTTATAATTGACGAAATTCAGTATTAAAATGACCAAAATAACCCTCCAAGACAAAATTAATAAAAATATGAAAAAATAATATTAAAAATAAAAAAATGATATTAATAAATAAAACTATTGAAACTCTATTTCAGTAATCTATATATATTTTTAATTTATTTCTCCAATATTTATTTATTTTTTGAAAATTGTCTTTGAGGGCATTTCGGTCATTTTAATGCCAAATTCGGTCAAGTTTAACGGAAATTTTGACTGTGGATGAACATTGCAAATGTTTCATACTTAGAGGACGTAAATCGCAGTTTTGAAAGTTAAGGTATCACAAATGCAATTGACGCATACTTATGGGGCGAATAATGACATTTGCCCAAAATAATATATATTACCATCGTAGCAAATGTAGTATATATATTAGACCCATTAAATGGGATAAAAACACTGAAAGGAATGAAGGATACAAAGAGAAATGAAAAAAAAAAAAAAAAGTCAGTCTTATGAGGGATGAAATTTGGGCTTTGGGCGGAAAAAAGTTGCCGCCCGCGGAAACAAGCCAAAAATTTGCTTTATGGCCAATGGTGACTTTTGAAAGCTTGGATTTTTACTAACTCTTACTCCTACGCTCAGTTCGTAGAGTTGTTAGCCATCGTCTACAACTGTGGGGGCTTATTCTTTGTTATAGGAAAATTCACAGAAGTTGTGCTCGCTGTTATTAGGAAAATTCAAAGAAGGGGTGGATGCTTTCTCTCACGCCTCAGTTGTTATAGGGGAGGAATGTGTAGTTCATTGTTTCAAGTTTTTCGAATAGTAGCAAGATAATAGACAAGTCTTGATGGCAATAAACGAACCTGTTGTCATTCCTTATTTTTGGTTGCAGAGAAGCCTCTTTTATAAACTAAATTGCTTGGTCAATCGAACACAAGTTGCTCATTCCTTATTTTTGGTTTGTCAATAGGCTTGTATGGGTTACATTATTAAATGGTTGTATTATTTGTCACTCAGTAATTTCACATGCTTGGTGCAAGTTGGGCGGCGTCAACTGCTAAGCGAGGCAGGAAAGGAGGATGTAGTTCCCAACGATCCTCTGAATAGATTCGGGGTGCTAAAGCTTTGCAACAGCGATCATCCCAACATTCCCTACAAGACAGTTTGTCTTTGTTGCATAAATTTGACTGGTTCGTTTTTATATACTGTTAACTGGCCTCTGTACAGGGGGATTTTGAACTAAATTGGGATGAATATGAGGATCGCTAGTGCATCAAGGCAAAGTTGGCCGGTAGTTACAAGACATATAGATATGATATGCATAACATTTTCCCAGGGTTTCCAACAAAAGAAGCAGCCCTGGCTGATCCTTCAGAAGAAATGCATGGAGAAACATGGAAAATCATGTGCGACCAGTGGGAGGAGAAGGGATACAAGGTGAAGCATATGGTTAGTTGTGATGTTCTTATCTTCTGAAGGAGAATTTTGTAGAATTTGCTTCTTGATAAAAATTATGTATCGTGATGGATGAGTGCTCCTACCCAAGTTGAATGAATTATGTTATAAATTTTTTTTGCAGAACATTTGTCAGCGAAATGCGATCAATAGGAGGGAACTCAAAGTGCCTCACATCTCTAACTCAAAGTCTCTACAAAACCTGCGGGTAGAGCAGGTAACAATTTATTAGTTTCATCAAGTGGTACTTCCTCTTCATACGAACCAACTCTCACATTATTTTGCAAAGTGACAAAGATGAGAATTTGATCGCATTTTACAAGCGATCACACTTGCAGAAATTGGATGGAAAGTTCATTAACGAGGTGGTAGAACAAACATAAGTGAGTATGAGTTGAATTTAACTTAACTCAGTAGCAGCCCAAGTTTATCCACTTATTCGCTATGCTCAGATTGCAATCACTTAATTATGTTAAGAGAAAATAATGTTGCGAAATAAGCTTGTGTTTGTTTTAGCACACGTTTCAATTGGTGATGTTTTTCAGTTTTTGCATTGCTTTCAATCACATTCACTTCGAAATAACAGTTAGATACTTGTTGAATAATGTCCAGGAGGAGACGATGAGCCTATTTGCAGAGAGGGATCCCCTCCAGTCTAATTTAGAACTGGCTGAAGAAGTGTTTCATGAAGTGTTGGGTCATAAATCTGGGCATGTTAAGGGATTAGGACTCTCAACAATTCCAAAGCCATCCCGAACTTCCCGGTCATATCATGTCACCCACCTAGCTAAACAAGTAAAACAATATAAAAGTGAGTTGGGGTCGTGCAAAAAAAAGTATGATGAATTGTGAGGACATATGAAAAAGATGATGGCGCAAGAACCTGCACATTTGAAGCTTTTGAAAAGGTATGTCTTTGACTAAGAACCTGCACATTTATTTGTGGTATGAAAAGTATATTGAGTAGCACACGTGTTTTTGGCAAAACGGATTGGACTTTTTTGATATACATGAAATTAATACCAGCAAAATATTTCTATCATCTATTTGGGAGCTTATATAGGCTAGGAGTTTTATAGAGAGAATTAGTTAGACTAGAAGCATTTGTCATTTATACCAAATCAAGTAGATTCTATCCAGAGAAATCTTTAATAGGTTTAGTTTATTAACATCTCGTGACTATGCCCATTTCTATGTCTTGAATTCACCAAAGCATATGTGTTCTGTATTGAATAAACTTCAGTCTCCAAGCTTTAAGATAAACAGACAACTGTTGTTTTTCATTGGAGAAAATCATGATACCTTAGAAGATGTGGGTCTTCTTATGAGTAGGCCTATTTCTTTCACACATATACCATATAAAAAGTAAAGTTTCTTTGGAATATCATCCCTATCTTTTTTGGAGAAAAAAAAAAGAACAAAGTGGTAAATCTTTACTGTTGTGACAGGTGCATGCCATGAGATTTCCTTGGTGCTTAAGTTTGAAGTTCAATTAAGATCTCAGTGGGGGTAATATCTAACAAGAAATTTGTGCACTAAATATGTATTATTATGACATTATTTTAAGGATGGTATCAAAATCAAAAAGTTCCATCATTTTTTGTTTTGGCATTTTTCTTCCTAGGCATAGTTAGAATTTTAGAACCATTCTGTCATGACGAGTCAATGTTCATAAATTCATAGGTTATAAATTCATGACTTGTTGCTGGGATTTAAATCATCTGCAGGAACACTAATGATTTTGGATAACTGATCTGAGATGAATTCCCTAAATCAAGACAGACTTAAATGTGATGCAGCCAACATATATACAAGGTTGGACAAATATTTTTTTTGTAAGTAGAGCAATGTAAATGTTTTTAACTGACAGGGCCAGATTGCTCAAGGAGTTCAAGAGGATCAAGAGGTTACCAGTAGTTAGAAATGCAGCTAGCCTCACATTTTTTGTCTTTGTAAATCTGAACAGATTATGAAATTGCAAAGTAAATACGTATGCTTATGTAAATCAGGTACTCTATTCAATGTGTATCTTTGTACTTTGATCTCTGCTTGTGGAGATATATTTGATATATTGATGGGCAAGTGAAAGAAATCAATGAATGTAGGAAAATAGAGTATAAAATCAAGAAGGTGCACAATAAAATAAAAAACATACAAAAACGATTGGACAAATCTAAAGTGGAAAAACAGAGGCCACCACACGGGTAATTTGCAACAAAACCTACTGTCACCACCACAAATGGTAGGCCAAACTAAATTACTCGAAATCACTACGAATGTCCTTCTGGTGGAGAATTTCCATTACCCAAGGCATACATAGGTCAATAGAACACATCATGCTTGTCGTCGTTTGATCAATCCACAATTGCCGACGTCTTGTGCTCGTTGACAAAGAGAATGCATCCCCACAACATATAACTCGTCAACGAAGGCAGAGGCGTCCATGAAGAGGTATGCAGAATCGGCAGAGATGGTCTACATCCTTGACAAAACTTGTAGTTGTCGATGAAGGCAAATGCATTATTCTTGACCTCCTCCTACTCGTCCGCACGTCGTATATGGCCGATGGCTTGGGAAACATCGGCAGAGAATGGTGTATCCTTGACCATGTTTAAGTTGTCAGCGAGTGAGCAATGGCGACCAACCGGTCCTAATCGGGTGACCCTTCATCAACGGATGCGTATGTGTTCTTCTGACGTCCATTCCCGTCGACATAGAAACAGATTACTGATAGGACAAAGCGGTGGTCATGGCAGGCCAAGGAGGACGCCGCAACGCCTACTAATCCTCGAAGACTGAAACCGATGGCTAAAGAGCAACTCCCACGACATTTGCCATTTACGTCTTCGAAAATGGCCGTCAAGGGAGATCGAAACGAAAAGAGCTCAAAACAAAAATTTGGAGAAAACTTGCATAAACGTATTCTTTAGCAACTTATGTTAAAATACATGTATATTTTACTTTTATCTTTATTTCATAATCTTATTTTTATATAGAACCATAGGTTGCCTCTTGCTTTTCACAGAGCTAATACAAAAATGATTTTTAGATTTTTGGACAAATCTTAGAATTCATCATGGGCAAGTAAAAAAAAATTGATGAATTTTTTTAAGGAAAAAGATGATTCAAATTCTATGGTCTCTTGTTCAACATCTAATCCTCCAGCTTCAGTTTCTGAGCAATGCCCATCTAAGACTCTAAGAATTGAATCCCAAGAACTTGATGCTTCTACTCTAGAGCGTGATCCAGGCCTTCGTCCTCAGATATGAGAATATCCAACTAATCAGCAGGATGAAAGTAAACGAGCTTATACTAAGTCAAGACCATATCGATTCATCCCTTCTTATGGTTTTGAGTATCCACTTTCACGATTTGAAAGTCATCCTTATCAGTTTCAATCATCCTGGTATAAGGTATGTCATTAATTGAAATTTTCTCCTTTGAAGGATGCTGCATATTGTCTGCCATGTTATCTTTTCAGTAAAAAGCCAAAAGAACCATCCTGGAGTCAGTGCATTTACTATAAAAGGATTTCAAAATTGAAAGAAAGTAAACGATGACAATCATTGTGCTTTTTTAAGTCATGTTGGTAAAAATTCATGCTCACCTCATAATAATGAGATTAGGTGTTGTGAGGCTTTGATGGACCAATCTAAGCATATTGATAAGGTGATTGAAAGGCAAAGCTTAGAACAAATCATGAATAATCGATTGTAATTGAAGACTTCAGTGGATTGTATTCGTTATTTAACGTCTCAAGCATGTGCTCTTAGAGGCCATGATGAAAGTCTTGACTCCAAAAATCGTGATAATTTTCTTGAATTAGTAAAACTTGTATCAACGTACAATGAGAAGGTTGTCGAGCTTGTGTTAGAAAATGCTCCAAAAAAAATGCAAAATATACTTCTCATCCTATTTAGAAAGTGATTTTGCACGCTTTAGTAACAAGGATACGAATTGCAATTCGTGAAGAAATTGGTGATTCAAAATTTTGTATCATAGTGGATGAAGCTCGAGATGGATCTAGAAGGGAACAAATGGCTCTTATTCTGAGATTTGTTGATAAAGAAGGTTTTGTCAAAGAGCGTCTCTTTGATATTGTGCATGTTAAGGACACTTCTGCCTTAAGTCTTAAAAATGAAATTTCTACCGTCTTTGCTCGACACAACTCAATATATAAAATATTCGAAGACAAGGGTATGATGGTGCTAGCAATATGCATGGTGAGTGGAATGTATTACATGCTCTATTTCTTATTGATTGTCCTATGCTTATTATGTGCATTGTATGACTCATTGCTTACAACTAGCATTAGTTGCGGCATCAAGAGAAGTGCTTTCAGTTGTTCATCAGTTTTTTACGAAGTTAAGCTATATTATCAACACTGTCAGTGCCTCTTGTAAAAGGAATGATGAATTGCATGCTGCCCAAGCAACTGAAACTGCACATTTGATTGCTATTGATGAACTTAAAATTGGAAGAAAGGCAAATCAAATTGGTAGTTTGAAGCGAGTTGGAGATACGAGGTGGAGCTCTCATTTTAATTCTATATGCAGCTTGATAAAAATGTTTCAATCAACTTTGAAAGTAATTCAAAATATTATTTTGGAAGGTTCTACTTATTCTCAAGGTGGTGATGCTGATGCAATATACTCTGGTATGATGTCATTTGAGTTTATTTTTATCTTGCATTTGATGAGACATATCGTGGGAGTTACAGATTCTCTATGTCAAGCATTATAGCAACAAACCCAAGACATTTTGAATGTTATGCATTTGGTCAAAACTACAAAAGAACTTCTTCAACAGTTGAGAGGAGATGGCTGGGAAATTTTTCTTGAAAATGTGAAGTCATTTTGTGGAAGGTTTGATATTGAAGTTTCTGATATGACTACTCTGTACACATTGGGTCGAGGTAGATTTTTCAATAAAAGAGATCGTATCACATTAGAGCATTATTATCGAATTGACATTTATGGTTGCAATAGACTTTTAGTTACAAGAGTTGAATAACAGATTTAATGAGAAAGAAACAAAACTTCTAATTCTTAACTCAAGCTTAGATCCCAAGAATGCATATAAATTCCTTCAACATTGATGATATTTGTAGCCTTGTTGACAACTTTTATCCTCAGGATTTTATGGAGTATGAAAAGATTCATTTGAGATACCAATTGCAACACTTTGAGCTCGATGTGCCTCACCATCTTGAGTTGAAATGTTTGTCCATCATTTCTGAGTTATGTCAAAAGTTAGTTGAAATAGGAAAGTCAAATGCATATTATTTAATTAATAGGTTGATTCGACTTATCTTGACTCTTCTAATGTTGACAGGAACTACATAGCGGGCTTTTTAGCTATGAATATTGTCAAACCAAGACTTTGCAACAAGATGGAAGAAGAATTCCTTGCAAATTCTTTAGTTATTTACATTGAGAAAGAAATTGTTGCAAGTTTTAGCACAAAAATATTGATAGATGATTTTTATTCTCTAAATATCGTCGAGCTCAGTTATGTTACGAGATTCATAGGTTTTGTATGAGATTTTTTGATGTATCCATATTGAAGTTATTATAAAATATTTTGCTTATTATTCTTTTGTTATAAGTTAAAATTCATCTATGAAATTATATTTTTTTATTTTATTTAAATATTAATATTAAATTAGTTCCTCCCAAAAGAATAAATATCCTGGCTCTGCCAATGAGCTTTGGCTTGGCATCTTTATGGTCCATCGATTCCTTAAGGGCCTTTCTTTTCTCAATAAAAAAAATAAAAAATAAAAAATTAGTGAGAATAGAAGAAATTCACAAGGTAGGATGTGATAGGCTAATGAAGAATAGAATATGGCAGACAAGGAGCAAAGGGCGAAAATGAGAGTTCACCAAGGTTGGTGGAGGTGGGGATGATGGTGATAGAGAAAGGTGTCAAAGGGCAGAAGGGTAAGTCATGGGGAGGGAAATGGAAAGAGAGAACCTAGAGCTCAGAGCATACAAAGAGCGGTGTGATCTTTTATAATTTTCCTTTCAATTGCAATGTTCCCATTGGCGGATTTAGGGGGGCCAACTGGGGCCAGGGCCCCGATTGGCCAGTGTAAAATGTTTGATTTTTTTTTAATTTAATTTAATTTTTTTAACTAATCTGCCAGGCTAGTGACGACTCTTACCTTGGGCAAGGGCCTAAATGACACCTACAGTTGACCCCACAATATTTAACCACTATGTTTATGGTGGTTGTCATTTGTTAAAGATGTATGATGGCTTTCAATTTGGGCTGGTAGAAGGCCGATAAATAGGAGAAGATACTGACAGAACATTGTTCTACTGCTAATTTTTACACTGGTGTTTCGAAATTTGTAGGAAACATAAAATTCAGCAAATAGTTTAGAACAAAAAAAAAATAGTTTACAATGAAAAATGAATCTTGAATTGCAGCGTCTATATTGACCTTAATAGACGGGAAAAGAGGAAACTATTGAAAACGAAGTCATTTTGCAACGGTTCAGAAAATACAGATCTGTAGAATCCAATTGCCACATCTTAGTCTCAGCATTTAGTACGTCACATGTATTTCAATATTTTTAATGCTTTTAGTTCTTAGTTTTAACTCTAAGACACTTTTTTGCATTACGTAGGAAAAAAAAATTCATTTCGCCTTAAGAGTTGACCCCTTTCAAATTGAATCCTGTTTCCAACACTGATTTTGTTCCCCTTTGATCTTAAATAAGTTTGCTTGAAAGAATATGTCTCAACGTAAATCAATTTTTTTATTGTTTCCATTGAGGATTAGAGTTCTTAGTCTAGCTGAAAAAAGGTCTTAATCTTCCTTTTCGGGTAACGACCGGACCTTTGAGCATAGGCTCAAATGGAATTTGGATCTAGTCTAGGTGAAAAATGGACTCATTAAACTAGGAGTGCAACGCAAGTACGAAAAATCCTAAAAACTTGAAAAACTTCAGTGAAAATGCATGCCTATCCAATTGATTACTAATTATATAAAGACTCACCCGCATTCCTTCCCAAACAGAGACGAAGCTACTGGGCGAACGTGCCCACCCCCAACCAAAAAAAAAAATTGTAAATTTTTGCTCAAGTACATAGGGTGTTGGGTCAAAGAATGGTGATAGCTAGTCTTTGCAGTGGACTCCTAAAAACTTGTGAGGAGAGAAACGTTGTAGGGAATGACTATTAGTAGTGTTAGAAGTAGTCTTTTTTCTTTCTTACCCTTAGAGACTTTTTTTTTTTTTGTTATGTTTTAAATGTCCATATTTGGAGGGAGATGGGTCGACCGGTCACAGAAAATGGAAAGTATTTTTGCCTAAACTGCTTTAGAATAAGTATTTTAGTGTGATTAATTCTTCCTGTATTTTTTCTATAATTATGTATAAAATAGCATGGCTTTCCTAACTTATTCGGGGATGGGGGTGTTACACTGGTCCCTCTCCACGTCCTTTGATTTTTCTCTCTCGCTCCCTCTTTTTCAACTTGACCTAGCTTTTTTAACTCCTTTATCTCCCATATTTTACCGTCTGACTTCAGGGTCACCAATCCCTTACAAATAAATAATCATCTTTTTATTCCTAAACTTTTATATGATGACAGATTGAAGAATTTTTTTTTAGGTTTAATTAGTTCACTAGTCACTAGGGTATTTTCTAGTCCCAAACAAGTTACTAGGATATGTTTCGTCCTAAACTGATCTAATTAATGTAACTAATGAGCACATGTACGTGTTAACTAATTGCCGATAATCACAAGTTTCAATTAATTGCCAAATCAGTACTCGGCATGCCACGTATGACTGCCTCAATTAATTTTAATTCCCAGTCAAAATCTAATTGCCGCACAAGCTAATTGTGATATGCCTTAAGGCTCTCTATGCATGGGAAGCTTCGAGTTGACGGAAGGGAAGGTGGCTGGAATAGCACTAAACATGATCCGGTAAGGCAGCTATCATGTGCACTTCTCAACTCCCATCCCGGCCTCGCTCGAACGGTCAATTATGCCCCTGCTATATAATGATCACATGTATACATATACATGAAGCAGTACCTATGCATGTGCGTCTGTGGAGAAGCATGTGCTATTTTTTTGGGAGTTTTTTTTTTTCTAGTTATCGTAATTCTGTTATGTAGCTGCTGTTGTAATTAATTTTATATTAAGGTTTAAGGCACATATATATTAAGTTATGCTCATGCTATTTTCACGTTGGTCTTAGTATTTATATATGGATATATTGACCATGCAAGAAATTAATAGCGGACATTATTGTTAAGACGTGGCAACTGCCTATTGGGCGGGCAGGCTTCCATTCCCCCCTCCAAAAGGAATGCCTCCTTTGCTTCAAGTTCCCACGTCCATCGTGAAGGCAGATATATATAAGAGAAAGTCGGTGGATTAAGTCCATCCTTTATGCATGGTGAAACAAAAAAAAAAAAAATTATATATATATATATGAACCGTGGAGACTACGCAATATATATGAGAGATGAAAAGGATGGAGGCCGCCTATATATATATATGAAGGTAATCGAGCGACCTTCATTGCCTCTTATATATTCATACAGCCAAACAGATTATATACAGAATATCGGAGAGCTAAGCCAGGAAATTAAGACATTCAATCCTAAAATTCTCAACAAGCGAGCAACATGGCTGTAAGCAAACCACTTGTCTCTCTTTTTGATTTAGTTTGTTTGATCAGTTGGTAAACCTTCGCCTAATCTTTGGTTTTCTGTGTTTTGTCTGTTCTTCAGAGCATAGAGATGCGAGTTCATATGGACTGTGCAGGATGCGAGAGCAAGGTCAAAAATACACTTCAAAAACTAAAAGGTACGTAAAAAGATCCCCAGATCAAACCCGTTAGGTACCACCACGTACGTACGTGATCTTCCAACTTTAATCTCCTGCTAAACTTTTTAATATTTGAACGTATATATAATATAAGCAGGTGTGGAGGACGTTGAGATAGACATGAGCATGCAAAAAGTGATGGTTACCGGATGGGCAGACCAGAAGAAGGTTCTCAAGGCAGTCAGGAAGACCGGACGGAGGGCCGAGCTTTGGCAGTTGCCCTACAATCCTCAGCAGCTTGATCAAGATTACGCTAATCAATACAATAACCAACACCATTGTAATGGACCCATTACCTTTTATGCCCCCCAGCCTGCCTCTTCCTACAACTACTACAAGCATGGCTACGATGGTCATTATCATGCTCGTGGCTACTACCAAAATCCTTCTCATTCCACCATTTTCGGGTATCAAACCGGTGCTGCGTTTAGTGATGAGAACCCTAATTCGTGTTCTATCATGTGATGATGCGGAGAATGTATTATTTATTCTAAAAGTTTAAGTTATAGAAAAATATTAATTTTATTATTTGAATTATATGCTATAATGATGCATTTTTGGTCTTTTTTTCTTTTTATTTTTTAAAATCAATAGGTTAATTTCTTTGATGAATTTATTTTTGTTTGTTTGTTTCTATTTATCTTATTTTTTTTCCTAATTATATGAGAATGTGATTTCTGTTATAATTATATATGAATGATCAAGACATAAGGGCTCGTTTTGTTTAATTGATTAAGATTTGGAATGATTTATTTTTATTAAATTAAATAATATTATTTTATAGTTGTTATGATATTTAAAAAATTAAAAAATAAGTAGAAAATAGTTTCATAAACCGAACTAGTAAATGGAAAAACTGAAACGGTCTCTTCAACTCTAATCTGAGTCTTGTGGACCACGCATACAGGCCCATAAAAAACTCGTCCCACATCCATATTGAATAAAAGTTGTGGTGGCAAAGGCCCATAACTTGAACCCAAGCGTGCCTTCTCCCAAAGCGTTCTCAGTGATAACGTCCTTCAACTGCCGGTTTAACCTTCCATTTATACGGCCAACCAAAAACCAACCACTGGTTCTTCCGATAGCATCATTTCCCGGACGAAGCAAATCAAACATGCCGAAACTTAGGCAATATTCGCCGTCACCCAAACTCTCCGGATCCGCCTTATTGTCAGCCAAGTCTCGCTACAGGCAACGTCGGAATATTCCCCAAGAAGATGAGTACAACGACGATTATAGTGACGCTTCTGCATCTCGAAGTTTATACGAACCGAATGAAGAGGAAGAAGAATATGAACGACCCCGGAACGGTGACTATGATGATGATGCTGCTGCTTTACACACGGGGTCTGAATCAGAAACTAATGCACCCATGGACCGATATTCCTCACTAGCGTCTGACCCGGTTTCACAAACAGTTCATCTCAATACTTCTGCATTTTCAAACGTCGCCTCTCACTCTGTCAATACTTTATCATCGCAACCCGGTGTCCAATTGGCTTCGTACGTGAACATCGCCCCCCTCCCGATATTTCGTGGCGCTCCTAGCGAATGCTCTGTTAAGCACTTAAGCCGATTCACCAAAGTTTGCCGTGCCAACAATGCGTCCACCATTGACATGATGATGAGGATCTTCCCCATTACTCTCAAAGACGAGGCCGGCCTTTGGTACGACCTCAACATCGAGCCCTACGAGGCTTCGCTTACTTGGGAAGATACCAAATCATCCTTTTTGCACGCTTATCACAAGATTGAATTTGTTGATCAGTTGCGATCAGAGCTTATGATGATCAATCAAGGGGACAAGGAATCGGTGCGTTCCTACTTCTTGAGATTGCAATGGATACTGAAGCAATGGCCGGATCATGGACTTCCTGACGGCTTGCTAAAAGGGATTTTCATTGATGGGTTGAGGGAAGAATTTCGAGATTGGATTCTTCCTCAAAAGCCCGACTCGCTGAACGAAGCGTTAAGGCTTGCCTTTGGGTTCGAGCAAGTGAAAAGCATTCGTTCGGTGAGCAAAAAGGTGTTGAAATGTGGCTTCTGTGATGGAGGGCATGAGGAAAGCAGTTGTGAGGTCAAGGAGAGAATGAGAGAGCTGTGGATCAGAAAGAGAAAGGAGAAGGAAGATGTGGGATTTTGTGCCAAGAGTACCATGGTGCGTGGAAGCCACGAGACAGGGAAGGAGTTGGTGAGGTCGGTTTCTATTGGAGCAAGCAGCAGTACTGTGGGAAGGAATGAAGGGGAGGACAGGAAAGAAAAAGCCGGAGGCTTTATGGGAGGGAAGAAGAAGTGAGTCAGTGCCAGTGTTCGAAGCATCAGTGGGAGAAGAATCTTGAGAGGAGCAATGGCCTAGGAACTGGTAAAACCACAGCTGACAAATTTTTGTTCTGTTATATATGTCTTTTTTTTTCTTTTTTCTATGTTGCCTTCTGTTGTTCGGTTCGTCCTCTATTTGCATATGATTGATCAGGATATAGAAAACCAAATCTGCCACACGGTTGATCCAAGAGCAATACGATAGACTTCAAAAATCAAATAGAGATTTCGATCGGAATCTAAGCGAATCCCAATGCCATTTATATGTAAATCTTATGGAATTAACGAATTTGAGGTCCAAGACTCCAAGACCCCGGCCTCAAATTGAAGATGTATTTGGATATAGTGTTTGCAAATGCGAAGAATATATTGAGATATTTTGTTCTCGTTCAAAAATTTTGAATATAGATATAACTAACTCAAAATTGAAGATGTATTTGGATGGTGTTTGCAAATTTTTTGAATGTAAATTAATAAATTCAAAATTTTGATTAACAAAATAATATTAAAAATTTTCAAAATCATTTCTCTCATATCGAATCATATTTTTTTATTATAAAAAAAAATTATGTGCAAATTAAGAACTGCCATAATTTAAAAATGCAAATATATAAAGTTCGAAGACATTATTTAGCTTCTCATTAAATGACTGGCGCCAATCTTGAAAAGTTGAAATTTTTATTTTTAAATCACAATCTTTCCTTTACACCGTTTGTGTTTGTAGGGAATCCTTTTTCGATAAGGAGTTCAGTTTGATAAGGTCTTAGACTTTCTTATTGCTTATACTTGTTATATCATAAAATCCCTAACCGACTCTAATCAAGTCTATATATACTAGTTAGGTGGTGAGGACTGAGGAGATTTACGGCGAAGTATTCCTCATTGTAATTCGCTCTCTGCAAAACAACCCCAAGTTCTCGAGACTTTTCTCGCATGGCTTCCCGCAAGGACTTCATCTACCTGGCCAAGCTCGCCGAGTTGGCAGAGCGCTATGATGGTTAGTTGTTGCTTGGTTGCTTTCGGGATCCTCTCTTTCTCTCGGACTTCAATTCTCTGAGACAACTGTAGGGTATAATTTAGAGAGAGATAAAGTGGAATTCATTGTAGGGCTCATAATGCTATAAACTTTATATGAACATGATATATGAGCAGTATTAAATGACTGTTGTGCCTATCTCTCGATCTTGATCCCTCTCTCTCTATTGTGTTCTTTTTTTTTCTTTTTTTCTTTTTCTCTTTGTTGAATTTTCTTCCTATATTTAAGGAAGGTTGATTACTCGAGGTCAAGAGTTGTTATATCCATGATATTAACTTTTTATTGGATTCTTTATAAGTTTGTGTGCGGATTAGACCCAATAATATCCTTCCTTAAATCGAAGATGAAAAGCTTGATTATTTTCCATGTTTTTAATGATAATTATAACAGAGATGGCGGATGCAATGAAGGAGGTTGCAATTCTTGAAGTTGAGTTGACAGTTGAAGAGAGGAACTTGTTTTTTGTTGGATTTAAGAATAAGATTGCTGGTCCCAGAGCATCATGGAGGGCCCTATCATCAATAGAGCAGAAAGAAGAAGCAAAAGGAAACGGAAAACGAGTGAAGCAGGTCAAGGAGTACAAACAGAAAGTTGAATCAGAACTCTCAAGCATATGCAATGACATGCTTAGAATGCTTGACGAGCATCTTATTCCTTCAGCCTCTGCTGGTGAATCCACTTTGTTTTACCATAAGATGTACGTGATCAGGCCCGCTGTACTTCTGACCTAAAATAAGCTCATGAATTGTGGAGTCTATTTATTAGTTGAGGAGATTTTTAGGTAATGAAAATCTTGTTGGTTACAGGAGAGGAGATTATTATCGATATCTTGCAGAATTCAAGACTGGTGAGGAATACAAAGAGGCTGTTGATCAGTCGATGAAAGCTTATGAGGTATCAATTCCTGCAAAGTGTACAGCACCATATATCTTGAAAATTTCCCTTTACAAATGCAATCTCAACTGATCTGATCTATTTGCAGACTGCAACGGCGATGGCAGAAGCTGATTTGCCCCCTACACATCGCATCCGATTGGCCGTGGCTCTGAATTTCTCAGTCTTCTATTATGAGATAATGAATTCACATGAAAAGTATGTAAAAGTGTTCTATTTTCTCCATAAAAACTATGGAGTTAGGTAACAGTGATTTTCTGTTTGACATGGAGATTGCATTTCAATTGTGTTTTTCCAGGGCCTTCCACCTTGCAAAGTTCGCATATGATGAAGCTATCCCAGGGCTTAAAGCCCTCAGTGAGGATTCATATAGAGATAGCACCTTCATTATGGAAAAGCTTAAGGACAACCTCGTTTGGTGGACTTACGAACAACTAGAGGATGGACATCATATTGATTGTAATGGTTGCTATTGCAGGACATAGTTCTGCAATTTAGTCCACCTCATGTGAACTATTTTCCCAAGATTAGATTTTTGTTAGGTTCTAATTATCTTTTAAGCCCGCAAAGATTAACTGTGGTGCTTTTTCAGCTACATTTTTTTGGCTTATAAGGCCTTTTGTTCTTATTAGTTATTAATTTTTTTCAATTGAAGTTTTAACCTTAGTAGTACTGTTGAGACAATCTCCAGTACCTATACCCATGTTTATATGACTAATTAAATGGAGATTTTATTGCATTTCTTGTAGGATATGGATATGTGGCATGATGTCTATTCATGAGTAGTGGAAATATAAATTTGAGGACTTGGGCACTAGATATCCTATTGTGCAGAAGGAAGTAAATAAGTGCCTGATCGGATTGGATATGAAATCTGGTGGCTGGAAGAAAGAAAGAAAGAATATACATTCGTGAGCAACTCAAGTGGTTGGAATTAGCTGTAACTGGGCTTGGTGTGCAGGGAAAAGTGATGGGAAATTCCATCGCTGAAATTAGCATATTCCTGCCACCATCGTCAACATGGAAGGAATCAAGCGTTCAATTCGCGACTGTATGTTTTCAAGGGCGCTACGAACATGGTATATCCACCCTTAAAATGAATATTCGGGGATAGAGTCTGCCCGTTAAGGGTGCTAACGAACGCATTAATTACGTGTGTATGTGATAGGTTAATGTTAATTGCCTAGTAGCTCTGGGTAGATGAGTTCTTGGGGACGTACACAAGTAGACAATATGTGATCCTTTGGCAGGAGAACATTGCTGGTATACTTGGTTCCGATGATCAAGATGTAAGGTTAGATACATGGATCCAGCCAAAAGTATACGGAAAAAAAAAAGCATTTGAATAACCCGTTTTGCTGGAAAAAAGTTATTTTAAGCCCTCAAACTATTAAAGCAATCTCAAATAAAGTCTCACATTAAACTTAATTACCAAATTTTATCAATTTGTACTTCTAAAAAAAATTCAACAATCAAATTCATGTCTATTTGATTAATTGTAAAAATGAGAGAACTCAATATATCAAGACCGGTAGTTTAAATCTCTATTGATTATTTTATGTAGGATTTATAACCAATTCAGGTCCCTTAATAAAAGAAAGAGATAAATATTATCGTCAAAAGTGCTCAACTTAATATATTGATAAGAATTAATGATGAAGGGGTCTGTATATTCTATATAGATTCTGTTAACATTTTGCTGCAAATTCAGTGGACTCTATTGTGTCTATTTTTTAAAAAATTTTATATACGCAAATCTACTACTTTTTTTTCTTTTTTTTTTTCAAAACACATCCTCCAACTTTATTAATATCTGCTAAATTAACTATGGGGCGCATTCCAGCGTAAGTCCACGTAAGTGCTAACTAACATTGGAGTATTGACAAGTAAAATTTGGGATGCGACCCACCGAGAAAGGTTTAGGCGGCATTCTATTTGCGCTGCATTTAAAAATTTTAAAAAAAAAGATTCAAGAGGACGTCCTCACATTCATTCTATTTTCATAAAATATTAATTTTTTTTTTCAAAAGGGAGATCTAGGAAATTGATACTTCACGAACTAGACATATATATATATATTCAACAGTACCTAGAGCACAACATGAAGATGTTAATACACTTAGAGCTAGCTCGACCTTAAAAATATGATATATACTTTAGAATGTGATCTTAATTCATGCATTCAAATATGAGATTATTCAATAACATAAGGCAATGAAATAAGGAGGATTTACATAAAAGTTGGTTCATATTCGCTTTTTTTTGAAAGGATTGTTCTTTCTTCTAGATTTTCGATATGATTGGTTCAAATTATTCCCTGATTAATTGGAGTATTCCAGTTTCAACTGCAACTGCTGAACCAGCTTTTTCAATAATGAATATTATTAAGACAATATGTCAAAATAGGATAGAAAATGACTTTCTTGCCAATTATTTTGTTGTGTTACATTGAAAAAGAAATTGTATAAAATTTTAATTGATGACTTTTATACGTTAAAGGAACGTAAAGTTCAATAGTTGATGAAATTTTGACTTTTATATTTAAGTTAAAGTTTATAATTTTTTCCTTTTTTAAGTTTTAGCATATGTTGTTACACTTGGATTATTTTAATTTTAATGAAAATTTAAAGATTTTATTTATTGGATCAGTTATTAAATTTTTTTTAATTTCAATCAAAAATTATATTTAGCACCCTAAGCTAAATCGCATACCCCTATAATATGGTTCATTAATGAGTCAAAGTCTGTCCATCCAACTGTTGATCTATAGCTTTGGAATAAGGCATCTCTCCAGCCATACAATAGAAGCGTAAGCATGTTCGTGTTGAGCTTTTTTGTAGGATTTGTATCCTACTTTTATTTTTACAATCCAAACATCACAACATACATGTATTTTAATACAATACTTTATTATCTTTTTTACACACACCAATCCTTTTCAACAATTTCTGTACGCATTTTTATACAACTTTAATATTACCTAAATATTCACAATTTCATCAAAATCCTAAAGATTTCGTGAAAACGAACATCACCCAAGTTTTCAACAATTTTTTTTTTGGTTGAAAGCAAGTCTTCGACAATTACTTGTATAAGAAGAAGGAAAAAAAAGTCTTCAACAATCATTATTTATGTTTACACATCATTCGTGTTACTGCTACCCATATTTTGGTTTTGAATCTACCCCACGTTAACGACCGATTTGTGCTGCAGAAAGAAGCGGGAAAACCCAATCTCTCGCTTTCCCTTTCTCAAACATTCCAATGCCAATTTGCATGGGACTTCATACGCTACAGAGAACCCAGCAAAGTGCCGTTGGGCGTCCCTTTCACAGCTCCTCTGGGTATTGATCCCTCCATAGGGCCCCTCTTACGCCTACTATTATAAATAATGTTTATGCCTTCCCGTTTCATTACCCGCGCACCACCATTCTGCCATTTCTCTCTCTTGTTCTCGCTCGCGTGCACAGCACAGTGACGCAATATACGCACCCACTTCTTTGGCTTTACCATGAGCTGCTGTGGGTCTTGCAAACCGAAAACCAAAGTTCTGGCTGTAATTCTGGACTTAGATGGGACCCTTTTAGACACAGGTCCTCCAAATTTCCGATGAAATCATAGCTTCTTGATTTTTAAGTAAAGGGTCTTCCTTAATTTTCTCTCTAAATGTCTGTTTGTTTGGTTGATTGTGTGTAGAGAATGCTACAAAGGGAATTTTGAAGGAATTCTTGACAAGATATGGGAAAGAGGTCGATAGGGAGAGGGAGGACAAGAAAAGGTTGGGGATGACACAAAAGGAGTCAGCTGCTGGTATTGTTAAGGATTATGACCTCCCATTGACACCTGAACAGTTTGTCAACGAAATCACCCCTATGTACCGCGAGAAGTAAGAATCTTTCATTTGCCCTTTCCTTTTTCTCTCCGTCTCTTAAAGAATTTACTTGAAGGAATAAAGATTTGCTTATGTCATCCTAGGATTTACGAGATGATTTGATTTTTACCTATCTTTTTCCTTGACAACCCTGTCTTTAAGCTATCCTTCCTTTCAACTGTGTGTGTGATATGAGGTTTGTTCACAGGTGAAAATATTCTCATTAGGAAGTTGTTTTCATCCTACTGCAGGAATAAAATGTCTCAGAGTTATAATCTTATCTTGTACGGTGTACTCATTTCTTCTATTTCTCGATATGCTGTGTCAATTTCATATGCATACTTATATGCATATGCATGTCTATATGGATATACATTTTACATTGTTCTCAATTTTCTTATTGTAAAATTATTTGTCTTTCATAGTTAAATCATCCTTATAAAGTATCTGTTTAAGTTTTGGTAACATTTTGGGGGAGTCCAGAAGTATTTCAGAATATGTCCTCACGAAAGAGAACTACTTATTTTGCTGAGCATGTCAACGTAATATTTTCCCACGAACTCATTATTATTGACTTGCATAGTGAGCGCTGCCAGCAAAGAATGAATATGTCATTACTCTTCGGAGCTGAAAACCTTTAGAATTCCCGCAAACTGGAACAGATTTTTTCTACAGGCCCCTTGGTAAATTCTGAATTCTACTGGTCAAGATGCCAGTAAGTATGGAAGTGCAGATCCTTTTAATCTATGTTCTATTGTAAATTGCTTAGCATAAACATTTAGACCTGAAAATTTGCATTTGGAACTGCAGATTTAATTGGGAAATAACTACATAAACTTTGTTCATTTCAAATGGTGGAAGGGAAACGGCATTGGTGGTCATTATAGTATACAACGTTGGCTTTTCTCTGTCGTTATTACTAGTTGAGCTGTGCCATGGCATTACAAAACTAAATAGAGCATGAATTTGGAATGTTTCAAATATTTGGAGGAGAAAGGTTTCTATCATTGAGTAAGAAAATCAATCTCTGTTGTCCGCTTTGAGTTGATGAAGGTTCTGCGTTTTACAGAGGAAAGAGGTACTAACTAGACATCTCTAATTACGCCGCCGCCACCCCCCCCCCCACACACACCCCAAAAAAAAAAAAAAAAAAAAGAGAGAAGAAAACTAGACATTTCTGCTTTGATTTTCGATAGTCATAATTGGTATTAGATCAGTTGATTAACTGATAGCTTTGGATTTAAGTTGATTATGCCCGGGAACAAGACGAAGAAAAAAAATAGTAGTAGTATGAGATTTGGAAAAATATAAAAGAAGAGGGGGAAAGTGAACAAAAAATCCATCGTAAGGAGGTTGGCATGTGTAAGGTGTGAGAACAACGGAGAAGAGGATTTAGATGACAATGCATGAAGCCAGTAAGCCCAACCTTCAGCAAGAGCCCCCTGGTAGTCAAGTTGTGAATGTAGGCTTCAAAGAGAGGGTGTTTCGCCAGACTCTCCTTCAAGAGAAATCTTCTGCAGCGTGACGTGTTAGTTCTATTAGTGAACCCAGCCTAGGGCTAGTTCAAACTAAAATCAATAAAGACACTGAAGGCATTGTCATTTCAATTAGGAAGGACTGAGCAAGAATGTACTCGATCTAACTCAAGGATAATGTGGAGTCCCATTATTGGTGGCCAATAATAACTTTAGATTGCCTAACAGCACTTTTTTTCATATTCTTGAGAGGATCATACGCTGGAAGTTGGAAGGCTGTGGTGACAATGCTGTTTACAAACTGAACTAAGATGTATGGAGCAGAGAAGCAGTTATGGAGTCTACTGTACCACCGGGAACTTACGAGGGGATAATCTTCCCTAGAAACTGAACCAAGATGGATGGAGTAGAGAAGCAGTTATGGAGTCTATGGTACTACTAAGTCATTACAAGGGAAAATCTCCCAACACGAGTACATGCGTACCGTGCCTTATAATTCACAATATCAGACAATCATTAAAAACTATTGGTATACAGTGAATGTAGTTTGAATAAGGATTCAGTAATCTGTTAGCTACTGTTACACAATGTTATTTAATGCTCTGGTTTTATCCTTCTATTGTTACATCATTTATCACACTACGTAGATTAGTACACAAATGATAAAATAGAGATTCAAATTACACAAATGTGAAACCATCTAAGTTACAGGCTACATGGGAACTATTATTCTTTGAGATACTTTCAGACACTTGAAACTGCTCTAAGTCAACAGAGACAACTTTATTTTCCCAGATGATACATGTTTGTAATGCTTGAACATTTTGATGGTAGCATGGGAATAAGCTTCTTGAAGTTAACGGACTTGCATAAGCATCTGTAGAATATATATTGTCTTCTTACTCATTACTATGTAATATAGGTGGCTGAAAGCAAAACCACTTCCTGGGGCTAACCGACTGATCAAACATCTCCATAAACATGGAGTGTCATTTGCTCTTGCTTCAAACTCCTTACAAGAATACATAGATGCGAAAATATCTCACCAAAGAGGTTGTCCTGTCTGACTTTCTTGGATATGAGATAGAATCATACCCCTTTTTTCCTCATATCTTGCTAAGCTGATTTATTTTTTGATATTATTGTTGCTATCCGTACTATTAAACTGGCTCTATTGATTTACAGTTTACTAAGAAAATAAACAACCTACCTGACGTTGGAGTTATTTCTACTGTATTACAAAAAGGTTTAATGCTCCTAATACTTTCCAAATTAACTGATGGATTGAGAACTATTTCATCTGTATAAACACAATAGACTTTTCTTTTAGAGATCTTCTAGAGTTTCCCTTATGTGTTGAGAGAAGAATGAGCTGCCTAGAAAATGGATGAAAATGTCTCTCTCTCTCTCTCTCTCTCTCTGTGGATCATGGTCCATTAGAAATGTCACTCGCTTCATTGGTCAATCTGGTGCTTTAATTACAGATTTATTACTCAGTGAAGTGGGGATATGGTTCATTGTGATTGGAGAACTGGAAAATGGTGTTGACCAGATTAATATACTTCCAAAGAAAAGTTATTGAAATGGAGGGTTTCAACGGGAAAAATGTAAAAAAAAAAATTTCTTAGTGATGAGCATATTTTATAAATTTGTGAATTATCCAACACAACACTGGTCTCCTCCATGTGTCCGCAATTTGCACAACAATTACTGATTTAGGCTCCTTATGTGAAGGTATCTTCTCATCTTTTGTTAATAAAGGTGTAAGATATGTGCAATGAAGAAAGTTGTTCAATATCAGTTATTGGAAGATATTAATCAGAGCAAAAATTATATGGAAGCTATAATCTCATAATAGTCACTTGGCAATATTAATGATTGATTTTTGTTCTCCCAAGATTTGTTGCCCACTTTGACATTTCCATCTACTTACACTTTTTTCATACCTAAATGACTAAACTACTTGAGTGCTAAAATTCATTGCTATGACCATTATCAAAATAGTTTGTGATTTGAACTCTCTTAGGTTCTGGAAGAAATGTTTGTGTCTAGTAATACGGCCGGGGGATGTATCTAACCAAGAATCCAATCTAACACTGAGATTAAGATGAAGAAAGATTATGTGAAATCAAAGATGGAGGGAGAGAAAGGGAGAGGACCTGCATAGAGTCGTCAAGGAGACATCCTTGGCGAGCACAACAATTGAACACTGAGTGACAGATGTGACATGGGCTCCAGTCCTTGGACACGGCCTTGCTTGTGAGGATGGGGCAGGTGCTCTACCAGTAGGGTTGGCTTAAGCTGACGCTATTCTGGAAGTTCACTGACTTGGATCAGTAAATGCTTTGGGTGATTGAGTCAGGTGGCTAACTCAATGGAGCAAGGGACGGGCTATCACTGCAGTGGACTTTGAGATTACTAGGCAATAGTGCAGCAACAGCCTGCCAGATCTGTTGAATTCATGTTAATATATTCTTGTGGAATTAATTGAAGAAAGAGAAAAAGAAGAGGAAATCTTTCTGACATTGGATGGAGTCATCATTGATGGAGAACTGGGATGGAATGCATCTATTTGAACTATGTGGTACATTAGGTAGGGTCAGTAGTAAAATTAAAAACCCTTGATATCAATATGAAGTGTTAATTTACCAAACTGCGATATGTTTGCATGATATTAGAGTTGGCCAACATTATAGCTTGCACTTAGAATCAAAATAAAGTAGGTACATTTCCAAAAGTTTGTGATGTTAATCTTGGCTCTGAGTTACACATGGTATGGCATCTTCAGTTGGCATTTCTTCCATAGAAAACATATCTTCATTTCGCATCCTCATGTTTTTCGTGTATCTTCTATGAATCACTTCTCCCTCCCCTACTGTTGCCCCCAGTTGGACTTTTGTAACTCTACTATTCCTTAAAATTGCACACTTTGGACTTCTCTTACTCAATTGCATATGTTTACTCTTTGTTCTCTCTCTATTTGTCTTTCTTCCCAATCTCTTTTTTAGGCCTTACTATCATACAGTTTCCTATACCGAGCTCCCTATTATTAGATACTGGATTTCTCTGTATTATATGGTGTCAACTTATTCTTGTCCATTCTACTAATTTGTTTAGGTTGGAAGGAATACTTTTCAGTAATTCTTGGAAGTGACCAAGTTAAATCGGGAAAGCCGGCTCCTTATCTGTAAGATTTTCCACATTGTCCAGTGTAAAATAAGGCTGCATTGAAAGCCCCATGGTAACATACCCTTCCATAGAGCCATATTGAAGGTGGTTCTCTCACCATAAGTCAAATTCTTTCCTTCTTTTTTCTGAAACCATAAATGATCCCCAACATGTGACAGAAAAATCTCATCTAAAAGTCAAATAATTTCGTCCTAATAAAGAGGAAAACTCATATGGGAACAGTTCCACTTCTCCTAGACATCCTTAAATGGCCCAAAAAGTTGCCTCATTGTTCCCTCTTCAAAAATTCTGCGGTTAATAATTGGTAATGTTTTTTATATGTACTCATATGAATTCTAAATTGTTTGCAGATTCGAAGAGGCTGCGAAGAGAATGGGTGTAAATGCAGCTCACTGCCTGGTGATTGAAGACTCTTTGTAAGTTAAGCCAGGGATTGTATTTAAAACTTAGGGGAAAAAGGGGCTAATCCTCACCAAATCCCTGTGGCATTAGAAATTCTCTTTTTGTCTTGTTGGGGATGTTAAAACTGATGCTGACCCCTGATTATTGATACAGCTTGAAATCCTAAACTATAAAAATAGTGTGAAAATGTCTAAATTTAAGAGCCTAATTTGGCTGTCATAAATGTTGGTTTCATATATTTGAATTCACTCTGAAATCTGAATGGTAACTTTGTCATTAAGTTGCATATCCCGACATCCTTGATGTAGAATGCTGTCTAATGAAATTTGAATGTACCGTCATCCTTTATTAAAAAAACAAAAAACAAAAAAAAAAAAATTACTTGTGACAGCCAGCATACTGGCTTGTGACGGACTATAAGGATCAATTCTACATAAATATCCATGCTTTGTGTGAGATTGGTATGTCCATGTGAATATTGCATGGGCTGTTTGGTTTTTGCTATTAGATCTGAGGTAACTTTCTAGAAAAATGAATTGTTTTTCGTAATTGTCACAGTTGACATGAACTGATGCTTATAGAGGAAGACTGTCCCAAGTGTTGGAGGGCTTTTCTCCATTAAGTAAAACAATGGAGGTAGTGTCATGATGCTTAAGATTGCAAAAAACCAATGCTAAGTTATGCCACCATGGTCAGACATTTTCTTCTATCTCTTGCAGTATTGATGTCAAAAAAGTTTCACACAGATTCCTTTTCTCCAAGGGAAATGCTTTCTGACGGAGAGAAATGGTTAGGAATGTTTTACTTTCTAATGAGCTCATTCAGTGAGTTACTCTAACTTAACAAGCAGAGATGAATGTTATACTAGTTAGAGGGAATTGCCATAATAAAGGTTTGACCTTCAGTAGCTTGCAGCAAAAGTTAAATACGTGAAGTAAGACTTCAAGGAAATGGTCTAATGATTCTTTTTACAAGTCAGATTATCATGCAAAAGCAATCGTCTATTCTACTCAGGTGGTGTTTAGGGCACTATCTTTACAAAATCAAGTAATTTTCAAACATGTTTTACTCAAGTACCATAAATCTAGAATGGTCTCACAGTATGTGAACAGTCCATAAATGACAAGACACATCGCTGTTTTCCCATGAAAATGGTACAAAAGAAGGCATCACGGCTGTGACATTTACACTAACAATAGAAGTGGGCTGGTTTGTGTGTTTATTTTTCTATTTCGGTTAGGTACTTCACTAGCATCACTGCTTCTTATGCAGCTTATGCTTACAAATGTACCATGCTTTTGCAACTACTGTTGCTTTTCTTTTTTCTTCTATCTTCTGGATTAGTTTGTAGGTGTGGCTATCATATTGATACGAACATGTATATGTAATCGATAAATTTATGTAGGGTGGGTGTTAAAGCGGCTAATGCTGCCAAAATGAAGGTAGTTGTTGTTCCCTCCCAGAGTGAAGCAGAATTTTCTTACCTAGCAGATTCAGTGCTGCATTCACTTCTAGAATTTCAGCCAGAGCTATGGGGTCTTCCACCATTTGAAGACTGTAAGTATCTCTTATTTTAACTTGAACCACCTTTTAGCCATGGGGACTATCATTTACTGATCAGATTATTTGTTGTGAAAAAAAAAAAAATCTTTCAGGGATAGATAAAGCATTACCTATCGAACCAATTCACCTGAGCAGTGTATCTGTCAGTGGGTCTGTGTGTGAAGTTGCAGGTCTGTTGAATCTCATATCTTATTCCCATTACTCCGATTACGTGTTTCATCACACTAGTATTAACTCATAAAAGAATAGCATAATTGAAACAGTTAAGTGGTGGGTTTTAGGCCTGCTAGATAGTGGAAGATGTGCATGGGTAAACCATATTACGCCCTGACCACAAAGGTTAAAAATCAGACACGGGATAGGGAAAATTAAGACTGAAATTTGTTCCTAGTTGACTAGAATGATTTTTCTTCATATTTCCTCTTTACATTACTCCTGAAATAGAGGTGTACCATGTCAAACTCGTACAACTTTAATCAGCTTCGTTCCTGCCTAAAATAACCCTAATTAACATATTACCATGTTCTTATATCCTAAAAACACCAAGAAACAAGAAACGAGCTATTCTAGAAAATCTTGAAAATTTTCAGAAACCTTAAAGTAGAAATACTGTTCTAATGACCTGTACAACTTCCTAAAAATCTGATTGGGACTAAGAAACCACATGTTAATTATGAAATTAACATATTTTCATTTTTTTTTTGTTTAGCTATGAGATTCTTTAATTTCTGGCTACTCCGGCTTTCTAGCCTTCATTCTGTGACAGTTTTGTGTTACACCTTATTACAACGATAGTCCATACATCCCCAGGGAATGGAACGTCTGCCCTTCCACACCAAGTTTTTGGGCGTTTCTTTGGTTGGGCCAAAGTTGATATGCATAAAAGCTTCGAAGTTGTGGTTAGCATTGGATGGGATAACTGTCCGACAAAATTTGTGAGTAATCAGCCCTTAACTGTTATATTAGCTTTCCCTTATATATGCTATCTCATGAAAATGCTTGTTTTCTTGTATGTTGAAAGCATTTTATCAGGGACTCTATAACCACGACTTAGTCCACATAATTTTTTTTTAGGCTTAATTATCCCTGTGGTATTTCGAAATCTTAAAATGGTCCCTATAATTTTTTTGTCCTAAAGTTGTCACTTTGGACTATTAATGTTTCAATATAGCTCTTTCTGTCGACTAGCGTCTGCATTTGGACAGCAAATTCCTACGTGGCTAATGGGAACACGTCTAAAACAATATCAGACCTCTATGTATCCATTTTCAATGGTAAAAAATTCATGAGTGTCACCTCATTTATGCCGCTACGTCAAAGTAGAGCTCTCACCTAGATCAAATATGTCACGCAAAGATAGTACCAATTAATTTTTAACCACTAGGAATGGATACATGAAGGTTTGATATTGTTTAGGACGTGTCTTTGCTAGCCACGTAGGAGTTTGTTGTCCAAATGTAGATGTCGGTTGATGGAAAGAGTTGTATTGGCATATTAATAATCTTTTTTTTTATTATCATTTCTGTTAAATCAGTTGTGTGATTTTTTTTTCTTGTGAATTCTGGGTGATGAATTTCATTTACCTTATAGACCTTATAGAGATATATATGGTCAAGTCCTGTGGATGTCTAGATCCCACTTTGTTTCTCAATTGTCCCATATCTCTAATACTGACATCAACCAACAATGGTGGGTAAATCTTTCTCTCTCTCTCCTTGTTTCTTCTTTTCTCTTTTGGAGAGTGTCTCTAGATGTCCTTGTGAAAACAAACAAGCATTTGACTAACAGGGGGAAGCGGGATCATATTTGGATGACAAATTCTACTTGTTATCCGGATGTCCTTGGGGCCCATAGGCATATATGCTGCTAATATTTTGTTTACTTTTGTGGGTTCTGAATGTGATATTGCTTCTTGTAAGTGAACAAATCCTCATTTGCATCCACATATGTTGTCTTTGTGCAGCATATCTGTGCGATCGATGGAAAAAATGACCATTTATCTGATCAGCAGATCCAGCTCCTGCTTGTTGGCTACATCCGTGAATTGAATAACAAGGTAACCACGTTTTCAGAAATACTCATCAAGCCAACAAATGAAACCATGTGCATAGATTTTTTCCTCAACTGCTAACAAGATGCAATTCGCAACTCGTGGAATTTAATATGTACTGAAGAACAAATTTGCACGACCAAGCAAGAAAATTTATGCGCTGTTTTTCTTATTTATCTTATTTATTTATTTTCTTAACAAAGCAGAAACTAGTGCTGAAAGGTGCTAGATATCTTTACTAATTTCCTCTGTTATGTTGCACAGTTTTTCCCCATTTACACTCCTTTGGTAATCAAAGAGCTGGAGAAAAGAACATATGCCACTATTTCTTAACTAGAGAATCAATTCAGAAGAAAAATATGATGACAACGTCTTGCCTATCAGATTCATCCAGCTTTCTTGCTTGTACAGGATACTACTGCATGCATGAATGTGGAAGTACTGGAAGAATACAAGTCCATTGCAAGTGCTTCACTGGATCTGCCTACGTTTGTCCAACGCGAATCTCTCCTCTCAGAAGCTTCTTCTCTGGATGACTCGTTTGGGTAAGATGAGAAAGCAAAATGATGTCACCTATAGTTTCTTTGATCCTACTTGGACAATGTAACAGAAATAATGTCGAAACTGCAAATAATTTGGTTCCATATTCTGCTGAGAAAACATACTGAATATGGCTCCTTGCAAAAAAGTACACATCACATTGATAATCATAAAATCACAAATCTCTACTACACAGAAAATCCCTTTTTGGAGGAACAGAGTATGGAGGTATTTGCGTTTCCAGTTCAAACTAGGGCTGTTCACTGTGCTGGTCGGGTCGGGCTGGTACATTTTAAGTTACACGACTTAAAAGGTAAGGAAATACAGCTAAAAATTGAATTGGGGGGGGGGGGGGGGGGGGGAGGGGGTGTTACAAGTTAAATAATGAAATAATTTTGGTGTTCGAAAATAGCCTCAGGCTATTGTCAGGGAACCATAGTCATGATCAAAAGCTGTAAAAGAGAAAACAAGCAAAACAGTTGATTAGTCAAAGAAACAATGAAAATAGAAATAAATTAGAAAATGCAAAGAAATAATGGTTCAACCATTCCTACCAATTATCATTCATCTTCTTCATCAACGTTAGTGGAAGTTGCGTTTTCATCTAACATTTGAAAATGCAAATAAACAATGGAAATGGAAATGGAAATAAATTAGAAATAAATTTAACATCAATATTATCCAAATGCAATACAATCACATCACATAATTACCTGGCTCAACTTTAAAGCTCTCAACATTATCCAATGTCTCACGAAGATCAATTCGAATTGGATCAGACCTTAACCAATTTTGTGCACAAACAAGAGCCTTAACTGTTTTCGGTGCCAACGAACTCCGAAATGGATCAAGCACTCTACCCCCAGTGCTAAAAGCTGACTCAGAGGAAACAGTAGAAACTGGAATGGCCAACACATCTCGTGCAACCTTCGCAAGAATAGGATACTTGGATTCATTTACTTTCCACCAAGTCAAGATGTCAAAATCTTGAGTTCTAGATTCACATACATCTGACAAATACTGATCTACTTCTAACTTATTATCAACAGCACGTTCATCTGCATTTTGCTCATATTCCTCAAAAAATGCCATATCAAGATTATTATTACCAAAGTTAGATGTGGAAGTTTCAATATTCACACGAGGAGTTTGATTACGTGAAGCAATAGTACTTGAAGTCCCATATAGATCATTATATTCAAACAACATATACAACAAGCTTCTAGTGCTCTTAATCATTACGGATGCTTGAGACTCGTCGTACATTTTTTTAAACCACCAATGCACAACTTTCAACTTGCACATAAGATCAAGAACTGATGTAACAAAGATCAAAAAGTTAACTTTTTCAATCTTTCCCCAATACTTATCAAACTTTAACTTCATGCTCGTTGCCATAGCACTAACAAAAACATTATTAGACTGACTCATTTTCATCAAGTTTGATTGAATGCCACAAATCTGACTATAATAGGTATTAGTAAGATGCTCCAGAGCCCTCTGACCCAAGCGAATAAAGTAAGATACAAATATTAGTGCCCTCGTGAGCAACACCTTTTCTTTCGCCACAAGAAAATACTATATGCTTCAAAAGAGAGCTACCAAGAGATTTAAAATACTGCAGACCTCTACAACAATACGAACTGGATTACTGCAGACATGCGAGGCATGTTTCACTCTTTCCCTTCAAAGAAAGAAACAGAAGAGGTGTAAAGGAGAAGTGGACTTACCGGAGAAGAAGAAGAAGAAGTGGGCTGCCGGCTGGGAGGCGACCAAATATAGGGAGGCGACAACGACTGCTAGAGAAGGATAAGTCGGAGGGTTTGAGAAGTGAGAAGGAAGAGTCAGTGGGTCGGTTCGGTTGAGGCCCAATCAAATATAGGGCGGGTCTAGTGTTTTGAGCCCACCTAAGCCCGGGCCCGCGCCTAGCCTGACACTATTGGTCGGGTGCGGGTCGGGGTCGGTCGGGTCGGGTACACAGTGAACACCCCTATTTCAAACCATGTGCTATGCATCTGTTGAGAAGAAACAAAGTTTCTTTGGGCTTTTCCTTCAGTAAATAATCATGAACTCCGATCAAGAGAAACAAACAGAAATTGACACAACTCCACGATGCTGCTGGTTCTTGAGATAATTGGCGAGTAAAGATATGCAGAAATTCTCTTTCCTTAAGGCCACACCAATATCCCTATCTGCCTTGGGCACCACCTTTGGTTACTAAAAATTTTGTGCCTGATAAAGCATAACCTGCATGCTTTTAATGTAACTACCCCTTAGGTCACACCAATTCTGCATACAAGGCAAAAATTTTGCGACTAGATTCCACTCATCAAAAAGTCTTCTCATGAGCCCAACGAGGTACTAAAGATTTTAAAAGTCTTTTCCATCGTCCAAAGAGAAGCATTCGAAAAAGGAGCAAATCAAATGTTCCGAGCTATGTGACTCGAAAGGAAAATCCTCGCACTAAGATTTTTTCAGTGAGGCTGGTCAAAAGACAACATAGCACTAGCAGCAGCAAAAGAACAAAAAACTGAGTCATCGTGCATGTACTTATACTATGCACTTACCACGAAATCAAGAAATAGATCTTCCATCACCATATGTATCCCTAAACGACCAACCACTGGGAATCATGGGAAGCACAATAACATCTACTAAGTGAGGCCCAGGAGTGTTAAGCATCTTTAGCATTGCAGCTTTTAGATACCCCTTCTTTGTAACACGGGCTGCAGGTATATGGCAACCTTCGGCAAAGCTTAAGAAATTGGGAAAATTTTCGGACGCTCTGGACGGTAAAGAATATTGAAATATTAAAAATTTGAAAGAATGAATTCTCTTCTTTTTTTTTTTTTTTTTTTTTTGACAATAGTTAGTCACGGACTCACGAAAAGAAAACAGTGAAAAGGCTAATATAGCTGTATAACGAATATGTACATTTTCTAATAGGATGACTTGTCAAGTACGTGGTAGATTTGCCGACACATCCTGTGCAACTCTTGCAAGAATATAATAATTGAATTCATTTATCTTCTACAAACAAAAATTTGAGTTCCAACTTCACACTTATTCGACAAATAATAATCTACTTCTAATTTTCTGTTGCGCCAATAATACGTTTCGTCTGTATTTTGCTCACACTTCTCATAAGATTATATATCAAGATTGCTATAATCGAAGTCAATGTAAAAAGTTCACTATTTACAAAGAGAATTTGATTCCTTGAAGTAAACGTACTTGAAGTCTCATAATACCATTATATTCAACAATTTTGGTTGAGAAATGGGGAAGGGAATGAATGATGGCTGGCGCGTGGCGACTGCACACGGAAACAGTGTGGAGACTTCATAAGCCAAGAGGCTTACAGTTGCCGGAGTGCTGATGGTGAAACGAATTGGGCGAATTAAGGCTGCACAACCGGAAATTTGGTCCGGTTTTTTGGACCGGACCGGTTTCATTTTTCTTTCAATTTTTTTTTCAGTTATTTTAATTTTTTTTTTTTATATTTTTTAGGTTAATTTTGAAGAGGGAAGGGCATGTAAAAATGCAGAGTTTTAGTTTAGTTAAAACTAAACTTTTTAAGTTTGTAATTTGTATTAAAAAATATAAAAAAAAATATTTTTTTATTTATTTATATTAATAAATGCGGTCCGGTTTGGTCCGGACCGGATTTACAAAAGGTTCGAACCAGACCGCAAATTCGGTTCGATTTTGTGGTTCGGTCCGGTCTGCGGTCTGGTTTTGTTCAGCCCTAGGGCGAATTGCGAAGGAGGTTGCAACTTGGGAGGTTGGGAGCATTTGGGTGAAGGAGGCGTGCAGCTTAGGGTTTTTTTGCCAAATAGCCCAAACAATCCAAACGGCAGTGTATTGCAACACCTATGTGGGTTCATTTCGGGTAGTTGGTTTGAGCTCATGCAAAACCGACGGGTTGGGCTCCAGTATCTCGAGGGGCAAATCAGGGCACGTTCGTTTTGATAAAAATTTTAGAATTTGAATTTATCTCTTTAAAATTACAATCCCAATATTACTTATACACAAATACCAATACAACTCAACATTATATTTTTTACAAACATCAATACTACTCAGTAACTTTTACACAAATACCAATAAAATTTCAATATCACCTAGATATTCACATCATATTTAAAATTCTTAAAATTTTACTAAAACAAACATGCACTTAATAGAGTCAAGCTCTAGTATTTTTGGGTCTCACCCACTTGGGCTCGCATATGGGCTGATGTATCTGGTCAGTTTCAAGTAGCCCATGTATGCTCTAGTGGCCAATGTTCACAAGTTTATTGGAGACGTTTAACTTCCAAAATTTTCATTCAATAAAAATAACTCTTTAAAATTCTTTCTATTCCCATTAAATTATTAATTTTTACTGTAAATAAATATAAAAAAATTATTCAAATCATCTATCTCTTCACTTTTTCATTAACTCAAATACTTTAAAATTTTTACCACCTTAAAATTTTTATAATCAAACATGACCAATTTTTTCACGATATGAAAAAGAAAAATAATAAAAAACAAAAGTAAAAATTAAAAACAAAATTCTGTGACTTAGCGAGAAGGAGTGACAAAAGAAGAGTTTGAAAAAAAAAAAAAAAAAAAAAAAAGACAAAAGAAGGTATACCCGGCATGTATCTCACACACTTCCCAATAAAATTATTGAAACGCAAATAATTGCCCTCACATCGCGGTAGAGGAAGACCTGAAGAAGAATCTCTGGGAGAACTGAAGAATCGAAATTCGAGTTTAGGCTTTAAGATCTTACTCCCTTCACACCTCTGTTTTCCTTTTTCGGCATCAAACTTTCTCTGTCTCTCCCCAATCTTCCGAAGAATCAATGGCGAACAGTAATCTACCTCGCAGAATTATCAAGGTTCACCTTAAATCTCTCTACCTCTCTCTCTCTCTCTCTTTCGGCTTGTATATTTGTATATCTAGAAGCAACTCACGCACACGTATATTTATCATCGTTTTGGTTTTGATTATTTGTTGTATATGATTTGGCAATGACTAGGAAACCCAGCGGCTCCTCAGCGAACCAGGTCTTTCTACCTCTCTCTCTTTGTTCATGTCCACAAGTTGCGGATGAATATGCGGATTTTTATTTATTTTGTTCAGAGTTATGTCTTTTGAGTCATTAATGACTCTGAAATTCGTAATTTGAGTTCCTTTAATGGTCGTTGTGGTTTGGGTATATATGCATTACAACCCTGATAAAAATTATATGTAGTATTCAACGTTCCGGTACTTTTTGGTTTGCCGGTTCATTTCTTTTCTGGGTTATGCCTGAGCTGCTGTTAATTTCTTTTTGCTCTTTCCGCTGTTTACAATTAATCAGCAAGATAGTCCTGTTGCTTTTAACTTTTCGAGCGCTGAATCGTTTCTATTTTTTATCTCAAGTGTGAAGAAACTGAATGGCAATTATTTTCATTTCTAAATTTTTTTATGAACAACCAAAAAGGGCAAGAGCTGGTTTGGAAAAGAATTTAATTCCCAGTTATGGGGTGTGGTTTTCCCTGCTCTTGATGGGAAATTATGGCCTGAATGATCGGAAGATGTTTAGATGCCTTGGGTTTTCACTGCTCTTGTTATGTGCCTTAAGAGAACTCACTCCCAAAAACTAGCTCGAAGGGGGAGGGATCCTAAAGCATATAAATATTCCATCATGCTTTGCAGTCCTGACACCCACGCGGACTGGCTGTACACAGACCTCCTATGGCAGGGCGATTCAAGGTGCCCTGGGCCTCCTAATAAGCCTAATCTTAATTCAAATTTCACCTCATTTATTATTATTTATTCATTGACTTTATATAGACTTACAAAAGAAGATAAGAGTACTAGAGAATAAGGATTCTCCTATTCAACAATTCTTAATAGCATAAAAGTCCTAACATCTCAAAGATTTAAGTTATCAAGGTTCTTGAATAACATTATTATTATCCTTATCCTAGTTTAATATCAAAAAAGAGACCTAACAAAACCTAACCCATAACAATTAGAAAATGGAACATAAGAGAAGACTTTTATCTCCTGGTAATCTGACTGTCCGTTCTCCACTATGTTTTCTTTTTCTTTTAAGTGTTCTAGATTATAGTGAGAAGGAGAAAAATACAAGTGATTTTTTAAGGATAAGGTATGTGAAAAATACGTTCAGGATGGATTGAAATTGATGCATTTTTCCAGTTGGCACATTTCTATGGAATATGTTCTTCAGTACCTTATTTATTTATAATAATTTGCAGTACAGCCTCCCAAGGTTGGCCAGGACAGGCTTATATGTCACAATCCTCGTTATTATGCCAAGACTATTAATGGAGCAATTAAGAAAAATGGAGTAAAATTATCTTGTTGTTTAGGTTACTGTTATGTTCTGACAATATCCAAGTTCTAATCAAAGACCTTTCATGCTTTGTGGAATTTGCATACAGCTCCTGGAATAAGTGCTTCCCCTTCAGAGGACAACATGCGATATTTTAATGTTATGATTCTTGGTCCTGCTCAATCTCCTTACGAAGGTAAGTAGTTGTAGGAAGTTGATTTTTCCTGTATTTTTCGACAAGTGTTCTTTGTCAGTGCTTTTCAGTTTGGAATGGTTCATGGAGAATATATATAGATTGTCTCACTCACAAGTGAGCATTACCAAATGGTCCATACATCTGATAGTATCCTGTGGAAAATTATTGGTGTGTAGGGAAATTTTGGGAAACTGTCAGTCTGTTTCTTTGGTTTACCTCCCTTTTCTACTTTAATGCATGATGTAGTCTCTTTATTTTTGTTATGCAGGTGGAGTTTTCAAGCTAGAATTATTTTTGTCTGAAGAGTATCCAATGGCAGCTCCCAAGGTAATATGATAAATGTATAAGTGGCACTGTCAACTTGGCATGTTGTTTGAACTAAATTTTTCTTGTTTGTTTTTGTTGTACTTCTGTAAAGGTGACACACCGTACAAAGGAAGCACTGACTGAGACTTTTTATTGTTTGTGTTTTATCTTTTGCATTCAGTCGACTGTTGTAAGGATGTTGGCTATTGAAAACTTCTCTGTTATGCTTAACCCCAAAAACTAGTATAAAGATTTGGAGTCAATATATTTTAAACTAATATTTCTACATTATCATTATCCAGCATCTACCAAGCTGCACTTGATTATAATTTTTTGAGGTGCATATATGTATGTTCAACTGTGATTTTTCCCCCTTGTAATTTTATTTCGGCTTGTGTGCATACACTTTCTTGAACCTCTTTGAACTTGTACAAATTTCTTTTCTGCCAGCATATTAAACCTGTTCTTTGGTTGTATGGTTCAGGCTTTTGGTTCCTGCAATTTTATTTTAAACCTTTTCTACTACTTCATGCACCCCCCAACACTTCAACTGCATAAGTATATTATACGTCCCAAGGTAATATAAAATTTAAAGTGGCACTGTGTGCTTGGCATGGTTTGAATGCTTGCTGTTGTACCAAAGGGACACACCGCGGGGTGGTTACTGCACTTTTTGTTTGTGGTGTGTTCAGTGCTGTGTAACTGTTTTTGAAAACTTCCATGGAGCAAACCCCATCTCCTTTATTTCTAACCATTACACATACCAATGGATTTAATTTCCCAACTATTAGTTTGTCAAACCCCAGTCGGGCCACTCATTGACCCCAATGACCTCTCTTCTCGGTTATGTTTTTTTCCTATTGGTTAATTGAATTAGAGTTTTGGCCTCATATCCAGGATTAATGTCTTGGTGTCAGAGAAAAGGTCTCTTGTGATTGTTCTGATACATTCTCATAATATGGAAAATAGCCTTTCAGAGCATGTAGATGTCAAGATTTTTTTTAGTGAGTGACCTTAAATGACGACAGATTACAATACAAGATTATTCTTGTTACTTATAGACTACTATTTTCGGCTTTTGAATGTCCATTTAATGCCTTACTTCTAAGCCTTTTTGTCCACAGAATTTTTTCATTTAATCTCATACAAATCCACATATCGAGAATCCAATAAAGACTGAGAAACTCTTTCTATAGAATTTTGTTCAAAAATGTTCATATGACTCTGAATCTGAAGTCATGACATTTATCATATGGAGAAAGAAATTGGAACAAAAAAAAAAACACTCCAAAAGACTTTCTGTTGCAAGCTATTCTTACTTCTAAAGTATTTTGTGTTAACCTCAATTCCACATGGAGTGAGAAAGGAGAAGAATGAGAAATGAGTGAAATAAGAAGCAAGTCTCACATTGGATCCTTACTTGATGGAACTGGATGTTAGGATGATTCTAAGGAGCTTCAAAAGCAACATTAAGTCATTTAGAATTATAGAGTAGATGTGGTTAGCGCTAACTTGCAATGTTTTTTTTTCTTGTCATCTATTTTTACTTGAGGGATTTGAACATCCATCCAATGCCTTCCTTTCTATGTCCTTTTGCCATCGAACTTTTTCATTTTCTGGTGTAGGAATCCTGTTAAGTGTCCAATGTTAGTCTCCCCCACTCATAGAGCACTCATTCTCAAGTTACCACCAGAAGAAATTATCTCATCAGGAGGATTATACTTCAACCATTCATATGTTCTCCACTTCTTTCTTTTTAGGCATAATCTTTCAGTATTTCATCATAAATCATGAGCAAGCACTACTTGAGTCTCTGCATTCTGTCATTCATTTCCCTCAATTGTATATGGTATTGATACCTTATATGAACAAGAAATTGGAGCAAGAAAGGAAATCTCTTGCTATGGCTCTTAATGGCAAGTTACTCCTATTTGTGGACTACTTGGGGCTTTCAAATATCTATCTAACGCTTTACCTTTTGGATCCCTTCTGTCATCGAATTTTTATATTTAATCCTGTGGAGATCTAGTGTGAAGCGTCCCAAGTCAATATAGCAATTCCTACCATTTAGTGTCTTTGTGAACATATATGGATTGAAGATCTGGGGAGCTTTTACCATGATGTTAAATGAGGCTGGATTTACAGTTATTGTAATGTTGGTAGGTTGGTCATGGTAGAAAGTTTTCTTTATGATGATAACGAGGTTTTTTTATTGAACAAATGGATTTGGTCTGAAAATCAAGGAAAGAAAGAAAATTTGGCTGTATGAAAACAACAAGGTATTTGGAAAAGCAGAAGGGTTCTGACTGATTACTAAATAGTGTTTGAAATTTGTGTTCAAAGTTCTTCGGATATTTTATTGGCATGTTAATTAAATGATTTTTTAATGCTAAAAGCTTCTCATTGAGAATTATTGTACTATGGATTCTTCTTATTCCTGCTTTGGGCACTTAGTCTTAAATCCTTCCATGATGTTATTTGCTTTATGCAAAAGTGGAAGAAACTATATCTTCTTGTCTTCCATTCTGTTTGTTTTATCCTTTTTTTTTTCCTGTGCCCTGTACAGAACCAAATAAATGGTTCAGTAAGTGGATATTCTTTTTGTTTGCCCCTCATGATGTATTTTATGTTGTAATTGATGAACTTTTAGGTGGAACTCTAATTGTACATCTCTCAGGCATTCTTGTGTTTAGAACTGAGCAAATGCTAAGCAATATCTCATCCTTTATATATTGTTGGGTTGTTGCTTCTCAACCTTGAGGTTGTCCTACTCATTTTTACTTTTTTAAACTGAGTCTTTTCACCACAGGTTCGATTCCTGACCAAAATATATCATCCTAATATTGACAAGGCAAGTAGTTTGTGCTACCTTTCACTCCTTTCCCTTTCTTGAAATCTGATCTTTTTTGTTTCTGAATATAAGCAAAAAACTTTATGCAGCTTGGAAGGATATGCCTCGATATTCTAAAGGACAAATGGAGTCCAGCCCTCCAAATCCGAACGGTGTTATTGAGGTGATTCGGTGCTCCCACGATAAAAGCATGCATAATTTCATGCGTAGGAATTCCTTTTCCTTCAGCTAAAAAGTATGGAAGTTAGATACTTTTGAAAAAACTAAAAGGTGGATAGATGGAATAGGTCACGAGTACCTAGTAATCTTACTAATATATATGAACCAAGTAACCTTGGAAAAGATAGGTAAATAAGAAAATACTGGGTCATTTAAATAGTTAAATGTTGGGTTACGAATGATAAATTGAATGGGCTTCATTGACTATGTTGCATGATTTATTGGATCAGCATCCAAGCTCTTTTGAGTGCTCCAAACCCTGATGATCCACTTTCTGAAAACATAGCAAAGCATTGGAAGACAAATGAAGTGGAGGCAGTTGAGACAGGTAACGCAAAAGATATTTTTAGCTGTGATGTTCCCTAATACCAAGATGCTCACTTTTGACCGAAAAAGTTCCATTGTTAATTTGTTTAGTAGTAGCTATCTTGGGTCCCTGGTTTTAGTTTGCAACATACAGCATTAATTGTTTCTATTCTTCACCTGGACGTAATTTAGCTGATGTAATGAAAATGGGTTTAGTGCAGTTTTCAATTGCCTTTAGTTCTTACTGGCCCTTCTTGATTGGAATCTTGCAGCAAAGGAATGGACCCGTCTTTATGCAACTGGTGCATGATGATGAGAGCGTTCGGCGTGGAATATCAGTTTCTGGAGTCTATGTTAAAACTTAATGGACTTTTGGTCTTCGGAGAGCAAAGGGGAAAAATGGTTTGTAAAAATGCATCTATCAAAGATGAATCTTCTGGAGAACTTCAATTAATTGTGTATTCTTCAGGATGAAGGAATGAATGATTCCTGAATTGCTCAGTGAAACAGGAATCTTGTGAGGAACTTCGATCATCTGAATATCTGATAATCACCTTTTTGTTTTTTGGTCATTCTTTCTTTCCACCGTTTTTATTTTTTCTTTGTTTTCTTCTTATGTTATAAAGAGCCTGCATTAAGGTTTGCGTGATTTTGTTGAAGTTTGATCTCAATTTCATCTGCTTTAAGGATCTGGACTTTTTAGCATTTTGAATTTCAGAGTGTTTATGTCTGTTAGGTGCTGCTTCCTTGTTTGTTTTGACCAATTTAGAGTTGTGGGGTTCTAGGTTCTTTAACGGTCAACTGTTGCATTGATCACTTGATCCCAACAATGACTAGTTCCAATTGAAGGTTGAGGATTGGCTCTCCGTAGAGCTCTGTGGTTTTGTGTTATAAGTACCTTTCTCTCATTTTATTCGCGTTCCCTTTTGATCCAATCATGAACGACCAGGGGCCATACAAGATCCGTGGGGCTCATTCATCAAACGAAGGTTCTTAACTGGAAAGATAACTTGCAACGTAAAACCTAGAGGATTTGAGTCGATGTTGAAGAGATCACTTGCTAGGTGCTGAATCTCACATCGAGTTCCAGTAAACGGGCAGTCGATGTCAGAAAAGACACTAGAAAATGTGCGGAAAACAATTTTGCCTGGAGGAATCTATTTATGAGAGCCAATGAATAAAATTACTTCATACACAAGCAATAGGAGACCCTAATATCTGATATTCTCAGGGAATTAGAAGATAAACTCCTAACTTAGTAATCGCTTGTTACCATTAAATTTGTCTCTTGATATTTTAGTATTGCCATTTTTCGAACCTCTTTTTTTTCTTGGAACCCATTAGCGAAGGATCATAGTCCTCCATAGTTCCTTGTCACAATTCTTTCGCACGATTTTTCTTGCTGGTCTGAAAAGAGAATTGTGGGTTTTATTGGCAATGTTTCTCCGTTTTTCTTCCCTTTTCTCTCTTTCCTCACCTGGGGATTTTGTTTGCGACGTCATTGGGTGACAAGTGAAATAATCATTGAGGGGTTTCAACTTTTTACGTTACAAAAAGTTCCCAGACTTTGCCCGCTTCAAAGAACAAAGTTCCAAGACTTCGCCAATACGCAGGAAACACCGTTTCTTTTGCAAAAGCCAGTCCATCCAACAATTCATCTCGACTCCAGAGATCCGAGGGAAATACCACCTGAAGAAAAACCGCCATCACCGGTACCGTCACCACCACCAGCCATGACTGCGTTGGTTCTCTTCCTCTTGGACCCCACCTTCCGCGGGAGCCCATGGGGCTTTGAGCCGACGATGCACGATGACGAAGCTCCATCACCGCCGTAAACTTCACCCACGTCTTTCGGATCCGAACCCTTTGGGTGCGTCGGGTTCGGGACAGGAGCCGAGACACTGTGGTTCCACGATTTCAGGGTTTGGATCGAGGTGACGCAGCACTCTTGCCAGTTGAGGTGGTTGAGGTCGGCGATTACGTCCTCCAGCGCAACGAACTCCAATGAAGAAACGCTTTCGTTCAGTGTGGAGCGCGACGGATCAACGAGATCCAGTGTCTTAACCGCGTCGGTGAGCACATTCTGTGGAATTTTTGAAACAGAAGAAGTTAGGATCTTTTCGGCTGCTGAAAATGTTCAGAAATCAAAGAAAATTAAGAGTTTATTTGAGTAGACTTGTGTGAAGTATGTGAGTTTCGGAATTTATTTTGAAATAAAACAACAGTGCTCATAGGATTTCTTCATCCCTTTGTTTCCTTTGAGAGCATATTCGTAGTAGTATTTATGAATGCTATTCCCTTGCAGTTTCTCTGCCACCAAACAGAGGTCTCCATAGATTCAGAGCGAGTGAGACAGAATCTTAAACGTAATTGTTTAGACCGTCGAAGACACCAAGGGAAATCGAAAGAAAATAGTTATGCTGAAGCTCCCTAAAATCGAATGCGATGTAATAATTCAGCTACCTATTTAGCCTTCGATTTCTTTCATTTCAGTTCTTCTGGAATAGAAACAGTAGAAGAGAACAGTTGTGATAAAAAATTAAGTACTCCGTCCTCCATTTTCTCGGCAGCCAAACAGAGGTTAAGGCAATTGCAGATACAGTAGAAAGGAAAACTTCTCGTTAAAAAGAACTTATGTTCATTGATTCGTTTTCACTTGAGGAAAAGCATTGATCATGTGTTCTTATGTTCACAGATAAATAAGAGACTGCGGTTTGATTGTCACCTTAGGAACCCTATAGAGTTTCTTGAACCCGTGCATGCTGATGATCTGCAAAATCTATCAAAATAGCTTAAGAACAGAATATACACACGTATTTAAAAAGGAAAACAAAAAAAATCAAAATGCTACATAAACATACCTGATTTCCGACCAAATATGTGAATTTTCACTTGCGAAAAGGAGAAAGCAAAACGAAATCACGGGAAGAAAAGAAGGCGCGAAACGAGGACCTGGTTGAGGAAGTGGAAATTGAGGTGGAGTTGCTTGCGAGAGAGAAGAAACTCCATGTACTCCTCCAGGGAAATCTTGTCGCTCTTCGATCGCACTTTCGAGCACGGGTTGCGGCGTTGAAGCTCCATTTTCCTACTGCCTCTGCTTCTGTTGGGGGAATTTTGGTTTCAGTTGAAGTGTGAGTAGTGAGGGAGACCCATGAGAGCTCGTAGCGTTTTGAAGGGGATGTGGAATCTTCCAGTTCCAGCCAGTCACGTGAGCGAGTCAGTTATTCGTCCAGGCAACCAATAGCGTTGCTTGGCGGTTAACACAGGCGTACTCCAATATTTTTTATTTTTTTATTTTTTGCTGATCAATTAGAGAGATTCGGTCATTTGAAACAAGATCCGGTTGGTCAATTATATGTTCCTTTTTTTGTAATCAAATGGGCCAATTAGGAAGGCCCAAAATCCCATAGTGTTCCTTTTTCTTGGTCATTTCTAGGGAGAAACGACTTGAACTGATGCGAGGTAGAGGGAAATTCGAGCCAAGCTCCTCGCTAACTCGTGAATTCGCACTACAATGAGGCTTTAGGATATTGCACTCCAACAGCGATGCAATCCTTCGAGTAGTATCTTGAATAATGCGCTGAATTTTCCAATTCTAAAGGGCCGAGGTCACAAGGAAAGAGTCCCCTTCCAATTCAATTATGTCCATGCCCAGCTCCTTGGCAGCCCAAATAGCTAGCCATGCTGCAGTCGCCTCGCCTTCAATAGGGAATACTGCGGGTAAAAGCTAAGGCATATTCGGATAAGAGCCTACCATCATGGCCATGACAAGTTGCCACTCTATCTGCTCGAATGGCCGCATCAAAATTCCATTTAAACATGCCAAGAGGAGGAGGGGGTTTCCATTCTTGACGCAAGGGACCTGGGGGGCCTTTCCAAGCGTTTTAAGTGCTCCTCAGCAGCCTTTTTAACTTGGGACGCAATTTCATTCGGCCAAGGAGGTGGCTGACCATAGGCTGCTTTACATCTATGCATCCATACAGTATCCAAACAGTTTATAGCAAATAAAAGGAAATGGTGATGCTGGTCTGTTGGGATAGGATCAAGCTGATATGGAGTGATCAGCTTTCGAATCCAAGCTACTAATGATCCACCCGCGAGAACAGTTATGTCAGCTGGCCAGGGGGCGCATCTCCAAAATAATGCGAGAAATACAGCACTAAATGAAGAGATGAGTAATATTATCCGGACCCGAGAGGCATAAAGGACAAATAGACTCCTGAAGATTGGGGCAGTGAATGGCATTTCCAACTCGGTTACGAGTCGGAACTATGTTCCAAATTATTTTCCATAGCACGAGCTTTAGTCTTTCATGGATCTTAAACTTCCATAGCCTATGTTGGCTTTTCTTTACAATCGATATTTTGACGATTTCAATAAATTGATTAAGTTTACAAAATAGACATCTTTAAATACAAAGTTATTTTTATTAAAGAGCCAAAGACTAGAAGATTGAAGATCAAGAAGATGTAAGGAGCTCAAAAGTGAAGATTCAAGACCATAGGGTATAACCTTGTAACTCTTAGTTTCACTTTTGACAAGGAATTGAATTACACACTTGCATATCTTTCAAAACGTGCATAAACCGTTTTACCTCTTGTTTAGAAGATTAAAATGTTTTTAATGGTTTCAAATCACCCCAATTAAACTCTCAAACCTTCTGTATACTTATGGGAACTTAGTCTTTAAAATTGGGTGAATCAAGAAGGTCGAAATCGTGGTTTTTATAGAACTGGATTATGTACTTAACCTGTGGTGGTTGACCAGCTAGTGTAGCAGTCGACCGGAGTGAGTTTTAAAATAGATCCGTTCTGACATTATGATCGTTGCGGTAACAGTAACCTGCAGCAGTCGACCGGTACGTCGTGTTTTTTGACAGATCAACCCCTAACGGTTATAAACGGCGAGTTTTCTAATGAGGCCTACTTAAACCCATTTCTAAACCTCATAAACGTGAGAGAATGACCACATATCATTGTTATAGCTTGAGAAAGATCTTAAACCTTCTTATTTCATATTTCTCATATCATTCACACAAATTACATCTTCACATCCTTGTCATTTTGTAAATCAAAAGAGATAGAGTTTTCCATTTTCTTATCTACTCTTTAAGAGAGTTTAATTATTGTATCTTCCTATTTAAGAGAAGTGATTCTTTTAGTGAGGTTGTTCACTAAAGAAGAAGCTTAGAGAGGTTTATCTCAAGTTTGGTTAGGTTGTGAGTGGTGAGCCCGAAAAATCACTTGGGTTGTGAGTGTTGAGCCTGAGAAAGCACTTGTAAGGTTCTCTAGCACCCAGAAGCTAGAGTGTACACTATTTGAAAGATAGTGAAAAAACCTCAAGCCTCAGTAAAAGAGCTTGAGGGGTGGATGTAAGCGTGTTTGCCAAATCACATAAAAGATCTCCTGTTTGCTTCTTTAACCCAACTCTTTACATTTAACACTTATTTATTTGTTGCATCAATATACTTGTGTTAAACTAGCCTTTACTTTGCAAACACGTTTTTCGGGGGTTAAAAGCAAAAAAGTTTGAAAATCCAATTCACCCCCCTTTTGTGTTGCCTTAATCCTAGGAATTACAGCCTAGTCCATTCCTGAGTAGACAGAGGTTTTGAGAATTGAAGTTTTTGCGCGATGGATACGAAATAACCAGATTTCTGCGAGTACTGTCCAGAAGGGGAAGTTTTCCAAATAACAGAATCCTCTTCTCCATTTTGCAGCTGAATTGCCTTTATATGCTCCACTATAGTGGGGTCAAAGGTTTGAGATAGAAAATGAGAATTCCAGTGCCTGGGATTGTCCAAAATAAAATTTGAGGTCCTGCATGTTGGCGATTGATAATTACTTGTAAGGAGACATTGTGGAGAGATGGAATCCATGGATCTTGCCACTCTAATATTGGCCCCATTTGCCACTCTATAACACACTCCATTTGACAACAGCTTTCTGGATTTTAGAATCCCCTTCCATATCATGGAGTCACGGTTTCTTGGAGCTACTTCCCATAAATTTGTTGTTCTCAAATATTTCCTCTTAAGCGCATGGATCCAAAGTTTATTACTGTGATTAAGAATCTACCATCCAATTTTGGAGACTGCTGCAAAATTAACCTTTGTCATCTTCTTAATACCCAAGCCTCTATTTTCCTTTGGCAAACAAATTGACTCCCAATCTTTAGTGGCAAGAAAATGCTTCTTCTCAACCGGCTGTCCCCACCAAAATCTCATTAAAATAGAGTCCATTTTTGCACATACTTTTTGGGAGGATAAAGCTTGCCATTGAGTATGAAGGAATAGCTGCCAAGACTATTTTAATAAGCATAGTGCATCCAGCTTGGGGGAGGGATTTTTGTTTCCAACCAGCCATTTTGTCTTGAAATTTTTTGTACAATCTCTTGCTCCCATTGCTTTCTATTCTCTGTTATGAACAACGAGATTCCCAAATATTTTGTTGAGAGAGAAGTTTTTTATTTTTAGATTTAAGATTTCATAAACCTCCCAGACTTGCGGCTAAAATGAGCTGTAGATTTTTCAAAGTTTACAAGCTGCCTAAAGCAAGACTGATACCAATCTAAGCAGTGCTTAATGGTTCTAGCACTTGTTAGAGTCCCACATTGATTAGGGATCATTTAATCTTGTGCTTCATATACATGTTGGGCCACCTCTTCCCATTGCCAATTGGTTTTGGGATGAAACTTGATATGGTATCAGAGCAAAATATTTCTGGGCTTGGCCTACTTGTTTGTGTTTCTCTGTCCACGTGCATGGACCATGTTCATTCGGCCAGCATGTGAAGGGGAGTGTTAAGAGTCCCACATTGATTAGAGACCATTTAATCATGTGCTTCATATACCTATTGGGTCACCTCTTCCCATAGCCAATTGGTTTTGGGATGAAACTTGATATCTAATCAATATGAGACTCTTAACAGCACTAAGAGCAGAAGCTGTGGAGAAAATACAGAGGTAATCTGCATACATCAAATGAGATAAAGTAGGCACATCACGACACAATTTAATCCCACTCATATTGCCTCTTAATTCTTTCCGAACAACATGCGAGATAAAATATCAGCCCCAATTATAAAAAGGAAAGGTGACAAAAGGTCGCCGGACAACCATTGATCAAAATAGAAAAGGAAGTAGAGCACACACATTCCATTAACCAATCCACCCATCTATGAGCAAAACCAAAGCAAAGCAAAATTTGCTTCAGGAAGTTCCATTCTAGCCTATCATAGCTTTGGCCATGTCCAGCTTAGTAGCCACCAAATTAGTGGTACCTGTGAATCTACCACTCATCCTAAAAGCTTAAGCTAAAAGGAAGAAAAAGATTTTATTATTTGAACTATATTTTCTAACACTCCCCCTCACGAGTGGGCCGGACTCTCCTTTAATAGGGAAGCCCAACATGTGCAATATTTAATTGAAATTGGGATAGAGTGCAGAGTCAGGTCATGAACTTGGGACCTTGGCTTTGATACCATGTGAATCTACTACTCATCCCAAAAGCTTAAGCTGAAAGGAAGAAGAAGATTTTATTACTTGAATTATATTTTCTAATAGTACCAAATTTGTATTTTATGGTCTGCATTCCCTCATGTGCCATGATGATATTATCTTGAATATTACAGCATGTAACGAAAGCAGACTGGACCAAAGAAATGATTTTATCCATAAAAGGCTTAAGCAGAGCCATTAGGATCTTTGCGATGATCTTATAGCTGACATTACATAAGCTAATTGAGCTGTATTGAGAGACTAGCACATGACGAGCAACCATTGGAATTAGAGCAATATTAGTATGGTTTACCTGTTGCAGCAGCCTTCCTGAAGTAAAAAAGCTCTTAACAACAATAATAACATCCAGATGAATAATTTGCCTGAATGATTTAAAGAACATAGCAGAAAAGTCATCAGGTCGAGGAGCTTTGTTTGAATCAATACTAAATACAGCAAGTCTAATTTCCTCATCCGTCAGGAGGTGCGTTAGAAACTCATTATCATTTGGGTTGATTACTGGAGAAATGAGATCATCAAGAGCCGAGTTCCAAACCTGCTTGTTAGACTTAAAAATCAATTGGAAATGCGATGTGAAGCTCCTGCTTATAAGGTCACGAATGGTCAGCCATTCTCCCTCCTCATCCTTAATAGCATCAATAAATTTTTCCATCGTCGTATCACAGTAGTGAGGTGATAAAAATAGGTGTTAAGATCCTTTAGAGTCAGCCATTGAGCACAAGATTTTTGCCCCCATAAGGCCTCTTCTTGATTGTACAACGGCTGGAGCTAACTTTGGATTTTTTAGTCTTCTTTAATTACCTAAGGGGACTGGGGTTGCAAATGAATGTCATTTAGTTGTCGAGAAAGCACAGAGATTTTACGGTAATTGATCCAAAAGAATTTTTGTTCCACTCTTTCAGCGTCAACTTGACTAGATTAAGTTTTTGCGCCAATCAGAAAGCTGGGTTTCCACATATTTTTGCTTTCCAACTTTTTGAAATTATCTCGGCACAAGATCCATCCATCAACCAGAATTCCTCGAAGCAAAAGCATTTGGGAACCGAGTTTCCAACACCAATTATGTCCAACAGAATTGGGCAATGATCTGAAGATATTCTCGGCAAGTGGAAAAACGCGGGCTTCCAGGACCAACAATCTCCAATACAGGTTGGCAATGCATCTGTCAATTCGTTCACTGATGGCAGCCCTCCCTAAACTCTTTATTGGACCATGTAAAAGGTAGACGCACCTCTCTTTTCAGTCTTAGACAGGATAGCATTAAAGCCTCCCAAGGCAGCCTAGGGTCCATTAAAGGATGCAAGTGTTTGATCCAACATTTTTCAAAACGAATGCTTCAAATGCCACTAACACGGACTATAGACAAGAGAAGAAGAAAAGGAATAGAATCATCTACATACAACAAAAGGTTAATAATATTAAAGTTAGAAGAAATTACATCAACTTTAAGGCCCACATGCCAAACTACAAAACGACCCCCACTTAGACTAGTAGAGGGAATATCCACAAAAGAAGTAATTAGCATTTTCAAATCCGTACTAGATGAATTACGTAACTTAGTTTCAGCAACAAACAACATCTCAGGAATTGTCAATTGTGGTCAAGCGGCTCAATACGCTGTCAAAAAGCTTTCATCAAGAAAAAACCGCTCTCTGAGCCTTCTGAGCAAAATGCTCTCTCTCTTTCCTTTTTCCCCTAGTGTACCTCACCAGCCCTACCTGGATCTACATTGGTCCTACTTGATTCTGTACTGTTTACCGCTGAAATCTCTCTCTCCTCTCACTACTCTGACACATGATCGCGTTGTTCCTTTTTCGCCAATGCACTCGTCCTTTTATTTGAGGGTGATTGGGCCAGATTTGGTTACCGACTCTTTTTGTTTCATGCTATGTCTCTTTACTCTGAGTGATTTTGACTATTTCATTCTTCTTTTACAGTTCGTTTTGTGTTTCACTACTTTTGTCACCTTTTGCCTTGGTATTAGCTCTTTTGAGGCTCCTACCGTTGGGTATTGGTAGAGGTGTGTTTGGCTGGTTCTTCATGGTTGGGCGGAGCTTTTGGTGTGGGACAGAGGTATGAGTACTTCTAAGGAGCCTATGTCCGAGATGGATGAGCTTCTGGAGCGCACGAAAAACCTTTCTTGGGAGGATGTCTCGGGGCCGTTAAAGGTGAATCAGGAACGTGCTGAGGATGTGGAGGCTCTAACTCTGGTAGGAAGGTTGGTCTCTAGGAAGATCATGCCGAAACCTGTTATATTTCCATTAATCAAGGCTGGATGGAGGTTTGCTCATAATCTGCGTATTGAGGATGCTGGTCCTAATAGATTTCTTTTTTCTTTTCCATCTATTGAAGCAAAGGAACGGGTACTGCGATTAGGGCCATGGAATTTTAAAGTTTATTTGATGCTTTTAAAGGTTATTTGATGCTTTTAAAAGATTGGAAACGGGGCGAAACGATTGATGAGGTGGAACTCTCCAATGCTCAGTTCTGGGGGCAGATTCATGGTTTGCCATTGGAACGGTTGAATGAGGAGAATGCTTTCCTATTGGGAAGTAAGTTAGGGACGGTAGACAAGGTAGCACGCGTGGATTCTAACAAACCCTATCTAATGGTTCAAATGCATTTTAACATTGAGGTACCTCTGCAACCTGGTTTTTCTTTGATCCGTGACGGTTCTAATTCGGTTTGGATAGCATTCAGGTATGAGAGACTCTCTAGTTTTTGCCTTATCTGTGGTCGTATTACCCATACTATGGGGACTTGCAATGAAGATGAGCATCCTTACCAAGCTGCTTTGGGTAAGGAGATGAGAGGTCTGATACCGGTAGAGGAAATGGAATTTTTTACTACAAGGCAGTGGTTAGGGCAGGGTGGTTTGGGTTGGGGAAAAGGTATCCATGGAAGGGTTGGTAGGGGTGATGGTGGTGTTGGTGGGCCACGGTGGTTGGAGAGGCGGTTATCTTCTTCATCGATGTCTGGTGCAGATAAGGATAAACTGGTCTTTTCTGATGAAAGAGGAATTCTGAGTGGGATGGGAGGAGCGGTTAGGACACGTCAGAATTCCCCTGATCTTTCCTAGCCACTAGAGCGGCAGTGTAAGACGTCGGATTTTGCTGGTAGAGTCAAAGCAGATTCTAATACTGAGTGGGCTATTGGGCCAAGGAATGCCTGCTTACGTTTAGTCTCACAAAGTGGGCCAAAATCTAACACTAGGGGCGTTGTTGAGTTGGATGTCCTTGGGTTGGGTGAGGCATTGAGTGGTGAGGAACCTTCTCATAACAGAGACAATAATGAGAGCCCACCACTTACTGAGTTGAGTCAGAGTGGGCTTTTGAATTTGAAATGTGGTGTTTCGTCTGTCTTTTCTCTCGTTTCGACTGTAAAAAAATCCCGTGAAATAAAAACTCCTCTGGCATCCCCGAATGAAGAAAATTTGATACTGGTTTTTGCTAAAGGGTTGGAGGATGTGGGGGGAACAAGGAAGAGGAAGAAATATGTACCCAAAAAGAAGATAGAGACCTCGGGTAAGGGCGAAGCAAAATATGTGGATGGCAATGACGGTAAAAATTTGATGTCTGGGGTGGTGGGCCTATATTTGCCCCCACCCCTGAAATGAGTCTCATTTCTTGGAATTGCCGGGGTTTGGGGAGACCTGCGGCATCAAGAGCTCTACGGATGCTAGTGAGAGAAGTAGACCCGTGGGGTATCTTTTTAATGGAGACAAAAATTTCTGATGAAAGGCTTGATGTGGTTTTGCGTAGATTGGGTTTCTCTTTTTTTGTATCGGTGCCTCTTGTGGGTTGTAAGGGGGGTTTGGCTTTCTGTTGGCGTCTTGGTTTGAAGTTTGAGATTTTAAGTTTGTCTAGCTCTATTTTTCATTTTCTGGTTAGTCCGGGTGCTGAGAGACCGGATTTCTTTGGTTCGTTTGTGTATGGTTCCCCTTACTGGCGACATAAGAAAGAGTTTTGGTCTGAGTTGGTTAGTTTGGGTGGATCTAATGATATACCGTGGGTGTGTACTGGAGATTTTAATGAAGTTTTGAGGCATAATGAAAAAAGAGGAGGCCGGGCGATGATGGGGTCTTCTTATCGTGGTTTGAGACATTTTATGGACAGTTGGGGTTTTGTTGATTTGGGGTTTGCTGGAAGACAATTTACTTGGTCAAATGGGAGGGTTAGTTTGGCAAGTATTCGGGAGAGGTTGGATAGGAGTATTCCCAATGTCCAATGGCGTATACATTTTCCTAATGCTAGGGTGAAGCATTATGGGTTTACTAATTCTGATCATGTACCCCTTATTTTGAATTTTTTTAGCTCTGAGGTGTCTATGGCCAAGGGGTTCAAGTTTGAGAAGTTTTGGGTTCAGGATGAACCTTGCTTTGGACTGGTTGCTGATGTTTGGCGGCAAAAGAGAGCTGGTTCTCCAACTTGGGTTTTATTTCGGAAGATACGGGCAGTGAAGGGAGCTTTAAGACTTTGGAATAAACAAGTTTTTGGCAATATTCACTTGTCTCTACAAGCTGTGAAAGACCAGCTGCAATGCTATCAGGAGGCGGAACCAACCAGTCAGAATTTGTGGATGGAATCGTGCCTCATTTTGGAGTTAGATGAACAATTGAGACGAGAAGAAATGTTGTGGAAACAAAAGTCTCGGGTAAGTTGGTTATCCTCTAGTGATTTAAATACAAAATTTTTTCATGCCTCGATTGTGATTCGTAGATGCCGAAATCAAATAGTTGAATTAAAAAGGGGAGTGGGGAATGGATTTCTGGCCGAAGCTCTTTGGGCAGTGAACTTGTGGAGTTTTATTCGGCTTTGTACAAATCTGAAAATCCAGATATTCCATCTGATATGGAAAATTTGGTTAGTGCAACTATTACAGAGGAAGAAAATGCCCGATTGATTTTGGTACCTGATGGTAAGGAGATTTGGGAAGTCTTGAAGAAGATGAATCCTGATAAGGCCTCGGGGCCTGATGGTATGATTATTTTTTTCTTTCGTCATTTTTGTGATATTGTTGGTTCTGATGTTATCGCTATGGTTCAGGATTTTTTTAGACATGGGCATATGTTATCTGCCCTGAATCATACAAACATTGTACTGATCCCAAAAGTTGACAATCCGTCTTTAATCGAACAATTTAGGCCCATTAGTTTGTGCAATGTGGTGTACAAACTGATATAAAAAATATTAACTGAGAGGTTGAAGTCTGTTTTACCAAAGCTAATCTCACCTTATCAGATGGCTTTTGTTCCTGGTCGATTAATCCAAGACAATTATATTGTGGCGGCAGAAGTTTTTAATGGTATGAACCATAAGCGCAGTAGGGGAGGGTGGATGGCGATTAAGGCGGATATGGAAAAGGCATATGATAGGATGGAGTGGCCTTTCCTTTTGATTATTTTGCAGAAGTTCGGTTTTCACCCCATTTGGATTCATTGGATAAAGCAATGTATTTCTTCTTCTCGTTTCTCTATTTTACTTAATGGTAGTCATTTTGGTTGTTTTACACCTTCAAGAGGACTTAGACAAGGAGATCTGCTCTCGCCACTATTGTTTTTGCTCTGCTCTGAAATTTTGTCTCGTTTGCTTTTGAGGGCTGAAGCTGAGGGGTATATTCGGGGCATTAAGCTTGGAAGACAAGTGCCGGTTATTTCACATCTTCTTTTTGCTGATGATCTTCTCCTTTTTGCAAAAGTTCAGATCCGAGATGCTAAAGCTATTGATCTTTGTTTGGAGAAATATATGAGGTGGTCGGGGCAAAAGCTTAATCGTAGTAAGTCTACGATTCATTTTAGCAAAAACTTTTCTGGAGCTACCATTTTACCTATTTGCGATTTGTTAAAGCTACGTAAAATGCCAGCAAAGGCAAAACACCTTGGTTTACCTTTGTTATATCCTAGATCGAAGTGTGTGGCTTTGGCTGATTTGAAAGACAGGATTTTTGATAAGATCAGTGGCTGGAAAGCTAAGTTGTTATCTCAAGCGGGATGGGGAATTTTAATTAGAAGTGTGGCAACTCCTCTTTTGGCCTATACTATGGGATTTTTTGCGCTGCCTGATGCTTGGTGTAAGGCGATTGATAAGGGTTTGAAGGATTTTTGGTGGGGATACAAACAAGGAAAGAATCGGAATCTTTCTCTAAAGTCTTGGAGCTCTATTTGTACGCCGAAATATGCTGGTGGAATGGGTTTTAGGGCCTTGGCAGATCTGAATGAAGCTATGCTTTCTAAATTGATTTGGTATATTGCTTCCAATATTACTTGTTTGTGGACAGATGTTTTAAGGGGCAGGTATCTTCATAACTCGAGCTTGTGGGAGGCGAAGAAGCATCCAAAGGCATCATGGACTTGGAAAAGTTTACTAAAGTGGAGGGATGGTGTTAAGCAGGGGATGTGTTTTTCAGTTGGTAGTGGAGAAAGTATCTTAATTTGGGAGGATCCTTGGGTTCCCTCACTTTTGGGTTTTAAACCTTCTCCTCATCCGAATTATGGTGATACTTTGCTGGTGACTAGAGTTGCTGAGCTTATTGATCCTGATACGGGCCAATGGAACCGACCTCTTCTATGGTCTGTTTTTTGTCCTGAGCATGCGGCTGAAGTGGTTAAAATTCAGCAAAGTGTTTCCTCACGTTGTGATCATCTTGTTTGGCTTTTTGAGAAATCTGGTAGGTTCACCATTAAATCTATGTATAGGGAGATTGTCAAAAGTCGTATTTCTATTTCTCTACCGGTGGAGTTTTCTTGGTGGAAGAAATTGTGGAAAATGAAAGTGCATGATAGACTGAAGACAGCTATGTGGAAGTTGCTTTGGGATGTGATACCTACTAAGAGTAAGGTGGCACAGAGGTTAGGGGGTCGGGTAATGGAGGATATGACTTGTGTGTTTTGTGCAGGGGCTGGTGAATCTATCCATCATCTCTTGCTGGATTGTTTGGTGAGCCGAATTGTTTGGGGTCAATCCCATTGGGCTTTGGATATCAGAACTTTCAAGGATCAACCTCTCATTTTTTGGTTACAAAAGATTATTGATCCTTCTCTTTTAGTGTCTTTGCCTGAAGAGGATTACCATCATTTTCAGATATATGCTTTGGTTGCTTGGGATCTCATTTGGTGGACCCGCAACCAAATAGTTCATAAGGCTGCAGGTTTGGATTTACTGGCTCTAGTTCATAGCATTCAACGAGTCACCAAGGAGCATATGATGGCGTGGAAACAGCAAAGGGAGCAGGTTCTATCTATACGCTGGACCCCTCCCCCTTTGGATACAGTCAAGGTGAATTTTGATGTTGCGATTCGTGAAACTTTTGCTGTTGGGGCTGCTATAATTAAAGATCATTTTGGTATGGTGGTTGGAGCTGTTGTGAAGAAATTGCCGTTGGTGGAGCCTGAGGATGGTGAGATATGGGCGGCACAAATTGGTGTAGAAGAAGCTTGCAGATGTGGTTTTCCGAAGGTTATTGTTGAAGGGGATTCCACCGGTGCAATTGAGGCCATCCGCAACTTCCTGGCGAGATTGAATTGGAGGAGTTATGGTCGTATTGGTGATATTGTTAGTTGTATTAGCTCCTTTGATTCTGTTGATTTTTGTTTTGTTAATAGAGGTGCTAATGGAGATGCATACCACCTTGCTCGTTGAGCTGCTTCTAAGATTTTGTCTGGAAGCTATCCAGATATTCATGAGCATTTTCCTTTCCTGACTTAGATCTTTACTGGGACTGATCCTCCCTAGTTGTGTTGTTTGGTTTTGTTGGGAATAAAGGTAGTAGTAGTTTTTGAGGAAAAAAAAAAAAAAGACATGTCAGGCCGGTGACTACAAAAAAAGGCCGAAGGGATCTTTGAGCCGTAGGACGGGCAAGCCCACAACAATTCCATGCCATTGCTCTCAATCTCATAGCAGAGGTGGGGCCATGATACGGCTCGCCTCCTCGGCCACATTGGACATATAAGTAGATGAGAAAGCTTGGTTTCCCCGGAGACCAGTGAAAAAATGTTGCCTTGCAGCTTTGAACATTTTTCTAACCTGGGTACGCCGAATAGCAGGGCTTTCAGAGGGTTGAGATGCATCCAATTGGGTTTCTGGAATAACTGAGGAGTCCAAAGGAGGGACAACACAAGAAATGGGCCCCAAACTAGTAAACATTTTCTTTGAAGGGTTAATCAGGTCAAATTCCCCAACCATAAGCTGTTTTCCCAGAGATTTGAAAATAAGTTGACCTGGTGGAGTCGGAGATAAAATGGAGCTACCAAGGGGAGACTCCAAGGGCCCATTATCTTCAGAGAGATCTACTAGGCGAAGGTGGGTGGAGGGGAGACAAGGCCTAGGTCCAATGCCGATCTAGGATTTAGCATTATGCCACTGTAGCTAAAAAAATCCATTGTGTGGTTGAAGCACCAAGAAGGGATGGTGTCACTGGATTCAGTCGTAACCGGCACACGTGTCGCTAGCACCTTCGGAATTGTCCCATACGCCGTAGCAAACTTTGATAGACATTAAATTTTTGGGGCTAATGTTGACAAGGCGAGAAATCCTGAGGGCCTTATTGTCAGTCTCAGGGGGGGTTCTCAAAAGCTCATTGCATGACAGGAAGCATAACGAGTTGCTGAGCGGTCTCCTGCTTGGCTCAGCAACTTGTACACGAAGCTTTGGTCCTAGAGATGATAGTCTAGATTCAGATTTGTCCATGACATCTTTTCCTGTCACACGGGACCAAGCCTCTTCCAAGATATTGACCCTCCGAGTTACTTCCACAGGGTCACCTATATCATGAGGTCTAAGCGGAGCACCAAGGTGAAATTCTTTTGGAGGCCTTCTGCGAGTATTGATGATAGCTTGACCACGACATATAGGTTTTTGAAAATTTGGACGAACCACAATGGATCTCTGAGTATAAGCTGGAGTTCTCATATCTGGCCCAAACACAAAGGGACAGGTAGTCTGGGTCGTGGTCACAACCTTGCATAACATGCCCTATTTTTGCACATTTATAACAGAAGTTAGCGAGCTTTTCATACTTGAAATTTACCCAGAATGTATTCTTCCAGCCACTTGGAAGCGGAAAGCCCGCTGCTAGAGGCTCTAAAATGTTTATATCCTCGCGAATCCGCATAAAGTTTCAAAGATGGAATTTCTCTGTACCTTCCAAGTCAATTTCCAGCAACTTGACAATCTGGTTCCCAATCAATTCTGCATTTTCTTTTGCAAAATGGCTTCATGGTATATCATGGATCTACACCCAAAAAGCCACTTTAGAGAAATTGAGCTCTTGGATGAGAGAATCATGGGACCACTCTTTGACAGCTAATAACTGACCCTGAATGTTCCAAGGGGTTTGGTACAGAATTCTTTCCCTATCAGACCCCCGCTTGAAGGTGAAGATAAACAGGTTATGACCAGCTTCCTCAATAGAGAACTGTTATGCAAAGCTCCAGGCAATGCGGAGAGTTGCTTGAACAACATTGAAGACATTGTTTTTGAGAAAAAAATTTTCCCTGCAAGCAAGAAGTCCGAACGACATTCAGCCCTAACAGAAAGGTTAAGTAGATTAGTGTGGAAAACATCCCACCCGATCTTTTGGATTTGTGCTACAATCTGCTCCATGATATCTTTAGAACTACTCATAGTTCTTTGGAGCAGTGGCACAAATGGGGGTATGAAACACACGCCGCAAAAGGCAAATAGAATATATTAGATGAGGGAGGGGTAATGGGAGCGAGAGAGAGAAAAGGTAACAAGCGAGTCAAGTTCAGGGGAAAGATAGAGACAAAGAGAAAAGGAAACGGCAGGAAGAGAAAGTGAAAAAAGGCTACCATAAAGATAGAGAAGAAAAAGGTATAGGTTGGGTGACGAGCCTTACAGAGGAAGGCTAGAGAGAAAACTCCATCGAGGGAGAGCGCTATAAGTCTGAATGACAACACAAAAGAGAGAGTGAATTGGGTTTCAATAAATTTTAAAAACTTTTTAAAGATAATTTAAGCAGTATAATGGTAAAGCATAAAACACAACAAGGAAAGATATGAGCAAGCAAAAAGAAGAGATGGAGTTAAAGAAATGACACCGTAATTTTAAGTGGTTTGGCCACACTTGCCTACGTCCACCCCCAAGGATATTTACTTCCTTGGGCTTTTTTTCACTATTCTTCAAATAGCAAATACACCTTAGCTTTCAGGGTGCTAAGGAACCTTTACAAAGCGTTTTTCGAGCTCACGCTTCAACTCTCTTCACAAATCCCAAAACCCAAGGGATTTCTTCTACCACTCGAGTAGGACCCAGTGTTTACCCAACACTCAAGTGGTTTATAAAAGATGGGTACAAAGGAAGATCAATGAATGGCTCTTAAAGCCGAATATACAAGTGTAAAGCACAAAGGAGTGCAATAAGACAAAGATCTCAGTAGAAAGCTGAAATTTGGCAGAGGAATCACAAACTTTCTTGGTAGGTGCGGACTTCTCTCTTCTTCAAAGCACTTTCTCTCTCTAGAAGTTAGGTCGTAGAATAATTGTAAAGTCTATGGTTACGATCCTTCTCTTCTCTTTTTCTTCTAGTATTTAAATCTTTTTTGACTTCAACGGTCATCAAAGCTTAGCAAAAAGGACTGTTGGAGAGGCGCCCACGTCATTTGAAAGTGATTTGAAGGTTCTGACAAATATTCAAATTTTTCATTAAACCGTGGCATGTGTTGACACATGGTTAGCATGTGTTGACACATCAAAAAATTGAACTGAAGTTGAGCTCTTGGGAGATAGTGCAATGTGTCGACACTAGTCTTCAATGTGTCGACACTTCAAAAAATGAACTGGAGTTGAGCTCTTCGGGAGATAGTGCAGTGTGTCGACACATAAAGCCAATGTGTCGACACTTGTCTTGGTCTGGAAATGATGTCTTGGGTGTAAGTGCAATGTGTCGCCACTATGAATCAAATTGTCGACACTTATAACTACTGGAGAGATAATTAGCAGCTTTAAAAGCATCCAAACCATTCCAAAACCTTTTTAAACACCTACAAAGGGAGAAAATTGATCTTATCAACTTGTGTAATGGTGTTCAAAGCCTCTTATAAATATGTTAGAGAGAGAAAACCCAATCATTTGAAATAAGTCATTTAGAAAGAAGGATTGAAAAGGAAAAATGTACGAGACTTCAAAGTACTTAGAAGCTTTTGTTATCATTAAAATCAAATATGGTTTGTTTTACAAAACAACCTTGGGCTAACGATTTCCCCCTTTTTGATGATGCCAAACCATTTTAAGAGCAATAAATTGCTAACAAATGGAAAAGCTCCCCTGAGAATAAGCAGGAGTTTTTCATGACATTTTTAGCAAAAAGGACTTTGAGATTTTACAAAAATTTTGCAAGAGTTTCCTTTGTAAATGGAGGTTTCCCAAAATTTTAAAAACATGAAAGAGCACTTCTAAATCCTTTCTCCCAACTCCCCAAACTTGCAATATACCAACAGAACACAAGACTTCATATTTTGAGGATTGAGAGTTAGGAATTATTACCTGTAAAGCAAGTCTCAATGTCACAATGAAGTGCAAAGAGATAAGCACTTCTCAAATTTCTTATAGATACCAATGAGATAATTAATAGATATGAGCAAAATCAAATAGTTCATTGAAGGCAAATAAATACTAGAGATATTCATTAGAAACTTGGCAAGTCAAATGTTCAGCCAAAACAATAATTACAAGGCATATAGAGGACAAACTAAGATAAGTACAAAATGGAGAATGTCCTCTATAAAAACTAGGAAGTCAGCAATACACTAAACCTCTCCCCCTTTGGCATCATTAAAAAAATAGGATAAGGGGAAGGTCAAGGGAAGGAAGCTATGGAGAATCGAAAGGAGGAGGAGGATGATCAACCTCAAACTTCTTCAGCCAGTTGGTCCAAGTGGTAGAAAACCAATATGTCCATTGGATGACCCGAGGATGTAGATGTCGATCTGCATCCAGATGGATCTCGGTGGCCTTGACAACATCTTCAGCAGAGGTCTTCACAAAAGCTTGAAGCTTAGCAGAGGTAGAAGTAAACTCATTGACAATATTCTGAATAACATTGCTGGCCACATGAATAATGTTGTTAACTTGATGCTTAAGACCCCGTATATCCTTATCCAGAATTCCAAAACGCTCAGTATGAGCAGTGAGCAGCTTTTTAATATCGTCGAATCTCGTCTTCATACTGATGACCATATCGTCTAGAGTCTGACCTAATCTTTTCTGTTCTTCCTTTATCTCATCCATGGAAGCTTCAAGGGAATTCAACTGAGGCTCATTAGAACTACCAGCGGCCCTCCGTGAGGAATATCCTATCGGGGGAGGAGAAATAGAAGTAGGAATGTGCTCCCCTATAGGTGTTCTATTCCCTGTGGGAGTTCTTGCATTTTCTTCCTCTTCCTCATCTTCACTTTCTTCTTCAGATTCAGAACCCCGTTCATTGCCCTTCTGAGGTGTCACCACACCTTTCTTCACCCATTCACCATCATCATTTTGCATAAAACCCATCAGTCGAAGGGTTTTCTAGTTATATTCCTTAGACTCTTTGGGCTTTTCTCTTACTTCCCCGGTCATATCAACCTCAAGTACATGAAACATATGAGTAAAAACCATCCCATAAGGAAGCCCTTGTTTCTTTTTCTCTGTGGCTGCCTTTATATGGTTTAGCTCAAATGGCCTAGATTAATAGGGGTGCGGGTAATTAAGCAATACATTACAAACATTTCCAAAAATGTAATGTATTCAAATTTTCCCGTTCTTGGCAGGATGATGTTACAGACCATATGGTGTAAAATTCGTCTATGAACGGTCAGTCCACTGGCAGTAGGTTTAACTACTTCATTAAGTGTTGGATTATCCAATACAACTCGAAGAATATCAAGTGGTTCTACCTCCGATAACCCCATCCAACCGTGTGTATCAAAAAACTTCTTTCCACTATTTGGAGCAGAGGCCAAGGAGTTTAGAGAGGAAGTGGACAGATCTAATTGTTTTCCATTCACATAGCTAGAGGCGTCCTCAGACTTAGAATACTGAAAATTTGCATAAATTAGCTTCACCAAATACACAAAGCAGTCCACTTTCAAATTCAGAAGAACACCCCATCCTTGAAACTCAAACATCTCCTTAAAATCAAAATTATGCTCACTAAACCATTTAAAATCAACCCAACGACCAACAATGACTTTTCTACTCCGAAAATCTTGCACAAAACGATTCTTACAAAGCCCTGACCTGTAAATGTAGGCCTCTGTAGAAGGAGCGGGTTCCTTAATGCTTTTTCCTTTCTTTCGTGCCCTAGAATTGACAGATGAGGGCGTCTGATGAGAGGGGCGCTTGGAGTGGCTGGAAGACATCTTGGCAGTGGCGTGGTGAGGAGTTTGAAGGCTTTCGGCGGTAGATTTTTCGGTGTGGGCTGTGGGTAAGAGAGGATTGTGAAGGTGAGGGAAATCGCGCCGTTAGGGAGAAAAATGAGGGTCTATGAGATGGGGAAGAAATGAAGTGCCGACCCCTATGCCTTAAAGAGTATAAATATGACACGTGTGTCCCTGTTTTTTAAAACAGTGAACTCGAAAGATGTGTCGACACATTGCACATGTTCCGAACATGGTTTTAAAAGAGCTCTAGGGCGGGAAGCCTATGTGTCGACACATGAATATATGGTGTCGACACATACTTCTCTAGTGAAAACAGTTATGAAAACCAGAAGTGTTGACACTTGTTTTACGAAGTGTTGACACATGCCATGCAAAAAGAAGACATATAATAATTTCACAAGGAATAAGCATGATTTTAATAGGAAACAAACAGAGAGCAACTTAAACACAAATAAGAACATGTCCAATGCAATCAATTAAGCAATTATCATGACAAATACAAGCACATATTACCAATTTAATCCGAAGGAAATCTCATTCCAATTTCTTGGCGTATGAAGCAAAATCTATCCTCATTGAGAGCTTTTGTGAAATAAAATGAAAATCATTCCAATTTCTTTACGAACTCAAGAACAACATCCCCTTTTTGAGCATGATCTCAAATAAAATGATGTTTAATCTCAATATGTTTTGTCCTAGAGTGCTAAATTGGATTTTTTGTAAGATTAATCGCACTGGTGTTGTCACATTTTATTGGGATGAGAGAATAATGAAGATTAAAATCTTCCAATTGTTTTTTCATCCACAATATGTGCATAACAATTGCCTATGACAATATACTCGGCTTCCGTGGTTGATAGAGCCACAGAGTTTTGTTTCTTACAACACCAAGAGACTAGTGAAGGTCTAAGAAATTGGCATGCACCACTAGTACTCTTTCTATCAATTTTACACCCTGCATAATCCGCATCCGAGTATCCTTGTAAATTAAATTCAGCACTCTTGGGATAAAACAAACCAAGATTTTGAGTGCCAACAAGATATCTAAAAATCCTTTTAACTGCAAGGAGATGGGAATCCTTAGGACAAGATTGGAATCTATCACACATGCATACATTAAACATTATATCCGGTCTACTAGCGGTAAGATAGAGTAAGGAGCCAATCATACCTTGTATTTTGTTTGGTCCACATCCTTACCTTTCTCATCCTTTTCCATTTTTGTAGATGGACTCATGGGTGTGCTCAATAGGCTTCGAGTTGTCCATACTAATCTCTTCAGAAGATCTTTAGTGTATTTTGCTTGATTGATGAAGATTCCCTTATAGCTTTGTTTGATTTGAAGACCAAAAAAATAGTTCAATTCTCCCATGAGGCTCATCTCAAATTCACCTTGCATAACTTGAGAAAACTCTTGACACAAGATTCATTAGTAGATCCAAAAATAATGTCATCAACATAAATTTGAACCATTAACAATTCATTGTCTGTTTCCTTGGTGAAAAGAGTAGTATAAATTTTACGTCGTGAGAAACCATTTTCAATGAGAAAGGAGCTTAAACGTTCATACCATGCCCGAGGTGCTTGTTTCAAGCCATAAAGCGCCTTTGTGAGTTTGTACACATGATTTGAAAGCTTCTCTGACCTTATTTCTATCATGACTCAGGTGGTGAGACCCCTTTTGAATAGTTAATTCCTAATTATTTATATTGGAATTCATTGGAATAAAAATGTGTGAAAGGCATTAAAAAAAAAAAAAAAAAGAAAAAAATGGGAAATCACGTGAAGGAGGAAAGCATTGGGGGAGGGCAGCCTTGTCTTTTCCCCCCCAAAACTTCACTCCCTTCCCTCACGCACTAGAACCCCGGAAAACCAAGATAAGCCAAGGTAAAGGGGGATCTAACATTTCGATTCAAAATTTTCGTGTGGGTAAATTGTTAGAAGTTCGTTTCAGTTCCTATCCTCTGTTTTTGTTTGCTGCTGCTGAGTTATGCTTTTGAAAGCATGCATGAGTTGGGAATGAAAGGTAGGCATGCAAAGTGTTTGTTGGAAAGCCTAAGCATGATGGATTTGAGTTTGCTGCACGTTGGATTGAGTTTGCTATTGCTGCATGTTGGATTTGAGTTTAAGAGTTGGGAATGAAAGGTAGGCATGCAAAGTGTTTGTTGGAAAGCCTAAAAGAAAGGATGATGCAATAACTTTGGCTTGATGATTATAGAACCATGATATTGCTGTAAGTTGTGTAAAAGTAGGGAATTTTTAAGAGAATAGCTTCTGTTGTGAAGTGTTGTGAAGCGTAGGCAAGAGCTGAAACTTGTTTTGCACATGCATGGCCGGGTAGGTGATGTTGAAATTGGGGAAAAACACTTGCTGTTGACCGAATGTGTTCACTGCCTTATTTCTTGCATGTTTCTCTTGATGGTAGCTGATGGGTATCTTGCATGTAGGTAAAGTGGGTAGACCAGCAAGCTAAACACTTAAAGGGATTGGACTATATTTGGAGAATAAAGAGATTGTGCTTTGTGAAACAAGGAGAATGGGAATTAGGCATGTTTTAGGTTGCTGAGTTGCAACCGAACCCTTGGTGTTTGATTTTGGTTGCAGCCCTTTATGGATCTAGGTTTGCATGGTGAATTAAGGGTAGAAGAATTGGAAATTGGACGATAGAGAATGCTTGTTAGACTAGTTGCTGATGTTAGACAAGTTGCTGAAATGTACTTCTGCAGATTTCAAGGCTCGAACTAGGAGTGTATTCGGCCGCAATTGTGCTTATCCTTTGATCTTGAGAGGATCCTAGATTGTAGGCCTAGGAAATAGGAAGATTTTAAGCCATACCTTGGGTGATTCCGATAAGTATTGGGTGAGATATGCGTAGTTCAAGGCCGGACGTCAAGCTGCCAGCAGCCTTGTACGTCCGGAATGTTAGTTCATTTCGAGTGCTCGGTTTAAGTCCAAATTTTACGAGTTTGGTCTTGAATTTTAAGTTTATGAAAGAAGAACATTTTAAGGTAAATTTCGTGTGATTTAGAGGTGTAATAAATAAGTTGTGATGTTTTGAAAGTAGAAGACCGAGCTGGTGGCAGCAGCAGTATTACTCTAGGAATTTTATCTGATATGAAGTGTTTTCGACAATGCATGGACATTCCGATGTTTATGATTTTTATCTTCAAGCTTGAACTATGAAAGAAGAATATTTTAAAAGAAATTTCATGTAATTTGGAGCGGTGTTTTTGAAGTTATGAATTTTGGGGCTGGAGACGTCGGGGCTGCCCGCTTGGACGTCCTCAGCAGCTCGCATTTTCGAGTAAATCTTTCGAGTGGCAAACGAGCTCCAAATTACCTGGAATTTTAATGTGTTATGAAAATTAGTGTAAGGATCAGTTTGGCATCCAAGTCTTATGGCTTCAGCAACCTTACAATAATACTTTGCATCATAGGATCACCATTGGGAAGTCAAGAAATGTGGGTGATTTTGTATGATGTGCTGAAGTTGATTGAATGATTATTCTCTACATCTAGTAAACCTCTAAAACCTCTAATGACATTAGTATGACTCATTTGTAGGCAAGGTGCCACCATAAGCTCAAGGGGACGGAGGTAAGTGGAAAATTATGTTTTTTTTTCAAAAACTGGAATGATACACATCATGGATATTTATCATCAAGCATGACATGAGCACGTCATGAGCATTTGCATTTATTTTTTCTCATAAGGATGAAAGAGAAATTTTATGCAAATGAAAGTACAACTTTATGCTACGTTATGATAAGTTATGAGGCGTGCATTTATGTTTTCTCATTATCAAGCATTTCACGACATAAGCATTTGCATGATTTCTTAAAGAAAAAAGTTTTGTGCAAATGAAAGTATGAGAAGTACTGTATGACAAGTTACGTTAAGGGGGCTGAGGTTGGTCTGTACCGTACCATTAAGATAGGTGCATCCACTCCGAAGGACGAATGCGAGAAGGATGGATGACTCCTAGGGGGCACCCACTCCGAAGGACGAATGCAAGAAGGATGGGTAACTCTTGAGGTATGTGCAATCACACTGAAGGATGCTTGCAAGAAGGTGTGAACCTCTAAAGGTTGAGTCTAGTCATTAGGCCTGGGGCCACGTCGAGGACTAGCTCAACCAAATGACGTATTCCCAAGGGAAAAGGGAATAGTTCCAAAGGGAACGCACAACCTTGACTTCAGGGGTAAATGGAGCGAGATAAGTTGCCCAATCAAGAAAGAATTAAAGAATTACTTTCAAGATCATGTTAGTACGTTGTCTCATTGCATATGCAAGCATTTCATTTGGCATTCATGTACATTTATAACCATGAGACATGCACTATTTATTGCATATGATCCCTTACTGAGTCATCGACTCACAGTTTTCAAATTGTATCATTCCAGACAATATTTCAGGTGAGGAAACCTAAGAAGAGGACCTTAAAACCTAGGAGAGGGGCTGATGAGAACTTCCTCTTCCCTTTTTGATATTTCAGTAAATTTCAGCAAAGGTTTAGAGATAATTTTTGAAAGAGCCGACATGAGCCTCCGATGTGTGGTGGTCATGGGTTATTCGGCCCAGTAAAGTTTAGGGTTTTTAACCAATTGATATTTTGTGATTGTGTTGTAATTACTTCAAGTTATTGTTTGTGGAGCAGGTTCTAATGTTTCATTAGCGCATTAGTCGATATATATGAAAAAAAAAAATAAAATTTTGCTGCAAGAATTTAGTACATTCGCTTGAGTATTCCTTGTTGGGGATGCTCGCGGCTGTTACTAACCCTTTCGAGTTAGCATTTGGGGCGTGACATCTCATCTTCAAAGCCTGGTGGTTGCTCAACATATACTTCCTCCGAGAGGAATCCATTTAGAAATGCGCTTTTCACATCCATTTGAAAGAGTTTAAAATCTTTATAACAAGCGAAAGCGAGTACATGTGAATAGATTCTAAACGAGCAACGGGAGCAAAGGTTTCATCAAAATCAATTCCCTCTTCTTGATTATAACCTTGGGCTACTAATCTTGCCTTGTTCCTACTACAACCCGGATTCATCCATTTTGTTTCTAAAAACCCATTTTGTACCAATAATTGGATAATCCTTGAGTTTAGGAATTAGATGGCACACTTGGTTTTTCTCAAATTGTTTTAACTCTTCTTCCATAGCATGGATCCAACTTTCATCATCTTTAGCCTCAAGTTGAGAAAGTAAAGCAAAATTATTTGCTTGGTTTAAAGAAGAGCGAGTGCTTACCCTTTTCTCAACATTACCAATAATTTGCTGAAGAGGATGACTCTTGATGTATCTCCAAGACTTTGGTAGATCATTGTTGACTTGTTGACCTTCTTCTTGTGATTCTTGAGATGCTTGATCTTGTACATGTGTTTCTTCTTATCTTCATTTATAGCAAGTTTCTCAATCTGTTTGTCAAGATTTATAACATCTTTGTCATTTCTTTTCACAAGATTGTTAGATTCATAAAAAACAACATGGACTGATTCTTCAACAACCAAAGTACGTTTATTGAAAACACGATAAGCTTTACTAGAAGTTGAATAGCCAAGAAATATACCTTCATCCGCTTTTGCATCAAACTTACCCAAATTGTCCTTGTTGTTGTTGAGCACAAAGCATTTGCATCCAAAGACATGGAAGTAACCAATGTTGGGTTTTCTATCATTCCATAGCTCATATGGAGTTTTCTTAAGAATAGGTCTAATCATGCAATGGTTCATAACATAGCAACTTGTGCTAACTGCTTCAGGCCAGAAGTAGTCAGGCAAGTTGCTTTCACATAGCAAGGTTCTAGCCATTTCTTCAAGAGTCCTATTCTTCTCTCTACAACACCATTTTGTTGAGGAGTTCTAGGAGCTGAGAAGTTATGGTTAATACCATTTTCACCACAAAACTTTTCAAAGGAGGAATTTTCAAATTCTTTTCCATGATCACTCCTTATGCTAGAAATAGCAAAACCCTTTTTCATTTTGAATTCTCTTGCTAAGTTTTTCAAAAGTATGAAAAGCCTCATCTTTATGAGCTAGGAATATAACCCATGTGAATCTACTGAAATCATCAACAACAACAAAGCCATAACGTTTGCCACCCAAACTCAATGTTCGGGTTGGACCAAATAAGTCCATGTGTAGAAGTTGAAGTGGCCTAGAAGTGGACACCACATTTTTGGGCTTAAAAGAGATTTTGGTTTGTTTGCCTTTTTGACAGCTGCACAAATTTTGTCTTTTTCAAAAGAAAGATTAGGCAAACCCGAAACAAGATTCTTTCTAGCTAATTTTGAAATCAAGTCCATGCTTGCATGAGCAAGCCTTCTATGCCACAACCAACTATCCTTGTCATTTAGAGCTGAAAGACATTTAATGTTTTCTGAGGAGATGCTCTCTAAATGAACAATGTACACATTTTCAAATCTATGTCCAACAAACAAGACTTTCTTGCTTTCAATATTCTCAACAAGACATATTGATGATTCAAAAATGACTCGGTTTCCCTTGTCACATAATTGACTAATACTCAAGAGATTATGCTTTAAACCATCAACAAGAAGTACATTTTCAATAATGGGATTAGGAGACATACCAATGCTACCAACACCAAGTATTTTACTTTGCCATTGTCTCCAAAGGTAACTGAACCCTTTTCTTTGAAACAAAGAGAGCTGAACCAGCTCTTGTCTCGGTCATGTGCTTGGAGCATCCACTGTCAAGGACCCAATGTTCCTTGGTTTCATTGGACTTCAAGCACTCCTGCAAAAAGAATCAATTCTTGATTTTTGGTACCCAAATCCTTTTGGGTCCATTGGTGTTAGAATTAAATTCCTTCACCTTATCTTTTTGGATCCACACAAACTTGATCCCATGAGTGGATTTCCTTTTAGTTGGACAAGTGTGTGAAATGTGTCCATTTTTTCCACAAAAATTACAAATTTTAAATAATGTGGATGATTTAATAATTACATCGGAGTATAGCTTTTGGTTATTAAACGAATTATAGCCAATCCCACTTTTGTTGAAACAACATCTTTGGGAACCAAGTAAAATATCAAGGTTTCTTTTTCCTTGAGTGAATCTTGCAAGATCGTGAGTGAGAGAGTCAACTTTCCTTTTTAAATCAGTGTTTTCAGATTTCAAATCATTTGACTCTTCTTGCAAGATTTTCTCATTTTCTTTTGTGATTCTTGCAAGATTCTCTCCAAGAGAAACAACTTGATGTTTCAAGGTATCATTTTCTTGGTGCATTAAGGTTCTTTTTGAGACAACAATACTTTGAAAATACTCTTTTCAATTCAAGATATTGTTCATCATAAGCATCTTGTAATTCATCAAAAGAGAAAGAACAATTGAAGAGTCTTGTACCTCATCTTCATTTTCCTTTGCCATGAAGCATAGATTTGCAACTTATTCATTGCTATCACTATCACTATCACTTCCATTGGACTTTTCCTTGGATTTCTTGTGGGATTCAAGGTTGGGGCATCCGTCTTTATATGTCCCGGCTTCTTGCATCCATAGCAAATAATGTCATTCTTCTTGCTATTATCACCTTTATAACTTGTCTTCCTTGGAAATCTTTTATCTCCTTGTTTCTTCCGGAAGAACTTCTTGAATCTCTTGGTGAACAATGTCATTTCTTCATCATCTTCGGAAGACTCATCATCATTTGAACATGAGGCTTTCAAGGCAATGCCTCTCTTTCCTTTTCCTTCATCCTCATCTTCTTTTACTTGATTCATCTCATGTGTCATGAGAGAGCCCATGAGCTCATCCAACGAAAGCTTTGTCAAGTCCTTAGCTTCTTGAATGGCGGTGACCTTGGGTTCCCAAGCTTTTGGTAGACACCTAAGAATCTTTCTCACCATTTCAACATTAGTATATTCTTTACCAAGAGATTTAAGACCATTTATAATATCGGTGAAGCGTGTAAACATAGATGAAATATTCTCATCAGGTTTCATCTTAAAAAGCTCATAACTATGAACAAGCATACTAATCTTGCTCTCTTTAACTTGATTCGTACCTTCATGGGCCACTTGAAGTTTGTCCAAATTTGTTTTGCGGTATCACAACCAGAAATACGATTTGAATCAAGTGCACAATACAATACATTCATAGCTTTAGAATTTAAAGACATAATCTTAAGATCATCTTCATCCCACTCTTTTTCATCTTTCAACTTACCTTCCTTGTCTCTAGGAAATTTAGGACCATTTGAGATAACTCTCCATAGTTCATAGTCCACGGTTTGGATGTAAATCTTCATCCTAGCTTTCCAGTAGTTGTAGCAAGTTCCATTGAACAAAGGAGGTCTGTTAGTGGATTGACCTTCAGCCAACGAAGAACTAACAAGGGTTGTCATAAAAAATTATTAAACCTCAGCTTTGATACCAATTGTAAGTCTGAATAATAACCCAAGAGGGGGGGGGGGGTGAATTAGGTTTCAATAAATTTTAAAAACTTTTTCAAGATAATTTAAGCAGTATAATGGTAAAGCATAGAACACAACAAGGAGAGATATGAGCAAGTAAAAAGAAGAGATGGAGTTAAAGAAATGACACCGTAATTTTAGGTGGTTCGGCAACACTTGCCTACGTTCACCTCAAGGCTATTTACTTCCTTGGGCTTCTTTTCACTATTCTTCAAATAGCAAATACACCTTAGCTTTCGGGGTGCTAAAGAACCTTTACAAAGTATTTTTCGAGCTCACACTTCAACTCTCTTCACAAATCCCAAAACCCAAGGGATTTCTTCTACCCACTCGAGTAGGACCTAGTGTTTACCAACACTCAAGTGGTTTATAAAGGATGGGTACAAAGGAAGATCAATGAATGGCTCTTAAAGCCGAATATACAAGTGTAAAGCACAAAGGAGTGCAATAAGACAAAGATCTCAGTAGAAAGCTGAAGTTTGGTAGAGGAATCACAAGCTTTCTTGGTAGGTGCGGTCTTCTCTCTTCTTCAAAGCACTTTCTCTCTCTAGAAGTTAGGTCGTAGAATAATTGTAAAGTCTATGTGTACGATCCTTCTCTTCTCTTTTTCTTCTAGTATTTAAATCTTCTTTGACTTCAACGGTCATCAAAGCTTAGCAAGGTTGGAGAGGTCACCATTTGAAAGTGATTTGAAGGTTCTGAAATATTCAAATTTTCATTAAACTAGTGGCATGTGTGACACATGGTTAGCATGTGTTGACACATCAAAAATGAACTGAGTTGGAGATAGTGCAATGTGTCGACACTAGTCTTCAATGTGTCGACACTTCAAAAAATGAATTGGAGTTGAGCTCTTCGGGAGATAGTGCAGTGTGTCGACACTTGTCTTGGTCTGAAAATGATGTCTCGGGTGTAAGTGCAATTTGTCGACACTATGAATCAATGTGTCGACACTTATGACTACTGGAGAGAAAATTAGCAGCTTTAAAAGCATCCAAACCATTCCAAAACCTTTTTAAACACCTACAAAGGGAAGAAATTGATCTTATCAACTTGTGTAATGGTGTTCAAGTTCTCTTATAAATATTTTAGAGAGAGAAAACCCAATCCTTTGAAATAAGTCATTTAGAAAGAAGGATTGAAAAGGAAAAATGTACGAGACTTCAAAGTACTTAGAAACTTTTGTTATCATCAAAATCAAATATGGTTTGTTCTACAAAATAACCTTGGGCTAACAAGCGTCAAATACAATAAACGACGCGAATTATATGTCCCCTTTAGCATAAAAAGCAATGCTAGCCTTCAAATCATATAATTCTTTCAGGTTTTATTAAAAAAATCAACAACTTCGTGTATAATTTCCTCATGCCTCCAAAACTTCTCGCCACTACCACTGAGGATGGATCTAATCCGGGCTCTATTGTGATGGCTCTTCATGCTTCTAAAGAACAAATTGTAGTTAGTCTCCAAGGAAAATCCAGTTTATTCGAGCCTTTTGCTTGTAAAAACTCTCTTCCGCCATACTGACATTCAACAAAAAAAAAAAAAAAAAATTTCTTCTAGATCAGTGTACTTCTGAACTGATAATTTTTCCTCCTTGATGGTATCACTATCATTAGGGTAACACTGCAAGTTGTTCTGAGCAATGACAAGCGCTTGCTGAGCCTCATTCACTCTATCCGACAAGTCAGAAGAATGACATCTATTGAGCTTCTTTAGCTCCAACTTTAGCATCTTAAGTTTGGATACCAATTGTACATTGGAGTTGTTGCAACTGAGACACTCCACACTTTTTGCTGGAGGTCTTGAAGATCATAACTTTCTCGCCAAAACCATCTCTTTGATTTGTGAGTGTATTTGCTCTGCTTCTTTTTCTATCGTGTAAATGGGGAGCTTGATGGATTTTTTAGTAGTTCATGAGGTTTAAGGCAAGGTGATCCAATCTCCCCTTACCTAAGAAGGACGAATTTGACTAGCATTAGACATGTGGTTGGTAATTGTAGGAATATTTTTTTTTTTAGGATGACTATTGGCATCCTCTAGGTCCTATAAGTGATGTCTTTAGCAAAACTGAGATTGTCAACTCTGGGCTGAGTCCATTAGCCAAGGTATGAGAGATCATTGATGGTGCGAATTGGTGTTGGCCAAATCAGAGTGGTATTTGGGCTACCATCAATCAACACACACCCATAAGTCTCAAACCCCATTCTGCCAAACCAGACTCTATTAGATGGACTCTCAATAATTCTGGGATGTTCTCTACTGGCAACGCCTTGGAAAACATCAGACCAAGGTCCTCCCTTGTCCCATGGCATAAGGTGGTGTGGCATAAGGCTAATCTCCCTAGATATTCTTTTGCCCTGTGGCTTGCAGCTAGAGAAAAGTTGTCCACTTAGAATGAACTTCGTCTTGTGGGTTGGATCCATCAAACGAGGTGCTTGTTGTGTGGGGCACCGATTGAGAGTTTCTCTCAACTTTTCTTTTCTTGCCCCTTCTCTCAAAGAATTTGGTTCGTCCTTAGGAGAATGAGCTATATTCCCCACCTCTAAGTGGACTTATAATATTCTCTCTTGGTTTTCTACTCACTCTAAAGATAAATCCTTATTAACTTCAGGAAAGTGTACTATCCTGGCTGCCATGGTGTATCACATTTGGAAGGAGAGGAACTGCATACTGCACCTTAGTCCTACTCAAAGGCTTGTTCATGTACTCCAGGATCTCATTGGATGTGAGAATAATACTTAATTCCTTCAGGAATATTCCAAGAAGTCCTTCCAATTGTCAACTTGTGTTACGCTGGCTATTGGAGGATAGTATCTTTCGAAATAGGTTGAATAGGCTGTAGTTTGAGCTATTTCATCTTATGTTTGTGTGTATCTTGGTCACCTTAGCATGATTGACTTTGGCTAGATGTTGTTTCTTTACTTGTTTCACCAGCCACTAGCTCCCACTATGGACTATGTATCTGGACTTCTAGTGTATATTTTTCTTTTCAATTTACTTACTAACTTACCCAAAAAAAAAAAATGTTGAAGGGGGTAGATCAGCTTATTTCTCCTGGTCAGACATTTGCTCAAGGGTGAATTGCAACTACTAAGGAAGCAAATTGAGCACTTCCTTGATACTACTCCATGGAGGCACATGTTTAAACACATCAACAACAAAGGAGAACATCCACTTTTTCTTCTTCTAAGCAAACATAATATTCAGAGAAGCAAAGTAGCAAATAAAGATTACATTACGCGAGGTTCAAAATAATCCTCATCCTGCAAAACAGACTGGTAAAAGTTCCAAAAAATTACTTGTTTAGCAATCCATCCAGCTAGCTAGTGTGCCATTTGATTATGCCTCTTGAGTATCCAGCAGTCTACATTGAGTATGGCATTAACATGTTTTGGTTCCTCAGGGTATCTATGATTCTTTGATGCATCCCACCAACAGTCCATCTGTTTGAAAATCTGGTTTCGCGACCACCCTACAATTGAGGATAGAATCACCTTCTATAAAAACTTTAGCTGGAAATAGATACCTTGCCATCTTGCATGCTATTAGGGTTTCCTGAGACTCCGCTAGAAGTAGGTTACTTGTTAGTGTCCTTTTGCTTGTACAATCTGTCCTTCAGAATCTTAGCACACTGCTCCGAGATAGGATATTCTTTCTCAAACTACTACGTCAAAATTAATCTTAAAAGCCCCTTTCAGAGGCGGATTCCATGCAGGTTGTGGACTTTATTATGCTCTATCCATACTGCCAGGTGCTACCTCAGTCGTCTATGCCTTCCTCGGATAAAGCCCATAGGATTATGTATCGTTCCCGGGTGGACTCCCTAGTTTCTAGCTGTAAAAGGAAAGAAAAATGGTATTGAATGAAATTCTCTCCATCAAAAGCTTGTGTTATTGATAGGTTCAAATAGAGATTGACATATGGTGTAAAGGTGGCAAGAATACAAATTGTAATATTACAGCTATTTCTGAATGTTGGTGATGCAGGAGCATCAAGAAAATCAATAAATATATAAAATGAAGGGTGAAAGAGAGTCTCACTCGATCACTACTCCATGTTTTGGAGCTAACCTAAAAAAAAGAGAGAAATGTCTTACTTCAAATTAAATTCAATAATTTTTCTCTGTTGTTTTATTATTGAAGCAATCAACTCCCTCCCTCTAGAAAAATACTTGGCTCTGACGAGTTGCTGGCTTGATAGAACTCATAAAGATGAGGATTAAGATGCTGCATTTCATCAGATTTCTCCTCAGTGGCATCCGAAAGAGGTCTATTTTTCCACTTGACCAAGAATTTCTTTGTGTAGAAACCAATGCATCATCCAAGATTTCTATTTCTTCTTTTGGGAGCTTAAGTGAAGGAAGCTTGGGCACAGGAGGAAGTGACACTTGGTTTGCATGGTGTCCTTCATATGACAGTAAGTCTTCAACATTGACAATTGGGCTAAAATTGTAGTATGAAGGAAGGTCTAAAAAATAAACATTATGATCCAATCTCTTTTGAATTTTGAATGGACCAGCAAGTTTAGGATGAAGTTTTTGATAAGTATTGAGAGAGAATCTCTCTGGTTTGGGGTGCAACAGTACTTCATCTCTGAATTTAAACTCCATCATTGCGTTTGTAGATATACGTTTGCCGTTTGTAATTGTCATTAGTCAGGGCCAATTGGCGTCGAGTCTCTTCATGTAAATGTTGAATTTGACTTGCGAAATCTTCACCACTCTCACTAACACGACACCTTAAAGGAGTTGGACTTAAATCCGCAGGGAGTCATGGCTTAACCCTAAAACAGCCTAAAAAGGGGAAACTTCAGTAATCTTGTTGATATAACTATTGTATGAAAATTCAGTGTTAGGAAAAATTAAGTCCCAAACAATACTATAATCACGTACCAAACAACGGAGTAAGTTCCCCAAACTGCAATTCATCACTTTTGTCTATCCATCAGTTTGGGGATGAAAAGTACTGGAAAACTTGAGATGAGTGCCAATTTTAGCCCATAAGTCTTCTAAAAATAGCTAACGAATTTGACATCTTGATCGGATACAATTGTTAAAGGAAGCCTATAAATTCTTTCTCTACTATTTTATTGTTGAAGCTTCATATTTATACGAGTTCAACAGTAAAAGAAATCAAGTGAAAATAATAACTAACCACCAGCTGATATCTAGCAGTAAATCAGTAACAATGATTCTCAATTCCACTTAAAATTCAAATAGCAATTGACTTAGTGCTGAGTGAAGACCAAGTCATTAATTGTAGCCAGAGAATTCAAACATATAGATAAATCCCCTTCAGTTGGAGTTGATGGCCTTCCTTTTGTGGTTGAATTTGTCTTGTCTGTTGCCTAGAGTAGTTGTCAAGCTAGGTGTTTCCTTATCAAGTATTGACTCCTCAATCAACGTGATTTGTTTCCTTCTATCTCCCTCAAATGAATCTGGGGGACTAGATTGAGTTTGGTGCACGAGAATTCAAACTTAGGGCTTGATAATACTTTCGTAAATATATATGTTGTCTGATGTTGAGAGGATGTAAACCAAGTAACCAAATCACTATTGATGACTTTTTCACAGACAAAATGCACATCCAATTCTATATGCTTACTTTGGCATGGTGCATTGGATTTTTAATTAAGTGAGATGAGCTCTTCTTGTCGCAAAAGAGAGTTAGTGTAGCAAAGAGTGGCACATTCAGAACAAGTAAAAGATAGGTCAACCAAGTTATTTTTTTTTTTGGCAGACTAGGAAATGATATTGCATCCGAAGAAGGTTTACTATCCTAAGGTGGATTTACGAGTAGTAGTGCAACCACCCCAATTTTTTGAGTGGAGTTGAATACCGAGATTAGTAGTGTCATGGATGTACCTAAGAATGTGCTTCACAAGCTGAAATGTTGATAAGTAGGAGAGTGCATAAATTGGGAAACATAATTGACATAATAAGATATATCAACATGAGTAAATGACAAATATTGTAGAGCCATAACAATGTTTCTATAATGTGTAGGATTAGAGTATGGAGTGTCATCTGGTTTCACATTTTTCTTGATAGCATTGGTGTTTTTGTGGGTTTACATCCTTCCATATTAGCACGCTTGATCACATCAAGAGCATATTTGGTTTGAGAGAGATGTGGACCATTCATGTTCTTGGTTACCTGTACACCCAAAAACTAATGGAAATAACCAAGATCCTTCATTTCAAATTCCTTGTGCAAGGAACAGATGAAGGTAGTGATGAGAGATTGGTTGGATCTCGTTAGTATAATATCATCCACATATAGTAGCAAAATAAGCAAAATTAGAGTTATTATGGTAGATAAATAAAGGAGGATCAGCCAAACTACACTTCAAGACAAAGTGTTTGAGATAGGTACTAAACTGTGAAAACCAAGCTCTAACAGCTTGTTTGAGTTCATATAGAGCTTTGTTAAGTTTGCATATATGATTAGGAAACTTAGGATTGGGAAATCCATTGGGTTGTTCCATGAAAACTGTTTCATGTAAAAACCATAGAGAAAAGTATGGGGAAAAATCTCTTTGAGCTCTCTAACTACCAATGCAATTTCAAATAGGTCTAAACTACCAATCTTGACACATTGAGCCCTCTAACTTTCACAATTAATCAAATTGCGCCTTGAAATAAAATCTGAGGCTCAAAATTGTGCCACGTGGCTTATTCATAACACACGTGGCTTATTCATAACACACGTGGCATGAGTTTGATCATTGGATCTTTTTTAGGGGCACAAATTGATGAAATTTGGTAATTCGTGAGCTCAATGTGTGAAAGGCGATAGTTTAGACCTCTATTTGAAATTGCATTGGTAGTTAGAAGGCTCAAAGTAATGTTTTTCCAAAAAGTATTTTTGACATCCAGTTACTGAATATTCCAATTTTTTGCAAGAGCAATAGAAAGAACAACTCAAATGGTGCCTTGTTTAATAACTGGGGAGAAAGTTTCATGATAATTGACACTATCTACTTGATTAAAACCTTTGGAAACAAGACAAGCTTTCAATCTTTGAAGGGAACCATCGACATTTAATTTTGTTTTAAAAACTCATTTGTTTCCTATAACATGCATATGAGACTCTTGAGGAGCTAAGGTCCATGTTATTTTTTTTCCTAAGCGCATCCAATTCTTCATTCATGGCTTGCACCTATTCCTCATGTTGTAAAGATGTCTTTATTGTTTTTGGTTCTTGAGGAATCAAAAGGAGGCTACGGAGATTTGCATACTTAGAATTAAGTTTGGTTGTACTTGATGTGCTTCTTGTAGTCATGGAATGTACATGAAATTGGGGAGTGACAATTGTGACTGGATCAACATGTGGAGTCGAATTATGAAATGATTGGTTCGTCAAGGTTGGAATTGACTTGCACAAGCTCAGTAAAAGGTGGAAGAGATGGAACAGAGTTCTACCCGAGAATTGAGTTCCTGAATATTGATTCCATTTTGAATTTCAAGAGAAGAAGTGTCATGCCATTCAATAAAAATGCTGATTATGGTGGGCTGAAAACTATGAGTGGAACACAAGTAAATTTTTTAAATGAAAACGTTTTTCATCAAAAGTGAGATGGTGGGAGATATATTTAAGGTTAGTGGGAAGATGCAAACAAATATACCCTTTGTGTCGCAAACTCTATCCCATAAAAATACATGGTAAGGATTTTGGATCAAATTTGTTTCGTTTGGTATCCCCCACACATAAAGAAAACACTTGCAACCAAAAACACACAAACTTTCATAATTTGGCTCTCTATTGAAAAGCATAGATTATGATGAAATATTTTTAATAGCAATAGAAGGAAGATGATTAAAAAGAAATACTGTCGTGGAGAAAGCTTCCACCCAATACTTTTTTTGGCATGGTACTGTGATAGCATAATAAGACCAAGTTCACGAATGATTTAGTTTCGTCTCTCCATCAAGCTGTTTTGTTGAGGCGTATGTGGACATGAGATGTGATGGGTAATATACCCTTATTTTGTAAAAAAGATTCAAAAGTAGAAATAGAAAATTCTCCTCTCATCTGATTGAAAATTTTTGAGTCTTTCAGGGAATTGGCATTCAATGAAAGCCAAGAATTTTTTAAACTCTATAAAGAAATTAGATTTCTTTTGCAGAGGTATCTACTATAATCATCAATAATCATAGCATAGTAAGAGAAATGAGCATGAGATAAAGTAGGGGCAGGTCCCCATAAATCACAATGTAATTTTTTTAAAAGTGCATAGTTAGTTCTCAAACCATGAAGAAAAGGTAATTTGCTCAATTTGCCTAATTGGCAACTATAACAAAAGTTTTGCGAAAATCATGCCCTTTATTTTAATTAGTCCTTTGGAATGTAACATTGTGACAACAGAAGTTTAGAGTTTCCTTAGCATTGATGCCACATTGAAAACATTAAGGCTGTAATATTGATAGAGCATGAAGATTTAATTTGTAGGCACCAACAGCTTTTCTAGGCATATCTTTAACTTTGCTGGAATGTTGTTTCAATCCTTCTGCTCCTGTATTTGCCAATATGCTTGCTAAAGAATTTGCCTCTCGATATATATGATTAATCTAAAAAGATAAACTATCCAAATATTGTAATAACTAATCCTAAAAATATCTTTGATGACGAATCCAGTTAACAATTAACATGGAATTACTTTCTATTTGAATACGACTATATCCGAGCTGAATGCATAACTTAACCCCATCAAGCATAGCTTCGCTTTAGAATTAGACCTATACTGTAAAAGCTTGAAAAAACATCTTTAAATTTTCCTTTGGCATCCCTTATGACTCCACCTCCTCCATAAAGACCTGGATTTCCTCGTCTCGATCCATTGACTTTTTAACTTACACCAACCTGATCTAGATTTCTCCCAAACAACTACATGTGGCTTTCGTTGGTCTTGACAAATTATGCGAATACCAAATATAATCAAAATTTGTTCAACCCCTATTCTAATTTTATTGCTTTGCCTCATATCGGTTGCTAGTTCATGAGCCAAAAATAGCAACTCACCCCAACCAAGCACCTTGAGAACTACAGAGACCTTCAAACCTCACCCCGCATCTTCTACGTCACAAAATCCAAATGAATACTTAGTTCATGTGCCTAAAATAGAAACTCACCCCAACCAAGCATCTTGAGAACTACAAAGACCTTCAAACCTCGCTCCACATCTACGTCACAAAATTCAAATGAATACACATGGAAGGAGATCTAGTAAAGACGTGCTTGTGCTAAGAACATGGTCTAATCATTCAATATCAAGATATTCACCACACATTTCGAAGCTAAAGTGGCCAGGTTAATCCAACTGTGGATCTGGACAGGTCTGGACCTTTCCCTGTTTTTAATCCCCCTTGAAGGAATTCTTTTGTAATCATATGATATTTCAGTAGACAAAAAAAAAAAAAAAAAAAAAAGAGGAATTTCAGAGATGAGACATGCAAAATATCTCAAAGATTCCCAACAGCAAAGTCCTTGGTACTGTCAAACAGAAGTAACTACCATGCAAAGGAAACTAACAAAATCCATGTGGGCTCTAAGTGACAGGATAGGTAAATCAAAACTAACACATCTCTTATATAACCTCATGAAATTCACCCAGCGAACTCCAAAAACATTGCTAACAGTAATTTAGTCACAACAGAGGACATGCAGTGCCACCTCGCATTCACTCAATGGTCAACAAGGCACATAAACACATTTTGGATCTGCAAATAGGTAGCATAACTCAGCCAAATAGATTAAGATAGACGGAAACTCCTTAAGATAGACAGAAACTCCAGTAATCCTAAATTTTAAGAAGTTTTCACCCTCAAACATCCTCCGACAATGGATTACAAGGTACAAAGGCTTCAATTGCTAGACTGGCGCAACTCTGGTCGCACAAAGTCTGCATCTGGGGGCACTGAAATGTCAACTGTAGGTCTCAGTTGGGCACATACTTCAATAGCTCCATGCACTTGATCCGAAAGGAAATTACTGATGAGATCCCGGTTTATAGGTGTACCATTGTCCACTGCAACCAAGGCCTGCTGAGCGAGGATGTAATCAAAACGTGGAGCCCATTTCCTAGATCCCAATCGTGCTGTTGTCGAACAATTATCTACCATGAAGGAAACACCACGAGCATGCATGAACGGATTCAAGGAATCAACCGACTCAATCACACTTTCATTAATGATCTCAGAGTACGAGTGCCCTTTCTTCCTCAATATCTCAATCTGGAAATTTTTTTGAAGAACAAATATCAAAAAACATTTGTTAGATAGCATGCACGCAAGATTTTTTTGTGACACCATTTAGAGACCTTACTACTTAGAGCAAAGTCACAAAAAGGAAATTAAAATTGAGGGTTAATCTACAACAGCATCATTGACATGAAGATATCAGATAGTAAAGGTTAAAACTAGAGTGATTGAGAGAAACCTACAGCTTGCCATGCCATTCTATGGAGAATTGCCTAGCAATCCCTGTAACCTTCTCAATCACTATAGTGATTGAGAGAAACCTACAGCTTGCCATGCCATTCTATGGAGAATTGCCTAGCAATCCCTGTAACACCCCAACCCAAATAACTGTTATTCGGATATTTATGTCTTTATATTTTATTTGTTATTCTTACATGTTTAATTTTAGTAATTCCTATTTTTTGGTGCTTAAAGATGTGCTAAATAAGTATGTTTTGAGTTTAAAATGTGAAGAGATAAAGATCTAATCCTATGTTTCAATTTAATTCTTGAGCCCTAATTCTTAATTTTGTAATTTATCTTGCCAAGTCCTAATGAGGGGCTTAATGGACCTTTTATGACCTCAAAACCTAAAAGAAAAAAGCCTAATCTTTATTTACACCAAGTCAGCCCATCAAAAATATAGTAAAACCTAACCAAGCATGTCTTTGAGCTTTTATTTGCTATAAATACCTCACTTTCTTCTGAGTTTGTAAAAAAGAAGATAGCAGCCACCTCTCAAGCCCTACCACTAGTCTTTTGAGACCCAAAAATCATCTCCTTCGTCACCAAAATCAGTTTCTCATTTAGTTGTGAAGATCATATCACGGTTTCAACTTCTGGCTTAAATTGGGATCAAGTAAGAGAGACTTCTTGCAGAAATATAATAAACCCGACATCCTTTCTTGTCTTTCTCTTCGAGTTGTATCGTAAATCCAGCTAGGTAAGGCCCTATTTTCTTTAACTCATGAATTTCAACGATTGTTGAATGAAAAATTGATTTTTGTGGTATGGAATTGTTATGTCAAGTTTACAAAGCATAGGAGCGAGGTAAGTAGATATGATCATGCCCTCCTCTTTCAAGCAAAATGTTATTTTTTTACAGGATCTCAAGTTATATGATATATAATGACCCTTTCTTCTAAGCCCCTTTTTTATGCACCCTTGTATGATATTTTACGAAAACAAGGTTTGAAACATTTTTAATGTGTGTACTTAATGTACTTATTATGAACAAAAGCAAAGGAAAAAGAAATGTAAGATGATGAAAGAAATGTCATGCAAAGAATGAAATAATGAATGATTGCATGTAAATGTTTCTAAATGTTTTGGCCTTATGGATGAATGTGTAATGATTGCTAAAGTGCGAAGGCTTTGCAGGGATTGGCTCACTGTTTATTGGGTGATATCCGTGACTCCACTCGTATGGCCACAAGATTGGAGTCGGGATCCTAGTGACACAACTCCGCTTGTCTTGGCCACTAAATGGTTTTCAAGTTTCGTTTACAATGTGTATGTGAATGTATGTTTTCAAGATGGAGATGCATGTGAATTTAAAAACGTTTGAAAGATGTTTTAGAAAGAAAATTTATCCCAATTATGTTTTTATTGCTTGATGAAATGCTTACCAAGTATTCGACTCATTTTTGTTTTTATGTTTTAAATGTCCAGATTTGGAGGGAAACGGGTTTACGGGCCACGGAAAATCAAAATGATTTTTTGCCTAAACTATCTTAGAATAAGGATTTTAACACGATAAATTCTACTTGTAATTTTTCTATGATTAAGAATATAATAGTACGACTTTCCAAACCCTATTCAGAGATGGGGTGTTACAATCTCATACTTGTAGAAGCTAAATAAGAACTAGTTATTATCTAAGAGACCTTCAAAATTACTGAATTGTGCAAGGTAAAAACATAAACTCTAATCATATCCATTCAAGTGAAAGGATACACTTAAATAGTCCTATTAAACTCAAATAGGGAGACTTGTACCTGTGCCATCATCAGTGCCACATATACACCAGCAGTGAAAGGACACAATGGGCCTAGGTCTCCTGCTGGCCGTGTAGATCGGACACGTTCACCAACTTTCCACATCCGGGTCTGATCAATTTTACCCATGGGGAAAGCTGGTAGACCATCCTTTTCCTGCAAAAGAAATGCATAACAAGGATTAATTTAAATCGCTGAAGTAAATATATAATAGAAAGAGCCAAGTGATCATAAACTTTGACATGTTAGAAGCCACCATACTTCACATTCTATGATAAAGATCAGATATCAAATTTAAATGATGGGGGGAGAAAACATACATAGAAGCGACGCCCAGCCAAGACCACACTGCGGATCTCACTGCCACTGGCCACATCTTCGTAGCATTCATACAGGATGTCCATGCAAGGATAATACGAGGCGCTATATGCAGTCTCAAATTCCCTTTTGTCCTCTTCAGACAAGGAATTGTATACAGCCAACATGCCCTTTTAGGAAGAGAAGATCAAACAATTATTTGAATAACACGCATGAATGCACAAGGAAAGAAGAATTCTGCAATTTCTGCACTAGAATCCAACCTTGGTTGAAATGGTCTTTGATATTATCCCCGTGATGCACTCAACAGTGTTCTTGTAGGCTAGATCTTCACTCATTCCATTTTCTGTATACCTTCTAAACAAGGACTCCACAATACCATGAACAGCACCAAGCAAAATGCCTATAGATCAAATGGCCAAAACTTTTAAGGATCAAATACTAAAGGAAACTGTAGTAAGACTTAAGGAAGCTACACTTACCACGTTCCC
>CM025854.1:13879621-14069018 GCA_003952965.2 Morella rubra
CCATGTATGCTCTAGTGGCCAATGTTCACAAGTTTATTGGAGACGTTTAACTTCCAAAATTTTCATTCAATAAAAATAACTCTTTAAAATTCTTTCTATTCCCATTAAATTATTAATTTTTACTGTAAATAAATATAAAAAAATTATTCAAATCATCTATCTCTTCACTTTTTCATTAACTCAAATACTTTAAAATTTTTACCACCTTAAAATTTTTATAATCAAACATGACCAATTTTTTCACGATATGAAAAAGAAAAATAATAAAAAACAAAAGTAAAAATTAAAAACAAAATTCTGTGACTTAGCGAGAAGGAGTGACAAAAGAAGAGTTTGAAAAAAAAAAAAAAAAAAAAAAAAGACAAAAGAAGGTATACCCGGCATGTATCTCACACACTTCCCAATAAAATTATTGAAACGCAAATAATTGCCCTCACATCGCGGTAGAGGAAGACCTGAAGAAGAATCTCTGGGAGAACTGAAGAATCGAAATTCGAGTTTAGGCTTTAAGATCTTACTCCCTTCACACCTCTGTTTTCCTTTTTCGGCATCAAACTTTCTCTGTCTCTCCCCAATCTTCCGAAGAATCAATGGCGAACAGTAATCTACCTCGCAGAATTATCAAGGTTCACCTTAAATCTCTCTACCTCTCTCTCTCTCTCTCTTTCGGCTTGTATATTTGTATATCTAGAAGCAACTCACGCACACGTATATTTATCATCGTTTTGGTTTTGATTATTTGTTGTATATGATTTGGCAATGACTAGGAAACCCAGCGGCTCCTCAGCGAACCAGGTCTTTCTACCTCTCTCTCTTTGTTCATGTCCACAAGTTGCGGATGAATATGCGGATTTTTATTTATTTTGTTCAGAGTTATGTCTTTTGAGTCATTAATGACTCTGAAATTCGTAATTTGAGTTCCTTTAATGGTCGTTGTGGTTTGGGTATATATGCATTACAACCCTGATAAAAATTATATGTAGTATTCAACGTTCCGGTACTTTTTGGTTTGCCGGTTCATTTCTTTTCTGGGTTATGCCTGAGCTGCTGTTAATTTCTTTTTGCTCTTTCCGCTGTTTACAATTAATCAGCAAGATAGTCCTGTTGCTTTTAACTTTTCGAGCGCTGAATCGTTTCTATTTTTTATCTCAAGTGTGAAGAAACTGAATGGCAATTATTTTCATTTCTAAATTTTTTTATGAACAACCAAAAAGGGCAAGAGCTGGTTTGGAAAAGAATTTAATTCCCAGTTATGGGGTGTGGTTTTCCCTGCTCTTGATGGGAAATTATGGCCTGAATGATCGGAAGATGTTTAGATGCCTTGGGTTTTCACTGCTCTTGTTATGTGCCTTAAGAGAACTCACTCCCAAAAACTAGCTCGAAGGGGGAGGGATCCTAAAGCATATAAATATTCCATCATGCTTTGCAGTCCTGACACCCACGCGGACTGGCTGTACACAGACCTCCTATGGCAGGGCGATTCAAGGTGCCCTGGGCCTCCTAATAAGCCTAATCTTAATTCAAATTTCACCTCATTTATTATTATTTATTCATTGACTTTATATAGACTTACAAAAGAAGATAAGAGTACTAGAGAATAAGGATTCTCCTATTCAACAATTCTTAATAGCATAAAAGTCCTAACATCTCAAAGATTTAAGTTATCAAGGTTCTTGAATAACATTATTATTATCCTTATCCTAGTTTAATATCAAAAAAGAGACCTAACAAAACCTAACCCATAACAATTAGAAAATGGAACATAAGAGAAGACTTTTATCTCCTGGTAATCTGACTGTCCGTTCTCCACTATGTTTTCTTTTTCTTTTAAGTGTTCTAGATTATAGTGAGAAGGAGAAAAATACAAGTGATTTTTTAAGGATAAGGTATGTGAAAAATACGTTCAGGATGGATTGAAATTGATGCATTTTTCCAGTTGGCACATTTCTATGGAATATGTTCTTCAGTACCTTATTTATTTATAATAATTTGCAGTACAGCCTCCCAAGGTTGGCCAGGACAGGCTTATATGTCACAATCCTCGTTATTATGCCAAGACTATTAATGGAGCAATTAAGAAAAATGGAGTAAAATTATCTTGTTGTTTAGGTTACTGTTATGTTCTGACAATATCCAAGTTCTAATCAAAGACCTTTCATGCTTTGTGGAATTTGCATACAGCTCCTGGAATAAGTGCTTCCCCTTCAGAGGACAACATGCGATATTTTAATGTTATGATTCTTGGTCCTGCTCAATCTCCTTACGAAGGTAAGTAGTTGTAGGAAGTTGATTTTTCCTGTATTTTTCGACAAGTGTTCTTTGTCAGTGCTTTTCAGTTTGGAATGGTTCATGGAGAATATATATAGATTGTCTCACTCACAAGTGAGCATTACCAAATGGTCCATACATCTGATAGTATCCTGTGGAAAATTATTGGTGTGTAGGGAAATTTTGGGAAACTGTCAGTCTGTTTCTTTGGTTTACCTCCCTTTTCTACTTTAATGCATGATGTAGTCTCTTTATTTTTGTTATGCAGGTGGAGTTTTCAAGCTAGAATTATTTTTGTCTGAAGAGTATCCAATGGCAGCTCCCAAGGTAATATGATAAATGTATAAGTGGCACTGTCAACTTGGCATGTTGTTTGAACTAAATTTTTCTTGTTTGTTTTTGTTGTACTTCTGTAAAGGTGACACACCGTACAAAGGAAGCACTGACTGAGACTTTTTATTGTTTGTGTTTTATCTTTTGCATTCAGTCGACTGTTGTAAGGATGTTGGCTATTGAAAACTTCTCTGTTATGCTTCTAGTATGATTTGGAGTTATCCAGCATCTACCAAGCTGCACTTGATTATAAAGGTGCATATATGTATGTTCAACTGTGTGTAATTTTACATACACTTTCTTGAACCTCTTTGAACTTGTACAAAAGCATATTAAACCTGTTCATGGTTCAGGCTTTTGGTTCCTCAATTTTATTTTCCCTTTTCTACTACTTCATGCACCCCCCACTGCTTCAACTGCATAAGTATATTATACGTCCCAAGGTAATATAAAATTTAAAGTGGCACTGTGTGCTTGGCATGGTTTGAATGCTTGCTGTTGTACCAAAGGGACACACCGCGGGGTGGTTACTGCACTTTTTGTTTGTGGTGTGTTCAGTGCTGTGTAACTGTTTTTGAAAACTTCCATGGAGCAAACCCCATCTCCTTTATTTCTAACCATTACACATACCAATGGATTTAATTTCCCAACTATTAGTTTGTCAAACCCCAGTCGGGCCACTCATTGACCCCAATGACCTCTCTTCTCGGTTATGTTTTTTTCCTATTGGTTAATTGAATTAGAGTTTTGGCCTCATATCCAGGATTAATGTCTTGGTGTCAGAGAAAAGGTCTCTTGTGATTGTTCTGATACATTCTCATAATATGGAAAATAGCCTTTCAGAGCATGTAGATGTCAAGATTTTTTTTAGTGAGTGACCTTAAATGACGACAGATTACAATACAAGATTATTCTTGTTACTTATAGACTACTATTTTCGGCTTTTGAATGTCCATTTAATGCCTTACTTCTAAGCCTTTTTGTCCACAGAATTTTTTCATTTAATCTCATACAAATCCACATATCGAGAATCCAATAAAGACTGAGAAACTCTTTCTATAGAATTTTGTTCAAAAATGTTCATATGACTCTGAATCTGAAGTCATGACATTTATCATATGGAGAAAGAAATTGGAACAAAAAAAAAAACACTCCAAAAGACTTTCTGTTGCAAGCTATTCTTACTTCTAAAGTATTTTGTGTTAACCTCAATTCCACATGGAGTGAGAAAGGAGAAGAATGAGAAATGAGTGAAATAAGAAGCAAGTCTCACATTGGATCCTTACTTGATGGAACTGGATGTTAGGATGATTCTAAGGAGCTTCAAAAGCAACATTAAGTCATTTAGAATTATAGAGTAGATGTGGTTAGCGCTAACTTGCAATGTTTTTTTTTCTTGTCATCTATTTTTACTTGAGGGATTTGAACATCCATCCAATGCCTTCCTTTCTATGTCCTTTTGCCATCGAACTTTTTCATTTTCTGGTGTAGGAATCCTGTTAAGTGTCCAATGTTAGTCTCCCCCACTCATAGAGCACTCATTCTCAAGTTACCACCAGAAGAAATTATCTCATCAGGAGGATTATACTTCAACCATTCATATGTTCTCCACTTCTTTCTTTTTAGGCATAATCTTTCAGTATTTCATCATAAATCATGAGCAAGCACTACTTGAGTCTCTGCATTCTGTCATTCATTTCCCTCAATTGTATATGGTATTGATACCTTATATGAACAAGAAATTGGAGCAAGAAAGGAAATCTCTTGCTATGGCTCTTAATGGCAAGTTACTCCTATTTGTGGACTACTTGGGGCTTTCAAATATCTATCTAACGCTTTACCTTTTGGATCCCTTCTGTCATCGAATTTTTATATTTAATCCTGTGGAGATCTAGTGTGAAGCGTCCCAAGTCAATATAGCAATTCCTACCATTTAGTGTCTTTGTGAACATATATGGATTGAAGATCTGGGGAGCTTTTACCATGATGTTAAATGAGGCTGGATTTACAGTTATTGTAATGTTGGTAGGTTGGTCATGGTAGAAAGTTTTCTTTATGATGATAACGAGGTTTTTTTATTGAACAAATGGATTTGGTCTGAAAATCAAGGAAAGAAAGAAAATTTGGCTGTATGAAAACAACAAGGTATTTGGAAAAGCAGAAGGGTTCTGACTGATTACTAAATAGTGTTTGAAATTTGTGTTCAAAGTTCTTCGGATATTTTATTGGCATGTTAATTAAATGATTTTTTAATGCTAAAAGCTTCTCATTGAGAATTATTGTACTATGGATTCTTCTTATTCCTGCTTTGGGCACTTAGTCTTAAATCCTTCCATGATGTTATTTGCTTTATGCAAAAGTGGAAGAAACTATATCTTCTTGTCTTCCATTCTGTTTGTTTTATCCTTTTTTTTTTCCTGTGCCCTGTACAGAACCAAATAAATGGTTCAGTAAGTGGATATTCTTTTTGTTTGCCCCTCATGATGTATTTTATGTTGTAATTGATGAACTTTTAGGTGGAACTCTAATTGTACATCTCTCAGGCATTCTTGTGTTTAGAACTGAGCAAATGCTAAGCAATATCTCATCCTTTATATATTGTTGGGTTGTTGCTTCTCAACCTTGAGGTTGTCCTACTCATTTTTACTTTTTTAAACTGAGTCTTTTCACCACAGGTTCGATTCCTGACCAAAATATATCATCCTAATATTGACAAGGCAAGTAGTTTGTGCTACCTTTCACTCCTTTCCCTTTCTTGAAATCTGATCTTTTTTGTTTCTGAATATAAGCAAAAAACTTTATGCAGCTTGGAAGGATATGCCTCGATATTCTAAAGGACAAATGGAGTCCAGCCCTCCAAATCCGAACGGTGTTATTGAGGTGATTCGGTGCTCCCACGATAAAAGCATGCATAATTTCATGCGTAGGAATTCCTTTTCCTTCAGCTAAAAAGTATGGAAGTTAGATACTTTTGAAAAAACTAAAAGGTGGATAGATGGAATAGGTCACGAGTACCTAGTAATCTTACTAATATATATGAACCAAGTAACCTTGGAAAAGATAGGTAAATAAGAAAATACTGGGTCATTTAAATAGTTAAATGTTGGGTTACGAATGATAAATTGAATGGGCTTCATTGACTATGTTGCATGATTTATTGGATCAGCATCCAAGCTCTTTTGAGTGCTCCAAACCCTGATGATCCACTTTCTGAAAACATAGCAAAGCATTGGAAGACAAATGAAGTGGAGGCAGTTGAGACAGGTAACGCAAAAGATATTTTTAGCTGTGATGTTCCCTAATACCAAGATGCTCACTTTTGACCGAAAAAGTTCCATTGTTAATTTGTTTAGTAGTAGCTATCTTGGGTCCCTGGTTTTAGTTTGCAACATACAGCATTAATTGTTTCTATTCTTCACCTGGACGTAATTTAGCTGATGTAATGAAAATGGGTTTAGTGCAGTTTTCAATTGCCTTTAGTTCTTACTGGCCCTTCTTGATTGGAATCTTGCAGCAAAGGAATGGACCCGTCTTTATGCAACTGGTGCATGATGATGAGAGCGTTCGGCGTGGAATATCAGTTTCTGGAGTCTATGTTAAAACTTAATGGACTTTTGGTCTTCGGAGAGCAAAGGGGAAAAATGGTTTGTAAAAATGCATCTATCAAAGATGAATCTTCTGGAGAACTTCAATTAATTGTGTATTCTTCAGGATGAAGGAATGAATGATTCCTGAATTGCTCAGTGAAACAGGAATCTTGTGAGGAACTTCGATCATCTGAATATCTGATAATCACCTTTTTGTTTTTTGGTCATTCTTTCTTTCCACCGTTTTTATTTTTTCTTTGTTTTCTTCTTATGTTATAAAGAGCCTGCATTAAGGTTTGCGTGATTTTGTTGAAGTTTGATCTCAATTTCATCTGCTTTAAGGATCTGGACTTTTTAGCATTTTGAATTTCAGAGTGTTTATGTCTGTTAGGTGCTGCTTCCTTGTTTGTTTTGACCAATTTAGAGTTGTGGGGTTCTAGGTTCTTTAACGGTCAACTGTTGCATTGATCACTTGATCCCAACAATGACTAGTTCCAATTGAAGGTTGAGGATTGGCTCTCCGTAGAGCTCTGTGGTTTTGTGTTATAAGTACCTTTCTCTCATTTTATTCGCGTTCCCTTTTGATCCAATCATGAACGACCAGGGGCCATACAAGATCCGTGGGGCTCATTCATCAAACGAAGGTTCTTAACTGGAAAGATAACTTGCAACGTAAAACCTAGAGGATTTGAGTCGATGTTGAAGAGATCACTTGCTAGGTGCTGAATCTCACATCGAGTTCCAGTAAACGGGCAGTCGATGTCAGAAAAGACACTAGAAAATGTGCGGAAAACAATTTTGCCTGGAGGAATCTATTTATGAGAGCCAATGAATAAAATTACTTCATACACAAGCAATAGGAGACCCTAATATCTGATATTCTCAGGGAATTAGAAGATAAACTCCTAACTTAGTAATCGCTTGTTACCATTAAATTTGTCTCTTGATATTTTAGTATTGCCATTTTTCGAACCTCTTTTTTTTCTTGGAACCCATTAGCGAAGGATCATAGTCCTCCATAGTTCCTTGTCACAATTCTTTCGCACGATTTTTCTTGCTGGTCTGAAAAGAGAATTGTGGGTTTTATTGGCAATGTTTCTCCGTTTTTCTTCCCTTTTCTCTCTTTCCTCACCTGGGGATTTTGTTTGCGACGTCATTGGGTGACAAGTGAAATAATCATTGAGGGGTTTCAACTTTTTACGTTACAAAAAGTTCCCAGACTTTGCCCGCTTCAAAGAACAAAGTTCCAAGACTTCGCCAATACGCAGGAAACACCGTTTCTTTTGCAAAAGCCAGTCCATCCAACAATTCATCTCGACTCCAGAGATCCGAGGGAAATACCACCTGAAGAAAAACCGCCATCACCGGTACCGTCACCACCACCAGCCATGACTGCGTTGGTTCTCTTCCTCTTGGACCCCACCTTCCGCGGGAGCCCATGGGGCTTTGAGCCGACGATGCACGATGACGAAGCTCCATCACCGCCGTAAACTTCACCCACGTCTTTCGGATCCGAACCCTTTGGGTGCGTCGGGTTCGGGACAGGAGCCGAGACACTGTGGTTCCACGATTTCAGGGTTTGGATCGAGGTGACGCAGCACTCTTGCCAGTTGAGGTGGTTGAGGTCGGCGATTACGTCCTCCAGCGCAACGAACTCCAATGAAGAAACGCTTTCGTTCAGTGTGGAGCGCGACGGATCAACGAGATCCAGTGTCTTAACCGCGTCGGTGAGCACATTCTGTGGAATTTTTGAAACAGAAGAAGTTAGGATCTTTTCGGCTGCTGAAAATGTTCAGAAATCAAAGAAAATTAAGAGTTTATTTGAGTAGACTTGTGTGAAGTATGTGAGTTTCGGAATTTATTTTGAAATAAAACAACAGTGCTCATAGGATTTCTTCATCCCTTTGTTTCCTTTGAGAGCATATTCGTAGTAGTATTTATGAATGCTATTCCCTTGCAGTTTCTCTGCCACCAAACAGAGGTCTCCATAGATTCAGAGCGAGTGAGACAGAATCTTAAACGTAATTGTTTAGACCGTCGAAGACACCAAGGGAAATCGAAAGAAAATAGTTATGCTGAAGCTCCCTAAAATCGAATGCGATGTAATAATTCAGCTACCTATTTAGCCTTCGATTTCTTTCATTTCAGTTCTTCTGGAATAGAAACAGTAGAAGAGAACAGTTGTGATAAAAAATTAAGTACTCCGTCCTCCATTTTCTCGGCAGCCAAACAGAGGTTAAGGCAATTGCAGATACAGTAGAAAGGAAAACTTCTCGTTAAAAAGAACTTATGTTCATTGATTCGTTTTCACTTGAGGAAAAGCATTGATCATGTGTTCTTATGTTCACAGATAAATAAGAGACTGCGGTTTGATTGTCACCTTAGGAACCCTATAGAGTTTCTTGAACCCGTGCATGCTGATGATCTGCAAAATCTATCAAAATAGCTTAAGAACAGAATATACACACGTATTTAAAAAGGAAAACAAAAAAAATCAAAATGCTACATAAACATACCTGATTTCCGACCAAATATGTGAATTTTCACTTGCGAAAAGGAGAAAGCAAAACGAAATCACGGGAAGAAAAGAAGGCGCGAAACGAGGACCTGGTTGAGGAAGTGGAAATTGAGGTGGAGTTGCTTGCGAGAGAGAAGAAACTCCATGTACTCCTCCAGGGAAATCTTGTCGCTCTTCGATCGCACTTTCGAGCACGGGTTGCGGCGTTGAAGCTCCATTTTCCTACTGCCTCTGCTTCTGTTGGGGGAATTTTGGTTTCAGTTGAAGTGTGAGTAGTGAGGGAGACCCATGAGAGCTCGTAGCGTTTTGAAGGGGATGTGGAATCTTCCAGTTCCAGCCAGTCACGTGAGCGAGTCAGTTATTCGTCCAGGCAACCAATAGCGTTGCTTGGCGGTTAACACAGGCGTACTCCAATATTTTTTATTTTTTTATTTTTTGCTGATCAATTAGAGAGATTCGGTCATTTGAAACAAGATCCGGTTGGTCAATTATATGTTCCTTTTTTTGTAATCAAATGGGCCAATTAGGAAGGCCCAAAATCCCATAGTGTTCCTTTTTCTTGGTCATTTCTAGGGAGAAACGACTTGAACTGATGCGAGGTAGAGGGAAATTCGAGCCAAGCTCCTCGCTAACTCGTGAATTCGCACTACAATGAGGCTTTAGGATATTGCACTCCAACAGCGATGCAATCCTTCGAGTAGTATCTTGAATAATGCGCTGAATTTTCCAATTCTAAAGGGCCGAGGTCACAAGGAAAGAGTCCCCTTCCAATTCAATTATGTCCATGCCCAGCTCCTTGGCAGCCCAAATAGCTAGCCATGCTGCAGTCGCCTCGCCTTCAATAGGGAATACTGCGGGTAAAAGCTAAGGCATATTCGGATAAGAGCCTACCATCATGGCCATGACAAGTTGCCACTCTATCTGCTCGAATGGCCGCATCAAAATTCCATTTAAACATGCCAAGAGGAGGAGGGGGTTTCCATTCTTGACGCAAGGGACCTGGGGGGCCTTTCCAAGCGTTTTAAGTGCTCCTCAGCAGCCTTTTTAACTTGGGACGCAATTTCATTCGGCCAAGGAGGTGGCTGACCATAGGCTGCTTTACATCTATGCATCCATACAGTATCCAAACAGTTTATAGCAAATAAAAGGAAATGGTGATGCTGGTCTGTTGGGATAGGATCAAGCTGATATGGAGTGATCAGCTTTCGAATCCAAGCTACTAATGATCCACCCGCGAGAACAGTTATGTCAGCTGGCCAGGGGGCGCATCTCCAAAATAATGCGAGAAATACAGCACTAAATGAAGAGATGAGTAATATTATCCGGACCCGAGAGGCATAAAGGACAAATAGACTCCTGAAGATTGGGGCAGTGAATGGCATTTCCAACTCGGTTACGAGTCGGAACTATGTTCCAAATTATTTTCCATAGCACGAGCTTTAGTCTTTCATGGATCTTAAACTTCCATAGCCTATGTTGGCTTTTCTTTACAATCGATATTTTGACGATTTCAATAAATTGATTAAGTTTACAAAATAGACATCTTTAAATACAAAGTTATTTTTATTAAAGAGCCAAAGACTAGAAGATTGAAGATCAAGAAGATGTAAGGAGCTCAAAAGTGAAGATTCAAGACCATAGGGTATAACCTTGTAACTCTTAGTTTCACTTTTGACAAGGAATTGAATTACACACTTGCATATCTTTCAAAACGTGCATAAACCGTTTTACCTCTTGTTTAGAAGATTAAAATGTTTTTAATGGTTTCAAATCACCCCAATTAAACTCTCAAACCTTCTGTATACTTATGGGAACTTAGTCTTTAAAATTGGGTGAATCAAGAAGGTCGAAATCGTGGTTTTTATAGAACTGGATTATGTACTTAACCTGTGGTGGTTGACCAGCTAGTGTAGCAGTCGACCGGAGTGAGTTTTAAAATAGATCCGTTCTGACATTATGATCGTTGCGGTAACAGTAACCTGCAGCAGTCGACCGGTACGTCGTGTTTTTTGACAGATCAACCCCTAACGGTTATAAACGGCGAGTTTTCTAATGAGGCCTACTTAAACCCATTTCTAAACCTCATAAACGTGAGAGAATGACCACATATCATTGTTATAGCTTGAGAAAGATCTTAAACCTTCTTATTTCATATTTCTCATATCATTCACACAAATTACATCTTCACATCCTTGTCATTTTGTAAATCAAAAGAGATAGAGTTTTCCATTTTCTTATCTACTCTTTAAGAGAGTTTAATTATTGTATCTTCCTATTTAAGAGAAGTGATTCTTTTAGTGAGGTTGTTCACTAAAGAAGAAGCTTAGAGAGGTTTATCTCAAGTTTGGTTAGGTTGTGAGTGGTGAGCCCGAAAAATCACTTGGGTTGTGAGTGTTGAGCCTGAGAAAGCACTTGTAAGGTTCTCTAGCACCCAGAAGCTAGAGTGTACACTATTTGAAAGATAGTGAAAAAACCTCAAGCCTCAGTAAAAGAGCTTGAGGGGTGGATGTAAGCGTGTTTGCCAAATCACATAAAAGATCTCCTGTTTGCTTCTTTAACCCAACTCTTTACATTTAACACTTATTTATTTGTTGCATCAATATACTTGTGTTAAACTAGCCTTTACTTTGCAAACACGTTTTTCGGGGGTTAAAAGCAAAAAAGTTTGAAAATCCAATTCACCCCCCTTTTGTGTTGCCTTAATCCTAGGAATTACAGCCTAGTCCATTCCTGAGTAGACAGAGGTTTTGAGAATTGAAGTTTTTGCGCGATGGATACGAAATAACCAGATTTCTGCGAGTACTGTCCAGAAGGGGAAGTTTTCCAAATAACAGAATCCTCTTCTCCATTTTGCAGCTGAATTGCCTTTATATGCTCCACTATAGTGGGGTCAAAGGTTTGAGATAGAAAATGAGAATTCCAGTGCCTGGGATTGTCCAAAATAAAATTTGAGGTCCTGCATGTTGGCGATTGATAATTACTTGTAAGGAGACATTGTGGAGAGATGGAATCCATGGATCTTGCCACTCTAATATTGGCCCCATTTGCCACTCTATAACACACTCCATTTGACAACAGCTTTCTGGATTTTAGAATCCCCTTCCATATCATGGAGTCACGGTTTCTTGGAGCTACTTCCCATAAATTTGTTGTTCTCAAATATTTCCTCTTAAGCGCATGGATCCAAAGTTTATTACTGTGATTAAGAATCTACCATCCAATTTTGGAGACTGCTGCAAAATTAACCTTTGTCATCTTCTTAATACCCAAGCCTCTATTTTCCTTTGGCAAACAAATTGACTCCCAATCTTTAGTGGCAAGAAAATGCTTCTTCTCAACCGGCTGTCCCCACCAAAATCTCATTAAAATAGAGTCCATTTTTGCACATACTTTTTGGGAGGATAAAGCTTGCCATTGAGTATGAAGGAATAGCTGCCAAGACTATTTTAATAAGCATAGTGCATCCAGCTTGGGGGAGGGATTTTTGTTTCCAACCAGCCATTTTGTCTTGAAATTTTTTGTACAATCTCTTGCTCCCATTGCTTTCTATTCTCTGTTATGAACAACGAGATTCCCAAATATTTTGTTGAGAGAGAAGTTTTTTATTTTTAGATTTAAGATTTCATAAACCTCCCAGACTTGCGGCTAAAATGAGCTGTAGATTTTTCAAAGTTTACAAGCTGCCTAAAGCAAGACTGATACCAATCTAAGCAGTGCTTAATGGTTCTAGCACTTGTTAGAGTCCCACATTGATTAGGGATCATTTAATCTTGTGCTTCATATACATGTTGGGCCACCTCTTCCCATTGCCAATTGGTTTTGGGATGAAACTTGATATGGTATCAGAGCAAAATATTTCTGGGCTTGGCCTACTTGTTTGTGTTTCTCTGTCCACGTGCATGGACCATGTTCATTCGGCCAGCATGTGAAGGGGAGTGTTAAGAGTCCCACATTGATTAGAGACCATTTAATCATGTGCTTCATATACCTATTGGGTCACCTCTTCCCATAGCCAATTGGTTTTGGGATGAAACTTGATATCTAATCAATATGAGACTCTTAACAGCACTAAGAGCAGAAGCTGTGGAGAAAATACAGAGGTAATCTGCATACATCAAATGAGATAAAGTAGGCACATCACGACACAATTTAATCCCACTCATATTGCCTCTTAATTCTTTCCGAACAACATGCGAGATAAAATATCAGCCCCAATTATAAAAAGGAAAGGTGACAAAAGGTCGCCGGACAACCATTGATCAAAATAGAAAAGGAAGTAGAGCACACACATTCCATTAACCAATCCACCCATCTATGAGCAAAACCAAAGCAAAGCAAAATTTGCTTCAGGAAGTTCCATTCTAGCCTATCATAGCTTTGGCCATGTCCAGCTTAGTAGCCACCAAATTAGTGGTACCTGTGAATCTACCACTCATCCTAAAAGCTTAAGCTAAAAGGAAGAAAAAGATTTTATTATTTGAACTATATTTTCTAACACTCCCCCTCACGAGTGGGCCGGACTCTCCTTTAATAGGGAAGCCCAACATGTGCAATATTTAATTGAAATTGGGATAGAGTGCAGAGTCAGGTCATGAACTTGGGACCTTGGCTTTGATACCATGTGAATCTACTACTCATCCCAAAAGCTTAAGCTGAAAGGAAGAAGAAGATTTTATTACTTGAATTATATTTTCTAATAGTACCAAATTTGTATTTTATGGTCTGCATTCCCTCATGTGCCATGATGATATTATCTTGAATATTACAGCATGTAACGAAAGCAGACTGGACCAAAGAAATGATTTTATCCATAAAAGGCTTAAGCAGAGCCATTAGGATCTTTGCGATGATCTTATAGCTGACATTACATAAGCTAATTGAGCTGTATTGAGAGACTAGCACATGACGAGCAACCATTGGAATTAGAGCAATATTAGTATGGTTTACCTGTTGCAGCAGCCTTCCTGAAGTAAAAAAGCTCTTAACAACAATAATAACATCCAGATGAATAATTTGCCTGAATGATTTAAAGAACATAGCAGAAAAGTCATCAGGTCGAGGAGCTTTGTTTGAATCAATACTAAATACAGCAAGTCTAATTTCCTCATCCGTCAGGAGGTGCGTTAGAAACTCATTATCATTTGGGTTGATTACTGGAGAAATGAGATCATCAAGAGCCGAGTTCCAAACCTGCTTGTTAGACTTAAAAATCAATTGGAAATGCGATGTGAAGCTCCTGCTTATAAGGTCACGAATGGTCAGCCATTCTCCCTCCTCATCCTTAATAGCATCAATAAATTTTTCCATCGTCGTATCACAGTAGTGAGGTGATAAAAATAGGTGTTAAGATCCTTTAGAGTCAGCCATTGAGCACAAGATTTTTGCCCCCATAAGGCCTCTTCTTGATTGTACAACGGCTGGAGCTAACTTTGGATTTTTTAGTCTTCTTTAATTACCTAAGGGGACTGGGGTTGCAAATGAATGTCATTTAGTTGTCGAGAAAGCACAGAGATTTTACGGTAATTGATCCAAAAGAATTTTTGTTCCACTCTTTCAGCGTCAACTTGACTAGATTAAGTTTTTGCGCCAATCAGAAAGCTGGGTTTCCACATATTTTTGCTTTCCAACTTTTTGAAATTATCTCGGCACAAGATCCATCCATCAACCAGAATTCCTCGAAGCAAAAGCATTTGGGAACCGAGTTTCCAACACCAATTATGTCCAACAGAATTGGGCAATGATCTGAAGATATTCTCGGCAAGTGGAAAAACGCGGGCTTCCAGGACCAACAATCTCCAATACAGGTTGGCAATGCATCTGTCAATTCGTTCACTGATGGCAGCCCTCCCTAAACTCTTTATTGGACCATGTAAAAGGTAGACGCACCTCTCTTTTCAGTCTTAGACAGGATAGCATTAAAGCCTCCCAAGGCAGCCTAGGGTCCATTAAAGGATGCAAGTGTTTGATCCAACATTTTTCAAAACGAATGCTTCAAATGCCACTAACACGGACTATAGACAAGAGAAGAAGAAAAGGAATAGAATCATCTACATACAACAAAAGGTTAATAATATTAAAGTTAGAAGAAATTACATCAACTTTAAGGCCCACATGCCAAACTACAAAACGACCCCCACTTAGACTAGTAGAGGGAATATCCACAAAAGAAGTAATTAGCATTTTCAAATCCGTACTAGATGAATTACGTAACTTAGTTTCAGCAACAAACAACATCTCAGGAATTGTCAATTGTGGTCAAGCGGCTCAATACGCTGTCAAAAAGCTTTCATCAAGAAAAAACCGCTCTCTGAGCCTTCTGAGCAAAATGCTCTCTCTCTTTCCTTTTTCCCCTAGTGTACCTCACCAGCCCTACCTGGATCTACATTGGTCCTACTTGATTCTGTACTGTTTACCGCTGAAATCTCTCTCTCCTCTCACTACTCTGACACATGATCGCGTTGTTCCTTTTTCGCCAATGCACTCGTCCTTTTATTTGAGGGTGATTGGGCCAGATTTGGTTACCGACTCTTTTTGTTTCATGCTATGTCTCTTTACTCTGAGTGATTTTGACTATTTCATTCTTCTTTTACAGTTCGTTTTGTGTTTCACTACTTTTGTCACCTTTTGCCTTGGTATTAGCTCTTTTGAGGCTCCTACCGTTGGGTATTGGTAGAGGTGTGTTTGGCTGGTTCTTCATGGTTGGGCGGAGCTTTTGGTGTGGGACAGAGGTATGAGTACTTCTAAGGAGCCTATGTCCGAGATGGATGAGCTTCTGGAGCGCACGAAAAACCTTTCTTGGGAGGATGTCTCGGGGCCGTTAAAGGTGAATCAGGAACGTGCTGAGGATGTGGAGGCTCTAACTCTGGTAGGAAGGTTGGTCTCTAGGAAGATCATGCCGAAACCTGTTATATTTCCATTAATCAAGGCTGGATGGAGGTTTGCTCATAATCTGCGTATTGAGGATGCTGGTCCTAATAGATTTCTTTTTTCTTTTCCATCTATTGAAGCAAAGGAACGGGTACTGCGATTAGGGCCATGGAATTTTAAAGTTTATTTGATGCTTTTAAAGGTTATTTGATGCTTTTAAAAGATTGGAAACGGGGCGAAACGATTGATGAGGTGGAACTCTCCAATGCTCAGTTCTGGGGGCAGATTCATGGTTTGCCATTGGAACGGTTGAATGAGGAGAATGCTTTCCTATTGGGAAGTAAGTTAGGGACGGTAGACAAGGTAGCACGCGTGGATTCTAACAAACCCTATCTAATGGTTCAAATGCATTTTAACATTGAGGTACCTCTGCAACCTGGTTTTTCTTTGATCCGTGACGGTTCTAATTCGGTTTGGATAGCATTCAGGTATGAGAGACTCTCTAGTTTTTGCCTTATCTGTGGTCGTATTACCCATACTATGGGGACTTGCAATGAAGATGAGCATCCTTACCAAGCTGCTTTGGGTAAGGAGATGAGAGGTCTGATACCGGTAGAGGAAATGGAATTTTTTACTACAAGGCAGTGGTTAGGGCAGGGTGGTTTGGGTTGGGGAAAAGGTATCCATGGAAGGGTTGGTAGGGGTGATGGTGGTGTTGGTGGGCCACGGTGGTTGGAGAGGCGGTTATCTTCTTCATCGATGTCTGGTGCAGATAAGGATAAACTGGTCTTTTCTGATGAAAGAGGAATTCTGAGTGGGATGGGAGGAGCGGTTAGGACACGTCAGAATTCCCCTGATCTTTCCTAGCCACTAGAGCGGCAGTGTAAGACGTCGGATTTTGCTGGTAGAGTCAAAGCAGATTCTAATACTGAGTGGGCTATTGGGCCAAGGAATGCCTGCTTACGTTTAGTCTCACAAAGTGGGCCAAAATCTAACACTAGGGGCGTTGTTGAGTTGGATGTCCTTGGGTTGGGTGAGGCATTGAGTGGTGAGGAACCTTCTCATAACAGAGACAATAATGAGAGCCCACCACTTACTGAGTTGAGTCAGAGTGGGCTTTTGAATTTGAAATGTGGTGTTTCGTCTGTCTTTTCTCTCGTTTCGACTGTAAAAAAATCCCGTGAAATAAAAACTCCTCTGGCATCCCCGAATGAAGAAAATTTGATACTGGTTTTTGCTAAAGGGTTGGAGGATGTGGGGGGAACAAGGAAGAGGAAGAAATATGTACCCAAAAAGAAGATAGAGACCTCGGGTAAGGGCGAAGCAAAATATGTGGATGGCAATGACGGTAAAAATTTGATGTCTGGGGTGGTGGGCCTATATTTGCCCCCACCCCTGAAATGAGTCTCATTTCTTGGAATTGCCGGGGTTTGGGGAGACCTGCGGCATCAAGAGCTCTACGGATGCTAGTGAGAGAAGTAGACCCGTGGGGTATCTTTTTAATGGAGACAAAAATTTCTGATGAAAGGCTTGATGTGGTTTTGCGTAGATTGGGTTTCTCTTTTTTTGTATCGGTGCCTCTTGTGGGTTGTAAGGGGGGTTTGGCTTTCTGTTGGCGTCTTGGTTTGAAGTTTGAGATTTTAAGTTTGTCTAGCTCTATTTTTCATTTTCTGGTTAGTCCGGGTGCTGAGAGACCGGATTTCTTTGGTTCGTTTGTGTATGGTTCCCCTTACTGGCGACATAAGAAAGAGTTTTGGTCTGAGTTGGTTAGTTTGGGTGGATCTAATGATATACCGTGGGTGTGTACTGGAGATTTTAATGAAGTTTTGAGGCATAATGAAAAAAGAGGAGGCCGGGCGATGATGGGGTCTTCTTATCGTGGTTTGAGACATTTTATGGACAGTTGGGGTTTTGTTGATTTGGGGTTTGCTGGAAGACAATTTACTTGGTCAAATGGGAGGGTTAGTTTGGCAAGTATTCGGGAGAGGTTGGATAGGAGTATTCCCAATGTCCAATGGCGTATACATTTTCCTAATGCTAGGGTGAAGCATTATGGGTTTACTAATTCTGATCATGTACCCCTTATTTTGAATTTTTTTAGCTCTGAGGTGTCTATGGCCAAGGGGTTCAAGTTTGAGAAGTTTTGGGTTCAGGATGAACCTTGCTTTGGACTGGTTGCTGATGTTTGGCGGCAAAAGAGAGCTGGTTCTCCAACTTGGGTTTTATTTCGGAAGATACGGGCAGTGAAGGGAGCTTTAAGACTTTGGAATAAACAAGTTTTTGGCAATATTCACTTGTCTCTACAAGCTGTGAAAGACCAGCTGCAATGCTATCAGGAGGCGGAACCAACCAGTCAGAATTTGTGGATGGAATCGTGCCTCATTTTGGAGTTAGATGAACAATTGAGACGAGAAGAAATGTTGTGGAAACAAAAGTCTCGGGTAAGTTGGTTATCCTCTAGTGATTTAAATACAAAATTTTTTCATGCCTCGATTGTGATTCGTAGATGCCGAAATCAAATAGTTGAATTAAAAAGGGGAGTGGGGAATGGATTTCTGGCCGAAGCTCTTTGGGCAGTGAACTTGTGGAGTTTTATTCGGCTTTGTACAAATCTGAAAATCCAGATATTCCATCTGATATGGAAAATTTGGTTAGTGCAACTATTACAGAGGAAGAAAATGCCCGATTGATTTTGGTACCTGATGGTAAGGAGATTTGGGAAGTCTTGAAGAAGATGAATCCTGATAAGGCCTCGGGGCCTGATGGTATGATTATTTTTTTCTTTCGTCATTTTTGTGATATTGTTGGTTCTGATGTTATCGCTATGGTTCAGGATTTTTTTAGACATGGGCATATGTTATCTGCCCTGAATCATACAAACATTGTACTGATCCCAAAAGTTGACAATCCGTCTTTAATCGAACAATTTAGGCCCATTAGTTTGTGCAATGTGGTGTACAAACTGATATAAAAAATATTAACTGAGAGGTTGAAGTCTGTTTTACCAAAGCTAATCTCACCTTATCAGATGGCTTTTGTTCCTGGTCGATTAATCCAAGACAATTATATTGTGGCGGCAGAAGTTTTTAATGGTATGAACCATAAGCGCAGTAGGGGAGGGTGGATGGCGATTAAGGCGGATATGGAAAAGGCATATGATAGGATGGAGTGGCCTTTCCTTTTGATTATTTTGCAGAAGTTCGGTTTTCACCCCATTTGGATTCATTGGATAAAGCAATGTATTTCTTCTTCTCGTTTCTCTATTTTACTTAATGGTAGTCATTTTGGTTGTTTTACACCTTCAAGAGGACTTAGACAAGGAGATCTGCTCTCGCCACTATTGTTTTTGCTCTGCTCTGAAATTTTGTCTCGTTTGCTTTTGAGGGCTGAAGCTGAGGGGTATATTCGGGGCATTAAGCTTGGAAGACAAGTGCCGGTTATTTCACATCTTCTTTTTGCTGATGATCTTCTCCTTTTTGCAAAAGTTCAGATCCGAGATGCTAAAGCTATTGATCTTTGTTTGGAGAAATATATGAGGTGGTCGGGGCAAAAGCTTAATCGTAGTAAGTCTACGATTCATTTTAGCAAAAACTTTTCTGGAGCTACCATTTTACCTATTTGCGATTTGTTAAAGCTACGTAAAATGCCAGCAAAGGCAAAACACCTTGGTTTACCTTTGTTATATCCTAGATCGAAGTGTGTGGCTTTGGCTGATTTGAAAGACAGGATTTTTGATAAGATCAGTGGCTGGAAAGCTAAGTTGTTATCTCAAGCGGGATGGGGAATTTTAATTAGAAGTGTGGCAACTCCTCTTTTGGCCTATACTATGGGATTTTTTGCGCTGCCTGATGCTTGGTGTAAGGCGATTGATAAGGGTTTGAAGGATTTTTGGTGGGGATACAAACAAGGAAAGAATCGGAATCTTTCTCTAAAGTCTTGGAGCTCTATTTGTACGCCGAAATATGCTGGTGGAATGGGTTTTAGGGCCTTGGCAGATCTGAATGAAGCTATGCTTTCTAAATTGATTTGGTATATTGCTTCCAATATTACTTGTTTGTGGACAGATGTTTTAAGGGGCAGGTATCTTCATAACTCGAGCTTGTGGGAGGCGAAGAAGCATCCAAAGGCATCATGGACTTGGAAAAGTTTACTAAAGTGGAGGGATGGTGTTAAGCAGGGGATGTGTTTTTCAGTTGGTAGTGGAGAAAGTATCTTAATTTGGGAGGATCCTTGGGTTCCCTCACTTTTGGGTTTTAAACCTTCTCCTCATCCGAATTATGGTGATACTTTGCTGGTGACTAGAGTTGCTGAGCTTATTGATCCTGATACGGGCCAATGGAACCGACCTCTTCTATGGTCTGTTTTTTGTCCTGAGCATGCGGCTGAAGTGGTTAAAATTCAGCAAAGTGTTTCCTCACGTTGTGATCATCTTGTTTGGCTTTTTGAGAAATCTGGTAGGTTCACCATTAAATCTATGTATAGGGAGATTGTCAAAAGTCGTATTTCTATTTCTCTACCGGTGGAGTTTTCTTGGTGGAAGAAATTGTGGAAAATGAAAGTGCATGATAGACTGAAGACAGCTATGTGGAAGTTGCTTTGGGATGTGATACCTACTAAGAGTAAGGTGGCACAGAGGTTAGGGGGTCGGGTAATGGAGGATATGACTTGTGTGTTTTGTGCAGGGGCTGGTGAATCTATCCATCATCTCTTGCTGGATTGTTTGGTGAGCCGAATTGTTTGGGGTCAATCCCATTGGGCTTTGGATATCAGAACTTTCAAGGATCAACCTCTCATTTTTTGGTTACAAAAGATTATTGATCCTTCTCTTTTAGTGTCTTTGCCTGAAGAGGATTACCATCATTTTCAGATATATGCTTTGGTTGCTTGGGATCTCATTTGGTGGACCCGCAACCAAATAGTTCATAAGGCTGCAGGTTTGGATTTACTGGCTCTAGTTCATAGCATTCAACGAGTCACCAAGGAGCATATGATGGCGTGGAAACAGCAAAGGGAGCAGGTTCTATCTATACGCTGGACCCCTCCCCCTTTGGATACAGTCAAGGTGAATTTTGATGTTGCGATTCGTGAAACTTTTGCTGTTGGGGCTGCTATAATTAAAGATCATTTTGGTATGGTGGTTGGAGCTGTTGTGAAGAAATTGCCGTTGGTGGAGCCTGAGGATGGTGAGATATGGGCGGCACAAATTGGTGTAGAAGAAGCTTGCAGATGTGGTTTTCCGAAGGTTATTGTTGAAGGGGATTCCACCGGTGCAATTGAGGCCATCCGCAACTTCCTGGCGAGATTGAATTGGAGGAGTTATGGTCGTATTGGTGATATTGTTAGTTGTATTAGCTCCTTTGATTCTGTTGATTTTTGTTTTGTTAATAGAGGTGCTAATGGAGATGCATACCACCTTGCTCGTTGAGCTGCTTCTAAGATTTTGTCTGGAAGCTATCCAGATATTCATGAGCATTTTCCTTTCCTGACTTAGATCTTTACTGGGACTGATCCTCCCTAGTTGTGTTGTTTGGTTTTGTTGGGAATAAAGGTAGTAGTAGTTTTTGAGGAAAAAAAAAAAAAAGACATGTCAGGCCGGTGACTACAAAAAAAGGCCGAAGGGATCTTTGAGCCGTAGGACGGGCAAGCCCACAACAATTCCATGCCATTGCTCTCAATCTCATAGCAGAGGTGGGGCCATGATACGGCTCGCCTCCTCGGCCACATTGGACATATAAGTAGATGAGAAAGCTTGGTTTCCCCGGAGACCAGTGAAAAAATGTTGCCTTGCAGCTTTGAACATTTTTCTAACCTGGGTACGCCGAATAGCAGGGCTTTCAGAGGGTTGAGATGCATCCAATTGGGTTTCTGGAATAACTGAGGAGTCCAAAGGAGGGACAACACAAGAAATGGGCCCCAAACTAGTAAACATTTTCTTTGAAGGGTTAATCAGGTCAAATTCCCCAACCATAAGCTGTTTTCCCAGAGATTTGAAAATAAGTTGACCTGGTGGAGTCGGAGATAAAATGGAGCTACCAAGGGGAGACTCCAAGGGCCCATTATCTTCAGAGAGATCTACTAGGCGAAGGTGGGTGGAGGGGAGACAAGGCCTAGGTCCAATGCCGATCTAGGATTTAGCATTATGCCACTGTAGCTAAAAAAATCCATTGTGTGGTTGAAGCACCAAGAAGGGATGGTGTCACTGGATTCAGTCGTAACCGGCACACGTGTCGCTAGCACCTTCGGAATTGTCCCATACGCCGTAGCAAACTTTGATAGACATTAAATTTTTGGGGCTAATGTTGACAAGGCGAGAAATCCTGAGGGCCTTATTGTCAGTCTCAGGGGGGGTTCTCAAAAGCTCATTGCATGACAGGAAGCATAACGAGTTGCTGAGCGGTCTCCTGCTTGGCTCAGCAACTTGTACACGAAGCTTTGGTCCTAGAGATGATAGTCTAGATTCAGATTTGTCCATGACATCTTTTCCTGTCACACGGGACCAAGCCTCTTCCAAGATATTGACCCTCCGAGTTACTTCCACAGGGTCACCTATATCATGAGGTCTAAGCGGAGCACCAAGGTGAAATTCTTTTGGAGGCCTTCTGCGAGTATTGATGATAGCTTGACCACGACATATAGGTTTTTGAAAATTTGGACGAACCACAATGGATCTCTGAGTATAAGCTGGAGTTCTCATATCTGGCCCAAACACAAAGGGACAGGTAGTCTGGGTCGTGGTCACAACCTTGCATAACATGCCCTATTTTTGCACATTTATAACAGAAGTTAGCGAGCTTTTCATACTTGAAATTTACCCAGAATGTATTCTTCCAGCCACTTGGAAGCGGAAAGCCCGCTGCTAGAGGCTCTAAAATGTTTATATCCTCGCGAATCCGCATAAAGTTTCAAAGATGGAATTTCTCTGTACCTTCCAAGTCAATTTCCAGCAACTTGACAATCTGGTTCCCAATCAATTCTGCATTTTCTTTTGCAAAATGGCTTCATGGTATATCATGGATCTACACCCAAAAAGCCACTTTAGAGAAATTGAGCTCTTGGATGAGAGAATCATGGGACCACTCTTTGACAGCTAATAACTGACCCTGAATGTTCCAAGGGGTTTGGTACAGAATTCTTTCCCTATCAGACCCCCGCTTGAAGGTGAAGATAAACAGGTTATGACCAGCTTCCTCAATAGAGAACTGTTATGCAAAGCTCCAGGCAATGCGGAGAGTTGCTTGAACAACATTGAAGACATTGTTTTTGAGAAAAAAATTTTCCCTGCAAGCAAGAAGTCCGAACGACATTCAGCCCTAACAGAAAGGTTAAGTAGATTAGTGTGGAAAACATCCCACCCGATCTTTTGGATTTGTGCTACAATCTGCTCCATGATATCTTTAGAACTACTCATAGTTCTTTGGAGCAGTGGCACAAATGGGGGTATGAAACACACGCCGCAAAAGGCAAATAGAATATATTAGATGAGGGAGGGGTAATGGGAGCGAGAGAGAGAAAAGGTAACAAGCGAGTCAAGTTCAGGGGAAAGATAGAGACAAAGAGAAAAGGAAACGGCAGGAAGAGAAAGTGAAAAAAGGCTACCATAAAGATAGAGAAGAAAAAGGTATAGGTTGGGTGACGAGCCTTACAGAGGAAGGCTAGAGAGAAAACTCCATCGAGGGAGAGCGCTATAAGTCTGAATGACAACACAAAAGAGAGAGTGAATTGGGTTTCAATAAATTTTAAAAACTTTTTAAAGATAATTTAAGCAGTATAATGGTAAAGCATAAAACACAACAAGGAAAGATATGAGCAAGCAAAAAGAAGAGATGGAGTTAAAGAAATGACACCGTAATTTTAAGTGGTTTGGCCACACTTGCCTACGTCCACCCCCAAGGATATTTACTTCCTTGGGCTTTTTTTCACTATTCTTCAAATAGCAAATACACCTTAGCTTTCAGGGTGCTAAGGAACCTTTACAAAGCGTTTTTCGAGCTCACGCTTCAACTCTCTTCACAAATCCCAAAACCCAAGGGATTTCTTCTACCACTCGAGTAGGACCCAGTGTTTACCCAACACTCAAGTGGTTTATAAAAGATGGGTACAAAGGAAGATCAATGAATGGCTCTTAAAGCCGAATATACAAGTGTAAAGCACAAAGGAGTGCAATAAGACAAAGATCTCAGTAGAAAGCTGAAATTTGGCAGAGGAATCACAAACTTTCTTGGTAGGTGCGGACTTCTCTCTTCTTCAAAGCACTTTCTCTCTCTAGAAGTTAGGTCGTAGAATAATTGTAAAGTCTATGGTTACGATCCTTCTCTTCTCTTTTTCTTCTAGTATTTAAATCTTTTTTGACTTCAACGGTCATCAAAGCTTAGCAAAAAGGACTGTTGGAGAGGCGCCCACGTCATTTGAAAGTGATTTGAAGGTTCTGACAAATATTCAAATTTTTCATTAAACCGTGGCATGTGTTGACACATGGTTAGCATGTGTTGACACATCAAAAAATTGAACTGAAGTTGAGCTCTTGGGAGATAGTGCAATGTGTCGACACTAGTCTTCAATGTGTCGACACTTCAAAAAATGAACTGGAGTTGAGCTCTTCGGGAGATAGTGCAGTGTGTCGACACATAAAGCCAATGTGTCGACACTTGTCTTGGTCTGGAAATGATGTCTTGGGTGTAAGTGCAATGTGTCGCCACTATGAATCAAATTGTCGACACTTATAACTACTGGAGAGATAATTAGCAGCTTTAAAAGCATCCAAACCATTCCAAAACCTTTTTAAACACCTACAAAGGGAGAAAATTGATCTTATCAACTTGTGTAATGGTGTTCAAAGCCTCTTATAAATATGTTAGAGAGAGAAAACCCAATCATTTGAAATAAGTCATTTAGAAAGAAGGATTGAAAAGGAAAAATGTACGAGACTTCAAAGTACTTAGAAGCTTTTGTTATCATTAAAATCAAATATGGTTTGTTTTACAAAACAACCTTGGGCTAACGATTTCCCCCTTTTTGATGATGCCAAACCATTTTAAGAGCAATAAATTGCTAACAAATGGAAAAGCTCCCCTGAGAATAAGCAGGAGTTTTTCATGACATTTTTAGCAAAAAGGACTTTGAGATTTTACAAAAATTTTGCAAGAGTTTCCTTTGTAAATGGAGGTTTCCCAAAATTTTAAAAACATGAAAGAGCACTTCTAAATCCTTTCTCCCAACTCCCCAAACTTGCAATATACCAACAGAACACAAGACTTCATATTTTGAGGATTGAGAGTTAGGAATTATTACCTGTAAAGCAAGTCTCAATGTCACAATGAAGTGCAAAGAGATAAGCACTTCTCAAATTTCTTATAGATACCAATGAGATAATTAATAGATATGAGCAAAATCAAATAGTTCATTGAAGGCAAATAAATACTAGAGATATTCATTAGAAACTTGGCAAGTCAAATGTTCAGCCAAAACAATAATTACAAGGCATATAGAGGACAAACTAAGATAAGTACAAAATGGAGAATGTCCTCTATAAAAACTAGGAAGTCAGCAATACACTAAACCTCTCCCCCTTTGGCATCATTAAAAAAATAGGATAAGGGGAAGGTCAAGGGAAGGAAGCTATGGAGAATCGAAAGGAGGAGGAGGATGATCAACCTCAAACTTCTTCAGCCAGTTGGTCCAAGTGGTAGAAAACCAATATGTCCATTGGATGACCCGAGGATGTAGATGTCGATCTGCATCCAGATGGATCTCGGTGGCCTTGACAACATCTTCAGCAGAGGTCTTCACAAAAGCTTGAAGCTTAGCAGAGGTAGAAGTAAACTCATTGACAATATTCTGAATAACATTGCTGGCCACATGAATAATGTTGTTAACTTGATGCTTAAGACCCCGTATATCCTTATCCAGAATTCCAAAACGCTCAGTATGAGCAGTGAGCAGCTTTTTAATATCGTCGAATCTCGTCTTCATACTGATGACCATATCGTCTAGAGTCTGACCTAATCTTTTCTGTTCTTCCTTTATCTCATCCATGGAAGCTTCAAGGGAATTCAACTGAGGCTCATTAGAACTACCAGCGGCCCTCCGTGAGGAATATCCTATCGGGGGAGGAGAAATAGAAGTAGGAATGTGCTCCCCTATAGGTGTTCTATTCCCTGTGGGAGTTCTTGCATTTTCTTCCTCTTCCTCATCTTCACTTTCTTCTTCAGATTCAGAACCCCGTTCATTGCCCTTCTGAGGTGTCACCACACCTTTCTTCACCCATTCACCATCATCATTTTGCATAAAACCCATCAGTCGAAGGGTTTTCTAGTTATATTCCTTAGACTCTTTGGGCTTTTCTCTTACTTCCCCGGTCATATCAACCTCAAGTACATGAAACATATGAGTAAAAACCATCCCATAAGGAAGCCCTTGTTTCTTTTTCTCTGTGGCTGCCTTTATATGGTTTAGCTCAAATGGCCTAGATTAATAGGGGTGCGGGTAATTAAGCAATACATTACAAACATTTCCAAAAATGTAATGTATTCAAATTTTCCCGTTCTTGGCAGGATGATGTTACAGACCATATGGTGTAAAATTCGTCTATGAACGGTCAGTCCACTGGCAGTAGGTTTAACTACTTCATTAAGTGTTGGATTATCCAATACAACTCGAAGAATATCAAGTGGTTCTACCTCCGATAACCCCATCCAACCGTGTGTATCAAAAAACTTCTTTCCACTATTTGGAGCAGAGGCCAAGGAGTTTAGAGAGGAAGTGGACAGATCTAATTGTTTTCCATTCACATAGCTAGAGGCGTCCTCAGACTTAGAATACTGAAAATTTGCATAAATTAGCTTCACCAAATACACAAAGCAGTCCACTTTCAAATTCAGAAGAACACCCCATCCTTGAAACTCAAACATCTCCTTAAAATCAAAATTATGCTCACTAAACCATTTAAAATCAACCCAACGACCAACAATGACTTTTCTACTCCGAAAATCTTGCACAAAACGATTCTTACAAAGCCCTGACCTGTAAATGTAGGCCTCTGTAGAAGGAGCGGGTTCCTTAATGCTTTTTCCTTTCTTTCGTGCCCTAGAATTGACAGATGAGGGCGTCTGATGAGAGGGGCGCTTGGAGTGGCTGGAAGACATCTTGGCAGTGGCGTGGTGAGGAGTTTGAAGGCTTTCGGCGGTAGATTTTTCGGTGTGGGCTGTGGGTAAGAGAGGATTGTGAAGGTGAGGGAAATCGCGCCGTTAGGGAGAAAAATGAGGGTCTATGAGATGGGGAAGAAATGAAGTGCCGACCCCTATGCCTTAAAGAGTATAAATATGACACGTGTGTCCCTGTTTTTTAAAACAGTGAACTCGAAAGATGTGTCGACACATTGCACATGTTCCGAACATGGTTTTAAAAGAGCTCTAGGGCGGGAAGCCTATGTGTCGACACATGAATATATGGTGTCGACACATACTTCTCTAGTGAAAACAGTTATGAAAACCAGAAGTGTTGACACTTGTTTTACGAAGTGTTGACACATGCCATGCAAAAAGAAGACATATAATAATTTCACAAGGAATAAGCATGATTTTAATAGGAAACAAACAGAGAGCAACTTAAACACAAATAAGAACATGTCCAATGCAATCAATTAAGCAATTATCATGACAAATACAAGCACATATTACCAATTTAATCCGAAGGAAATCTCATTCCAATTTCTTGGCGTATGAAGCAAAATCTATCCTCATTGAGAGCTTTTGTGAAATAAAATGAAAATCATTCCAATTTCTTTACGAACTCAAGAACAACATCCCCTTTTTGAGCATGATCTCAAATAAAATGATGTTTAATCTCAATATGTTTTGTCCTAGAGTGCTAAATTGGATTTTTTGTAAGATTAATCGCACTGGTGTTGTCACATTTTATTGGGATGAGAGAATAATGAAGATTAAAATCTTCCAATTGTTTTTTCATCCACAATATGTGCATAACAATTGCCTATGACAATATACTCGGCTTCCGTGGTTGATAGAGCCACAGAGTTTTGTTTCTTACAACACCAAGAGACTAGTGAAGGTCTAAGAAATTGGCATGCACCACTAGTACTCTTTCTATCAATTTTACACCCTGCATAATCCGCATCCGAGTATCCTTGTAAATTAAATTCAGCACTCTTGGGATAAAACAAACCAAGATTTTGAGTGCCAACAAGATATCTAAAAATCCTTTTAACTGCAAGGAGATGGGAATCCTTAGGACAAGATTGGAATCTATCACACATGCATACATTAAACATTATATCCGGTCTACTAGCGGTAAGATAGAGTAAGGAGCCAATCATACCTTGTATTTTGTTTGGTCCACATCCTTACCTTTCTCATCCTTTTCCATTTTTGTAGATGGACTCATGGGTGTGCTCAATAGGCTTCGAGTTGTCCATACTAATCTCTTCAGAAGATCTTTAGTGTATTTTGCTTGATTGATGAAGATTCCCTTATAGCTTTGTTTGATTTGAAGACCAAAAAAATAGTTCAATTCTCCCATGAGGCTCATCTCAAATTCACCTTGCATAACTTGAGAAAACTCTTGACACAAGATTCATTAGTAGATCCAAAAATAATGTCATCAACATAAATTTGAACCATTAACAATTCATTGTCTGTTTCCTTGGTGAAAAGAGTAGTATAAATTTTACGTCGTGAGAAACCATTTTCAATGAGAAAGGAGCTTAAACGTTCATACCATGCCCGAGGTGCTTGTTTCAAGCCATAAAGCGCCTTTGTGAGTTTGTACACATGATTTGAAAGCTTCTCTGACCTTATTTCTATCATGACTCAGGTGGTGAGACCCCTTTTGAATAGTTAATTCCTAATTATTTATATTGGAATTCATTGGAATAAAAATGTGTGAAAGGCATTAAAAAAAAAAAAAAAAAGAAAAAAATGGGAAATCACGTGAAGGAGGAAAGCATTGGGGGAGGGCAGCCTTGTCTTTTCCCCCCCAAAACTTCACTCCCTTCCCTCACGCACTAGAACCCCGGAAAACCAAGATAAGCCAAGGTAAAGGGGGATCTAACATTTCGATTCAAAATTTTCGTGTGGGTAAATTGTTAGAAGTTCGTTTCAGTTCCTATCCTCTGTTTTTGTTTGCTGCTGCTGAGTTATGCTTTTGAAAGCATGCATGAGTTGGGAATGAAAGGTAGGCATGCAAAGTGTTTGTTGGAAAGCCTAAGCATGATGGATTTGAGTTTGCTGCACGTTGGATTGAGTTTGCTATTGCTGCATGTTGGATTTGAGTTTAAGAGTTGGGAATGAAAGGTAGGCATGCAAAGTGTTTGTTGGAAAGCCTAAAAGAAAGGATGATGCAATAACTTTGGCTTGATGATTATAGAACCATGATATTGCTGTAAGTTGTGTAAAAGTAGGGAATTTTTAAGAGAATAGCTTCTGTTGTGAAGTGTTGTGAAGCGTAGGCAAGAGCTGAAACTTGTTTTGCACATGCATGGCCGGGTAGGTGATGTTGAAATTGGGGAAAAACACTTGCTGTTGACCGAATGTGTTCACTGCCTTATTTCTTGCATGTTTCTCTTGATGGTAGCTGATGGGTATCTTGCATGTAGGTAAAGTGGGTAGACCAGCAAGCTAAACACTTAAAGGGATTGGACTATATTTGGAGAATAAAGAGATTGTGCTTTGTGAAACAAGGAGAATGGGAATTAGGCATGTTTTAGGTTGCTGAGTTGCAACCGAACCCTTGGTGTTTGATTTTGGTTGCAGCCCTTTATGGATCTAGGTTTGCATGGTGAATTAAGGGTAGAAGAATTGGAAATTGGACGATAGAGAATGCTTGTTAGACTAGTTGCTGATGTTAGACAAGTTGCTGAAATGTACTTCTGCAGATTTCAAGGCTCGAACTAGGAGTGTATTCGGCCGCAATTGTGCTTATCCTTTGATCTTGAGAGGATCCTAGATTGTAGGCCTAGGAAATAGGAAGATTTTAAGCCATACCTTGGGTGATTCCGATAAGTATTGGGTGAGATATGCGTAGTTCAAGGCCGGACGTCAAGCTGCCAGCAGCCTTGTACGTCCGGAATGTTAGTTCATTTCGAGTGCTCGGTTTAAGTCCAAATTTTACGAGTTTGGTCTTGAATTTTAAGTTTATGAAAGAAGAACATTTTAAGGTAAATTTCGTGTGATTTAGAGGTGTAATAAATAAGTTGTGATGTTTTGAAAGTAGAAGACCGAGCTGGTGGCAGCAGCAGTATTACTCTAGGAATTTTATCTGATATGAAGTGTTTTCGACAATGCATGGACATTCCGATGTTTATGATTTTTATCTTCAAGCTTGAACTATGAAAGAAGAATATTTTAAAAGAAATTTCATGTAATTTGGAGCGGTGTTTTTGAAGTTATGAATTTTGGGGCTGGAGACGTCGGGGCTGCCCGCTTGGACGTCCTCAGCAGCTCGCATTTTCGAGTAAATCTTTCGAGTGGCAAACGAGCTCCAAATTACCTGGAATTTTAATGTGTTATGAAAATTAGTGTAAGGATCAGTTTGGCATCCAAGTCTTATGGCTTCAGCAACCTTACAATAATACTTTGCATCATAGGATCACCATTGGGAAGTCAAGAAATGTGGGTGATTTTGTATGATGTGCTGAAGTTGATTGAATGATTATTCTCTACATCTAGTAAACCTCTAAAACCTCTAATGACATTAGTATGACTCATTTGTAGGCAAGGTGCCACCATAAGCTCAAGGGGACGGAGGTAAGTGGAAAATTATGTTTTTTTTTCAAAAACTGGAATGATACACATCATGGATATTTATCATCAAGCATGACATGAGCACGTCATGAGCATTTGCATTTATTTTTTCTCATAAGGATGAAAGAGAAATTTTATGCAAATGAAAGTACAACTTTATGCTACGTTATGATAAGTTATGAGGCGTGCATTTATGTTTTCTCATTATCAAGCATTTCACGACATAAGCATTTGCATGATTTCTTAAAGAAAAAAGTTTTGTGCAAATGAAAGTATGAGAAGTACTGTATGACAAGTTACGTTAAGGGGGCTGAGGTTGGTCTGTACCGTACCATTAAGATAGGTGCATCCACTCCGAAGGACGAATGCGAGAAGGATGGATGACTCCTAGGGGGCACCCACTCCGAAGGACGAATGCAAGAAGGATGGGTAACTCTTGAGGTATGTGCAATCACACTGAAGGATGCTTGCAAGAAGGTGTGAACCTCTAAAGGTTGAGTCTAGTCATTAGGCCTGGGGCCACGTCGAGGACTAGCTCAACCAAATGACGTATTCCCAAGGGAAAAGGGAATAGTTCCAAAGGGAACGCACAACCTTGACTTCAGGGGTAAATGGAGCGAGATAAGTTGCCCAATCAAGAAAGAATTAAAGAATTACTTTCAAGATCATGTTAGTACGTTGTCTCATTGCATATGCAAGCATTTCATTTGGCATTCATGTACATTTATAACCATGAGACATGCACTATTTATTGCATATGATCCCTTACTGAGTCATCGACTCACAGTTTTCAAATTGTATCATTCCAGACAATATTTCAGGTGAGGAAACCTAAGAAGAGGACCTTAAAACCTAGGAGAGGGGCTGATGAGAACTTCCTCTTCCCTTTTTGATATTTCAGTAAATTTCAGCAAAGGTTTAGAGATAATTTTTGAAAGAGCCGACATGAGCCTCCGATGTGTGGTGGTCATGGGTTATTCGGCCCAGTAAAGTTTAGGGTTTTTAACCAATTGATATTTTGTGATTGTGTTGTAATTACTTCAAGTTATTGTTTGTGGAGCAGGTTCTAATGTTTCATTAGCGCATTAGTCGATATATATGAAAAAAAAAAATAAAATTTTGCTGCAAGAATTTAGTACATTCGCTTGAGTATTCCTTGTTGGGGATGCTCGCGGCTGTTACTAACCCTTTCGAGTTAGCATTTGGGGCGTGACATCTCATCTTCAAAGCCTGGTGGTTGCTCAACATATACTTCCTCCGAGAGGAATCCATTTAGAAATGCGCTTTTCACATCCATTTGAAAGAGTTTAAAATCTTTATAACAAGCGAAAGCGAGTACATGTGAATAGATTCTAAACGAGCAACGGGAGCAAAGGTTTCATCAAAATCAATTCCCTCTTCTTGATTATAACCTTGGGCTACTAATCTTGCCTTGTTCCTACTACAACCCGGATTCATCCATTTTGTTTCTAAAAACCCATTTTGTACCAATAATTGGATAATCCTTGAGTTTAGGAATTAGATGGCACACTTGGTTTTTCTCAAATTGTTTTAACTCTTCTTCCATAGCATGGATCCAACTTTCATCATCTTTAGCCTCAAGTTGAGAAAGTAAAGCAAAATTATTTGCTTGGTTTAAAGAAGAGCGAGTGCTTACCCTTTTCTCAACATTACCAATAATTTGCTGAAGAGGATGACTCTTGATGTATCTCCAAGACTTTGGTAGATCATTGTTGACTTGTTGACCTTCTTCTTGTGATTCTTGAGATGCTTGATCTTGTACATGTGTTTCTTCTTATCTTCATTTATAGCAAGTTTCTCAATCTGTTTGTCAAGATTTATAACATCTTTGTCATTTCTTTTCACAAGATTGTTAGATTCATAAAAAACAACATGGACTGATTCTTCAACAACCAAAGTACGTTTATTGAAAACACGATAAGCTTTACTAGAAGTTGAATAGCCAAGAAATATACCTTCATCCGCTTTTGCATCAAACTTACCCAAATTGTCCTTGTTGTTGTTGAGCACAAAGCATTTGCATCCAAAGACATGGAAGTAACCAATGTTGGGTTTTCTATCATTCCATAGCTCATATGGAGTTTTCTTAAGAATAGGTCTAATCATGCAATGGTTCATAACATAGCAACTTGTGCTAACTGCTTCAGGCCAGAAGTAGTCAGGCAAGTTGCTTTCACATAGCAAGGTTCTAGCCATTTCTTCAAGAGTCCTATTCTTCTCTCTACAACACCATTTTGTTGAGGAGTTCTAGGAGCTGAGAAGTTATGGTTAATACCATTTTCACCACAAAACTTTTCAAAGGAGGAATTTTCAAATTCTTTTCCATGATCACTCCTTATGCTAGAAATAGCAAAACCCTTTTTCATTTTGAATTCTCTTGCTAAGTTTTTCAAAAGTATGAAAAGCCTCATCTTTATGAGCTAGGAATATAACCCATGTGAATCTACTGAAATCATCAACAACAACAAAGCCATAACGTTTGCCACCCAAACTCAATGTTCGGGTTGGACCAAATAAGTCCATGTGTAGAAGTTGAAGTGGCCTAGAAGTGGACACCACATTTTTGGGCTTAAAAGAGATTTTGGTTTGTTTGCCTTTTTGACAGCTGCACAAATTTTGTCTTTTTCAAAAGAAAGATTAGGCAAACCCGAAACAAGATTCTTTCTAGCTAATTTTGAAATCAAGTCCATGCTTGCATGAGCAAGCCTTCTATGCCACAACCAACTATCCTTGTCATTTAGAGCTGAAAGACATTTAATGTTTTCTGAGGAGATGCTCTCTAAATGAACAATGTACACATTTTCAAATCTATGTCCAACAAACAAGACTTTCTTGCTTTCAATATTCTCAACAAGACATATTGATGATTCAAAAATGACTCGGTTTCCCTTGTCACATAATTGACTAATACTCAAGAGATTATGCTTTAAACCATCAACAAGAAGTACATTTTCAATAATGGGATTAGGAGACATACCAATGCTACCAACACCAAGTATTTTACTTTGCCATTGTCTCCAAAGGTAACTGAACCCTTTTCTTTGAAACAAAGAGAGCTGAACCAGCTCTTGTCTCGGTCATGTGCTTGGAGCATCCACTGTCAAGGACCCAATGTTCCTTGGTTTCATTGGACTTCAAGCACTCCTGCAAAAAGAATCAATTCTTGATTTTTGGTACCCAAATCCTTTTGGGTCCATTGGTGTTAGAATTAAATTCCTTCACCTTATCTTTTTGGATCCACACAAACTTGATCCCATGAGTGGATTTCCTTTTAGTTGGACAAGTGTGTGAAATGTGTCCATTTTTTCCACAAAAATTACAAATTTTAAATAATGTGGATGATTTAATAATTACATCGGAGTATAGCTTTTGGTTATTAAACGAATTATAGCCAATCCCACTTTTGTTGAAACAACATCTTTGGGAACCAAGTAAAATATCAAGGTTTCTTTTTCCTTGAGTGAATCTTGCAAGATCGTGAGTGAGAGAGTCAACTTTCCTTTTTAAATCAGTGTTTTCAGATTTCAAATCATTTGACTCTTCTTGCAAGATTTTCTCATTTTCTTTTGTGATTCTTGCAAGATTCTCTCCAAGAGAAACAACTTGATGTTTCAAGGTATCATTTTCTTGGTGCATTAAGGTTCTTTTTGAGACAACAATACTTTGAAAATACTCTTTTCAATTCAAGATATTGTTCATCATAAGCATCTTGTAATTCATCAAAAGAGAAAGAACAATTGAAGAGTCTTGTACCTCATCTTCATTTTCCTTTGCCATGAAGCATAGATTTGCAACTTATTCATTGCTATCACTATCACTATCACTTCCATTGGACTTTTCCTTGGATTTCTTGTGGGATTCAAGGTTGGGGCATCCGTCTTTATATGTCCCGGCTTCTTGCATCCATAGCAAATAATGTCATTCTTCTTGCTATTATCACCTTTATAACTTGTCTTCCTTGGAAATCTTTTATCTCCTTGTTTCTTCCGGAAGAACTTCTTGAATCTCTTGGTGAACAATGTCATTTCTTCATCATCTTCGGAAGACTCATCATCATTTGAACATGAGGCTTTCAAGGCAATGCCTCTCTTTCCTTTTCCTTCATCCTCATCTTCTTTTACTTGATTCATCTCATGTGTCATGAGAGAGCCCATGAGCTCATCCAACGAAAGCTTTGTCAAGTCCTTAGCTTCTTGAATGGCGGTGACCTTGGGTTCCCAAGCTTTTGGTAGACACCTAAGAATCTTTCTCACCATTTCAACATTAGTATATTCTTTACCAAGAGATTTAAGACCATTTATAATATCGGTGAAGCGTGTAAACATAGATGAAATATTCTCATCAGGTTTCATCTTAAAAAGCTCATAACTATGAACAAGCATACTAATCTTGCTCTCTTTAACTTGATTCGTACCTTCATGGGCCACTTGAAGTTTGTCCAAATTTGTTTTGCGGTATCACAACCAGAAATACGATTTGAATCAAGTGCACAATACAATACATTCATAGCTTTAGAATTTAAAGACATAATCTTAAGATCATCTTCATCCCACTCTTTTTCATCTTTCAACTTACCTTCCTTGTCTCTAGGAAATTTAGGACCATTTGAGATAACTCTCCATAGTTCATAGTCCACGGTTTGGATGTAAATCTTCATCCTAGCTTTCCAGTAGTTGTAGCAAGTTCCATTGAACAAAGGAGGTCTGTTAGTGGATTGACCTTCAGCCAACGAAGAACTAACAAGGGTTGTCATAAAAAATTATTAAACCTCAGCTTTGATACCAATTGTAAGTCTGAATAATAACCCAAGAGGGGGGGGGGGGTGAATTAGGTTTCAATAAATTTTAAAAACTTTTTCAAGATAATTTAAGCAGTATAATGGTAAAGCATAGAACACAACAAGGAGAGATATGAGCAAGTAAAAAGAAGAGATGGAGTTAAAGAAATGACACCGTAATTTTAGGTGGTTCGGCAACACTTGCCTACGTTCACCTCAAGGCTATTTACTTCCTTGGGCTTCTTTTCACTATTCTTCAAATAGCAAATACACCTTAGCTTTCGGGGTGCTAAAGAACCTTTACAAAGTATTTTTCGAGCTCACACTTCAACTCTCTTCACAAATCCCAAAACCCAAGGGATTTCTTCTACCCACTCGAGTAGGACCTAGTGTTTACCAACACTCAAGTGGTTTATAAAGGATGGGTACAAAGGAAGATCAATGAATGGCTCTTAAAGCCGAATATACAAGTGTAAAGCACAAAGGAGTGCAATAAGACAAAGATCTCAGTAGAAAGCTGAAGTTTGGTAGAGGAATCACAAGCTTTCTTGGTAGGTGCGGTCTTCTCTCTTCTTCAAAGCACTTTCTCTCTCTAGAAGTTAGGTCGTAGAATAATTGTAAAGTCTATGTGTACGATCCTTCTCTTCTCTTTTTCTTCTAGTATTTAAATCTTCTTTGACTTCAACGGTCATCAAAGCTTAGCAAGGTTGGAGAGGTCACCATTTGAAAGTGATTTGAAGGTTCTGAAATATTCAAATTTTCATTAAACTAGTGGCATGTGTGACACATGGTTAGCATGTGTTGACACATCAAAAATGAACTGAGTTGGAGATAGTGCAATGTGTCGACACTAGTCTTCAATGTGTCGACACTTCAAAAAATGAATTGGAGTTGAGCTCTTCGGGAGATAGTGCAGTGTGTCGACACTTGTCTTGGTCTGAAAATGATGTCTCGGGTGTAAGTGCAATTTGTCGACACTATGAATCAATGTGTCGACACTTATGACTACTGGAGAGAAAATTAGCAGCTTTAAAAGCATCCAAACCATTCCAAAACCTTTTTAAACACCTACAAAGGGAAGAAATTGATCTTATCAACTTGTGTAATGGTGTTCAAGTTCTCTTATAAATATTTTAGAGAGAGAAAACCCAATCCTTTGAAATAAGTCATTTAGAAAGAAGGATTGAAAAGGAAAAATGTACGAGACTTCAAAGTACTTAGAAACTTTTGTTATCATCAAAATCAAATATGGTTTGTTCTACAAAATAACCTTGGGCTAACAAGCGTCAAATACAATAAACGACGCGAATTATATGTCCCCTTTAGCATAAAAAGCAATGCTAGCCTTCAAATCATATAATTCTTTCAGGTTTTATTAAAAAAATCAACAACTTCGTGTATAATTTCCTCATGCCTCCAAAACTTCTCGCCACTACCACTGAGGATGGATCTAATCCGGGCTCTATTGTGATGGCTCTTCATGCTTCTAAAGAACAAATTGTAGTTAGTCTCCAAGGAAAATCCAGTTTATTCGAGCCTTTTGCTTGTAAAAACTCTCTTCCGCCATACTGACATTCAACAAAAAAAAAAAAAAAAAATTTCTTCTAGATCAGTGTACTTCTGAACTGATAATTTTTCCTCCTTGATGGTATCACTATCATTAGGGTAACACTGCAAGTTGTTCTGAGCAATGACAAGCGCTTGCTGAGCCTCATTCACTCTATCCGACAAGTCAGAAGAATGACATCTATTGAGCTTCTTTAGCTCCAACTTTAGCATCTTAAGTTTGGATACCAATTGTACATTGGAGTTGTTGCAACTGAGACACTCCACACTTTTTGCTGGAGGTCTTGAAGATCATAACTTTCTCGCCAAAACCATCTCTTTGATTTGTGAGTGTATTTGCTCTGCTTCTTTTTCTATCGTGTAAATGGGGAGCTTGATGGATTTTTTAGTAGTTCATGAGGTTTAAGGCAAGGTGATCCAATCTCCCCTTACCTAAGAAGGACGAATTTGACTAGCATTAGACATGTGGTTGGTAATTGTAGGAATATTTTTTTTTTTAGGATGACTATTGGCATCCTCTAGGTCCTATAAGTGATGTCTTTAGCAAAACTGAGATTGTCAACTCTGGGCTGAGTCCATTAGCCAAGGTATGAGAGATCATTGATGGTGCGAATTGGTGTTGGCCAAATCAGAGTGGTATTTGGGCTACCATCAATCAACACACACCCATAAGTCTCAAACCCCATTCTGCCAAACCAGACTCTATTAGATGGACTCTCAATAATTCTGGGATGTTCTCTACTGGCAACGCCTTGGAAAACATCAGACCAAGGTCCTCCCTTGTCCCATGGCATAAGGTGGTGTGGCATAAGGCTAATCTCCCTAGATATTCTTTTGCCCTGTGGCTTGCAGCTAGAGAAAAGTTGTCCACTTAGAATGAACTTCGTCTTGTGGGTTGGATCCATCAAACGAGGTGCTTGTTGTGTGGGGCACCGATTGAGAGTTTCTCTCAACTTTTCTTTTCTTGCCCCTTCTCTCAAAGAATTTGGTTCGTCCTTAGGAGAATGAGCTATATTCCCCACCTCTAAGTGGACTTATAATATTCTCTCTTGGTTTTCTACTCACTCTAAAGATAAATCCTTATTAACTTCAGGAAAGTGTACTATCCTGGCTGCCATGGTGTATCACATTTGGAAGGAGAGGAACTGCATACTGCACCTTAGTCCTACTCAAAGGCTTGTTCATGTACTCCAGGATCTCATTGGATGTGAGAATAATACTTAATTCCTTCAGGAATATTCCAAGAAGTCCTTCCAATTGTCAACTTGTGTTACGCTGGCTATTGGAGGATAGTATCTTTCGAAATAGGTTGAATAGGCTGTAGTTTGAGCTATTTCATCTTATGTTTGTGTGTATCTTGGTCACCTTAGCATGATTGACTTTGGCTAGATGTTGTTTCTTTACTTGTTTCACCAGCCACTAGCTCCCACTATGGACTATGTATCTGGACTTCTAGTGTATATTTTTCTTTTCAATTTACTTACTAACTTACCCAAAAAAAAAAAATGTTGAAGGGGGTAGATCAGCTTATTTCTCCTGGTCAGACATTTGCTCAAGGGTGAATTGCAACTACTAAGGAAGCAAATTGAGCACTTCCTTGATACTACTCCATGGAGGCACATGTTTAAACACATCAACAACAAAGGAGAACATCCACTTTTTCTTCTTCTAAGCAAACATAATATTCAGAGAAGCAAAGTAGCAAATAAAGATTACATTACGCGAGGTTCAAAATAATCCTCATCCTGCAAAACAGACTGGTAAAAGTTCCAAAAAATTACTTGTTTAGCAATCCATCCAGCTAGCTAGTGTGCCATTTGATTATGCCTCTTGAGTATCCAGCAGTCTACATTGAGTATGGCATTAACATGTTTTGGTTCCTCAGGGTATCTATGATTCTTTGATGCATCCCACCAACAGTCCATCTGTTTGAAAATCTGGTTTCGCGACCACCCTACAATTGAGGATAGAATCACCTTCTATAAAAACTTTAGCTGGAAATAGATACCTTGCCATCTTGCATGCTATTAGGGTTTCCTGAGACTCCGCTAGAAGTAGGTTACTTGTTAGTGTCCTTTTGCTTGTACAATCTGTCCTTCAGAATCTTAGCACACTGCTCCGAGATAGGATATTCTTTCTCAAACTACTACGTCAAAATTAATCTTAAAAGCCCCTTTCAGAGGCGGATTCCATGCAGGTTGTGGACTTTATTATGCTCTATCCATACTGCCAGGTGCTACCTCAGTCGTCTATGCCTTCCTCGGATAAAGCCCATAGGATTATGTATCGTTCCCGGGTGGACTCCCTAGTTTCTAGCTGTAAAAGGAAAGAAAAATGGTATTGAATGAAATTCTCTCCATCAAAAGCTTGTGTTATTGATAGGTTCAAATAGAGATTGACATATGGTGTAAAGGTGGCAAGAATACAAATTGTAATATTACAGCTATTTCTGAATGTTGGTGATGCAGGAGCATCAAGAAAATCAATAAATATATAAAATGAAGGGTGAAAGAGAGTCTCACTCGATCACTACTCCATGTTTTGGAGCTAACCTAAAAAAAAGAGAGAAATGTCTTACTTCAAATTAAATTCAATAATTTTTCTCTGTTGTTTTATTATTGAAGCAATCAACTCCCTCCCTCTAGAAAAATACTTGGCTCTGACGAGTTGCTGGCTTGATAGAACTCATAAAGATGAGGATTAAGATGCTGCATTTCATCAGATTTCTCCTCAGTGGCATCCGAAAGAGGTCTATTTTTCCACTTGACCAAGAATTTCTTTGTGTAGAAACCAATGCATCATCCAAGATTTCTATTTCTTCTTTTGGGAGCTTAAGTGAAGGAAGCTTGGGCACAGGAGGAAGTGACACTTGGTTTGCATGGTGTCCTTCATATGACAGTAAGTCTTCAACATTGACAATTGGGCTAAAATTGTAGTATGAAGGAAGGTCTAAAAAATAAACATTATGATCCAATCTCTTTTGAATTTTGAATGGACCAGCAAGTTTAGGATGAAGTTTTTGATAAGTATTGAGAGAGAATCTCTCTGGTTTGGGGTGCAACAGTACTTCATCTCTGAATTTAAACTCCATCATTGCGTTTGTAGATATACGTTTGCCGTTTGTAATTGTCATTAGTCAGGGCCAATTGGCGTCGAGTCTCTTCATGTAAATGTTGAATTTGACTTGCGAAATCTTCACCACTCTCACTAACACGACACCTTAAAGGAGTTGGACTTAAATCCGCAGGGAGTCATGGCTTAACCCTAAAACAGCCTAAAAAGGGGAAACTTCAGTAATCTTGTTGATATAACTATTGTATGAAAATTCAGTGTTAGGAAAAATTAAGTCCCAAACAATACTATAATCACGTACCAAACAACGGAGTAAGTTCCCCAAACTGCAATTCATCACTTTTGTCTATCCATCAGTTTGGGGATGAAAAGTACTGGAAAACTTGAGATGAGTGCCAATTTTAGCCCATAAGTCTTCTAAAAATAGCTAACGAATTTGACATCTTGATCGGATACAATTGTTAAAGGAAGCCTATAAATTCTTTCTCTACTATTTTATTGTTGAAGCTTCATATTTATACGAGTTCAACAGTAAAAGAAATCAAGTGAAAATAATAACTAACCACCAGCTGATATCTAGCAGTAAATCAGTAACAATGATTCTCAATTCCACTTAAAATTCAAATAGCAATTGACTTAGTGCTGAGTGAAGACCAAGTCATTAATTGTAGCCAGAGAATTCAAACATATAGATAAATCCCCTTCAGTTGGAGTTGATGGCCTTCCTTTTGTGGTTGAATTTGTCTTGTCTGTTGCCTAGAGTAGTTGTCAAGCTAGGTGTTTCCTTATCAAGTATTGACTCCTCAATCAACGTGATTTGTTTCCTTCTATCTCCCTCAAATGAATCTGGGGGACTAGATTGAGTTTGGTGCACGAGAATTCAAACTTAGGGCTTGATAATACTTTCGTAAATATATATGTTGTCTGATGTTGAGAGGATGTAAACCAAGTAACCAAATCACTATTGATGACTTTTTCACAGACAAAATGCACATCCAATTCTATATGCTTACTTTGGCATGGTGCATTGGATTTTTAATTAAGTGAGATGAGCTCTTCTTGTCGCAAAAGAGAGTTAGTGTAGCAAAGAGTGGCACATTCAGAACAAGTAAAAGATAGGTCAACCAAGTTATTTTTTTTTTTGGCAGACTAGGAAATGATATTGCATCCGAAGAAGGTTTACTATCCTAAGGTGGATTTACGAGTAGTAGTGCAACCACCCCAATTTTTTGAGTGGAGTTGAATACCGAGATTAGTAGTGTCATGGATGTACCTAAGAATGTGCTTCACAAGCTGAAATGTTGATAAGTAGGAGAGTGCATAAATTGGGAAACATAATTGACATAATAAGATATATCAACATGAGTAAATGACAAATATTGTAGAGCCATAACAATGTTTCTATAATGTGTAGGATTAGAGTATGGAGTGTCATCTGGTTTCACATTTTTCTTGATAGCATTGGTGTTTTTGTGGGTTTACATCCTTCCATATTAGCACGCTTGATCACATCAAGAGCATATTTGGTTTGAGAGAGATGTGGACCATTCATGTTCTTGGTTACCTGTACACCCAAAAACTAATGGAAATAACCAAGATCCTTCATTTCAAATTCCTTGTGCAAGGAACAGATGAAGGTAGTGATGAGAGATTGGTTGGATCTCGTTAGTATAATATCATCCACATATAGTAGCAAAATAAGCAAAATTAGAGTTATTATGGTAGATAAATAAAGGAGGATCAGCCAAACTACACTTCAAGACAAAGTGTTTGAGATAGGTACTAAACTGTGAAAACCAAGCTCTAACAGCTTGTTTGAGTTCATATAGAGCTTTGTTAAGTTTGCATATATGATTAGGAAACTTAGGATTGGGAAATCCATTGGGTTGTTCCATGAAAACTGTTTCATGTAAAAACCATAGAGAAAAGTATGGGGAAAAATCTCTTTGAGCTCTCTAACTACCAATGCAATTTCAAATAGGTCTAAACTACCAATCTTGACACATTGAGCCCTCTAACTTTCACAATTAATCAAATTGCGCCTTGAAATAAAATCTGAGGCTCAAAATTGTGCCACGTGGCTTATTCATAACACACGTGGCTTATTCATAACACACGTGGCATGAGTTTGATCATTGGATCTTTTTTAGGGGCACAAATTGATGAAATTTGGTAATTCGTGAGCTCAATGTGTGAAAGGCGATAGTTTAGACCTCTATTTGAAATTGCATTGGTAGTTAGAAGGCTCAAAGTAATGTTTTTCCAAAAAGTATTTTTGACATCCAGTTACTGAATATTCCAATTTTTTGCAAGAGCAATAGAAAGAACAACTCAAATGGTGCCTTGTTTAATAACTGGGGAGAAAGTTTCATGATAATTGACACTATCTACTTGATTAAAACCTTTGGAAACAAGACAAGCTTTCAATCTTTGAAGGGAACCATCGACATTTAATTTTGTTTTAAAAACTCATTTGTTTCCTATAACATGCATATGAGACTCTTGAGGAGCTAAGGTCCATGTTATTTTTTTTCCTAAGCGCATCCAATTCTTCATTCATGGCTTGCACCTATTCCTCATGTTGTAAAGATGTCTTTATTGTTTTTGGTTCTTGAGGAATCAAAAGGAGGCTACGGAGATTTGCATACTTAGAATTAAGTTTGGTTGTACTTGATGTGCTTCTTGTAGTCATGGAATGTACATGAAATTGGGGAGTGACAATTGTGACTGGATCAACATGTGGAGTCGAATTATGAAATGATTGGTTCGTCAAGGTTGGAATTGACTTGCACAAGCTCAGTAAAAGGTGGAAGAGATGGAACAGAGTTCTACCCGAGAATTGAGTTCCTGAATATTGATTCCATTTTGAATTTCAAGAGAAGAAGTGTCATGCCATTCAATAAAAATGCTGATTATGGTGGGCTGAAAACTATGAGTGGAACACAAGTAAATTTTTTAAATGAAAACGTTTTTCATCAAAAGTGAGATGGTGGGAGATATATTTAAGGTTAGTGGGAAGATGCAAACAAATATACCCTTTGTGTCGCAAACTCTATCCCATAAAAATACATGGTAAGGATTTTGGATCAAATTTGTTTCGTTTGGTATCCCCCACACATAAAGAAAACACTTGCAACCAAAAACACACAAACTTTCATAATTTGGCTCTCTATTGAAAAGCATAGATTATGATGAAATATTTTTAATAGCAATAGAAGGAAGATGATTAAAAAGAAATACTGTCGTGGAGAAAGCTTCCACCCAATACTTTTTTTGGCATGGTACTGTGATAGCATAATAAGACCAAGTTCACGAATGATTTAGTTTCGTCTCTCCATCAAGCTGTTTTGTTGAGGCGTATGTGGACATGAGATGTGATGGGTAATATACCCTTATTTTGTAAAAAAGATTCAAAAGTAGAAATAGAAAATTCTCCTCTCATCTGATTGAAAATTTTTGAGTCTTTCAGGGAATTGGCATTCAATGAAAGCCAAGAATTTTTTAAACTCTATAAAGAAATTAGATTTCTTTTGCAGAGGTATCTACTATAATCATCAATAATCATAGCATAGTAAGAGAAATGAGCATGAGATAAAGTAGGGGCAGGTCCCCATAAATCACAATGTAATTTTTTTAAAAGTGCATAGTTAGTTCTCAAACCATGAAGAAAAGGTAATTTGCTCAATTTGCCTAATTGGCAACTATAACAAAAGTTTTGCGAAAATCATGCCCTTTATTTTAATTAGTCCTTTGGAATGTAACATTGTGACAACAGAAGTTTAGAGTTTCCTTAGCATTGATGCCACATTGAAAACATTAAGGCTGTAATATTGATAGAGCATGAAGATTTAATTTGTAGGCACCAACAGCTTTTCTAGGCATATCTTTAACTTTGCTGGAATGTTGTTTCAATCCTTCTGCTCCTGTATTTGCCAATATGCTTGCTAAAGAATTTGCCTCTCGATATATATGATTAATCTAAAAAGATAAACTATCCAAATATTGTAATAACTAATCCTAAAAATATCTTTGATGACGAATCCAGTTAACAATTAACATGGAATTACTTTCTATTTGAATACGACTATATCCGAGCTGAATGCATAACTTAACCCCATCAAGCATAGCTTCGCTTTAGAATTAGACCTATACTGTAAAAGCTTGAAAAAACATCTTTAAATTTTCCTTTGGCATCCCTTATGACTCCACCTCCTCCATAAAGACCTGGATTTCCTCGTCTCGATCCATTGACTTTTTAACTTACACCAACCTGATCTAGATTTCTCCCAAACAACTACATGTGGCTTTCGTTGGTCTTGACAAATTATGCGAATACCAAATATAATCAAAATTTGTTCAACCCCTATTCTAATTTTATTGCTTTGCCTCATATCGGTTGCTAGTTCATGAGCCAAAAATAGCAACTCACCCCAACCAAGCACCTTGAGAACTACAGAGACCTTCAAACCTCACCCCGCATCTTCTACGTCACAAAATCCAAATGAATACTTAGTTCATGTGCCTAAAATAGAAACTCACCCCAACCAAGCATCTTGAGAACTACAAAGACCTTCAAACCTCGCTCCACATCTACGTCACAAAATTCAAATGAATACACATGGAAGGAGATCTAGTAAAGACGTGCTTGTGCTAAGAACATGGTCTAATCATTCAATATCAAGATATTCACCACACATTTCGAAGCTAAAGTGGCCAGGTTAATCCAACTGTGGATCTGGACAGGTCTGGACCTTTCCCTGTTTTTAATCCCCCTTGAAGGAATTCTTTTGTAATCATATGATATTTCAGTAGACAAAAAAAAAAAAAAAAAAAAAAGAGGAATTTCAGAGATGAGACATGCAAAATATCTCAAAGATTCCCAACAGCAAAGTCCTTGGTACTGTCAAACAGAAGTAACTACCATGCAAAGGAAACTAACAAAATCCATGTGGGCTCTAAGTGACAGGATAGGTAAATCAAAACTAACACATCTCTTATATAACCTCATGAAATTCACCCAGCGAACTCCAAAAACATTGCTAACAGTAATTTAGTCACAACAGAGGACATGCAGTGCCACCTCGCATTCACTCAATGGTCAACAAGGCACATAAACACATTTTGGATCTGCAAATAGGTAGCATAACTCAGCCAAATAGATTAAGATAGACGGAAACTCCTTAAGATAGACAGAAACTCCAGTAATCCTAAATTTTAAGAAGTTTTCACCCTCAAACATCCTCCGACAATGGATTACAAGGTACAAAGGCTTCAATTGCTAGACTGGCGCAACTCTGGTCGCACAAAGTCTGCATCTGGGGGCACTGAAATGTCAACTGTAGGTCTCAGTTGGGCACATACTTCAATAGCTCCATGCACTTGATCCGAAAGGAAATTACTGATGAGATCCCGGTTTATAGGTGTACCATTGTCCACTGCAACCAAGGCCTGCTGAGCGAGGATGTAATCAAAACGTGGAGCCCATTTCCTAGATCCCAATCGTGCTGTTGTCGAACAATTATCTACCATGAAGGAAACACCACGAGCATGCATGAACGGATTCAAGGAATCAACCGACTCAATCACACTTTCATTAATGATCTCAGAGTACGAGTGCCCTTTCTTCCTCAATATCTCAATCTGGAAATTTTTTTGAAGAACAAATATCAAAAAACATTTGTTAGATAGCATGCACGCAAGATTTTTTTGTGACACCATTTAGAGACCTTACTACTTAGAGCAAAGTCACAAAAAGGAAATTAAAATTGAGGGTTAATCTACAACAGCATCATTGACATGAAGATATCAGATAGTAAAGGTTAAAACTAGAGTGATTGAGAGAAACCTACAGCTTGCCATGCCATTCTATGGAGAATTGCCTAGCAATCCCTGTAACCTTCTCAATCACTATAGTGATTGAGAGAAACCTACAGCTTGCCATGCCATTCTATGGAGAATTGCCTAGCAATCCCTGTAACACCCCAACCCAAATAACTGTTATTCGGATATTTATGTCTTTATATTTTATTTGTTATTCTTACATGTTTAATTTTAGTAATTCCTATTTTTTGGTGCTTAAAGATGTGCTAAATAAGTATGTTTTGAGTTTAAAATGTGAAGAGATAAAGATCTAATCCTATGTTTCAATTTAATTCTTGAGCCCTAATTCTTAATTTTGTAATTTATCTTGCCAAGTCCTAATGAGGGGCTTAATGGACCTTTTATGACCTCAAAACCTAAAAGAAAAAAGCCTAATCTTTATTTACACCAAGTCAGCCCATCAAAAATATAGTAAAACCTAACCAAGCATGTCTTTGAGCTTTTATTTGCTATAAATACCTCACTTTCTTCTGAGTTTGTAAAAAAGAAGATAGCAGCCACCTCTCAAGCCCTACCACTAGTCTTTTGAGACCCAAAAATCATCTCCTTCGTCACCAAAATCAGTTTCTCATTTAGTTGTGAAGATCATATCACGGTTTCAACTTCTGGCTTAAATTGGGATCAAGTAAGAGAGACTTCTTGCAGAAATATAATAAACCCGACATCCTTTCTTGTCTTTCTCTTCGAGTTGTATCGTAAATCCAGCTAGGTAAGGCCCTATTTTCTTTAACTCATGAATTTCAACGATTGTTGAATGAAAAATTGATTTTTGTGGTATGGAATTGTTATGTCAAGTTTACAAAGCATAGGAGCGAGGTAAGTAGATATGATCATGCCCTCCTCTTTCAAGCAAAATGTTATTTTTTTACAGGATCTCAAGTTATATGATATATAATGACCCTTTCTTCTAAGCCCCTTTTTTATGCACCCTTGTATGATATTTTACGAAAACAAGGTTTGAAACATTTTTAATGTGTGTACTTAATGTACTTATTATGAACAAAAGCAAAGGAAAAAGAAATGTAAGATGATGAAAGAAATGTCATGCAAAGAATGAAATAATGAATGATTGCATGTAAATGTTTCTAAATGTTTTGGCCTTATGGATGAATGTGTAATGATTGCTAAAGTGCGAAGGCTTTGCAGGGATTGGCTCACTGTTTATTGGGTGATATCCGTGACTCCACTCGTATGGCCACAAGATTGGAGTCGGGATCCTAGTGACACAACTCCGCTTGTCTTGGCCACTAAATGGTTTTCAAGTTTCGTTTACAATGTGTATGTGAATGTATGTTTTCAAGATGGAGATGCATGTGAATTTAAAAACGTTTGAAAGATGTTTTAGAAAGAAAATTTATCCCAATTATGTTTTTATTGCTTGATGAAATGCTTACCAAGTATTCGACTCATTTTTGTTTTTATGTTTTAAATGTCCAGATTTGGAGGGAAACGGGTTTACGGGCCACGGAAAATCAAATGATTTTTTGCCTAAACTATCTTAGAATAAGGATTTTAACACGATAAATTCTACTTGTAATTTTTCTATGATTAAGAATATAATAGTACGACTTTCCAAACCCTATTCAGAGATGGGGTGTTACAATCTCATACTTGTAGAAGCTAAATAAGAACTAGTTATTATCTAAGAGACCTTCAAAATTACTGAATTGTGCAAGGTAAAAACATAAACTCTAATCATATCCATTCAAGTGAAAGGATACACTTAAATAGTCCTATTAAACTCAAATAGGGAGACTTGTACCTGTGCCATCATCAGTGCCACATATACACCAGCAGTGAAAGGACACAATGGGCCTAGGTCTCCTGCTGGCCGTGTAGATCGGACACGTTCACCAACTTTCCACATCCGGGTCTGATCAATTTTACCCATGGGGAAAGCTGGTAGACCATCCTTTTCCTGCAAAAGAAATGCATAACAAGGGATTAATTTAAATCGCTGAAGTAAATATATAATAGAAAGAGCCAAGTGATCATAAACTTTGACATGTTAGAAGCCACCATACTTCACATTCTATGATAAAGATCAGATATCAAATTTAAATGATGGGGGGAGAAAACATACATAGAAGCGACGCCCAGCCAAGACCACACTGCGGATCTCACTGCCACTGGCCACATCTTCGTAGCATTCATACAGGATGTCCATGCAAGGATAATACGAGGCGCTATATGCAGTCTCAAATTCCCTTTTGTCCTCTTCAGACAAGGAATTGTATACAGCCAACATGCCCTTTTAGGAAGAGAAGATCAAACAATTATTTGAATAACACGCATGAATGCACAAGGAAAGAAGAATTCTGCAATTTCTGCACTAGAATCCAACCTTGGTTGAAATGGTCTTTGATATTATCCCCGTGATGCACTCAACAGTGTTCTTGTAGGCTAGATCTTCACTCATTTCCATTTTCTGTATACCTTCTAAACAAGGACTCCACAATACCATGAACAGCACCAAGCAAAATGCCTATATCAAATGGCCAAAACTTTTAAGGATCAAATACTAAAGGAAACTGTAGTAAGACTTAAGGAAGCTACACTTACACGTTCCCAAAGATGTCACTCTTGTATTCCTGCTCTAGTGTAGTGGCAAATGTGAATGGGAACCAAGAGCAACTGACCATCCTAGGGCAACATCTGTGGCTCTACCATCAACATCCTGGGCAGACACAAAGTAATCAGCTATGATAAATATGTGAGAGAGACAGAGAGATATAGAGAGAGAAGGCCACCTGGTGGACTGCAAAACTGGAATTAATCCCTGCACCGTTAATCTCTTTGCCCTGTACATAAAGTCTCCTTACGGAAGGACCCATTCCCTTGGGACAAACAGCAATCACACTGATGTTCTTGGGGAAATCAAGTCCCAGTGACTGCAAATGGCCAAGAAGAAACCCATGCGAAAGCCCAAGTATGCTGTTTGGCTTCATGTGAGCAAAAACTTTTTCATAATTATCAGCCTGAAAATTATGTGTTAGTTAAGTCCCTTTAAAGCGAGAAATATAAAGATTGGGAAAAGAAAGGAGGCAACTTGAGTGCAAAATTGAATAACTAAGATTAGATTCAAATTCACTTAACAGCATTCCTACAACAACAGGCTTTTCCATCAAAGCATTGAACTCATCAGAGTAAATAAATCAACACATTAACTCCAAACAGACAGATTCTATCGCAACATAAACAGCCGCAAAAGGGACAAAGAGATAATATGCAAGTAGGTGTAGACATAAAATAAAGCTAAACAATTGGAGAACTCATATGACTCATTAAAACAAAAACTGAATTTTTCCGTGAGGCTATGAGATAAAATCATATCAAATGTAGAAAAGTACATAACATAAGATGACGAATCAATGATGACAAACCATTCTTTGACAAACCATTCTTCCATATATATCATCAGTAACCTTTAGGCAAATATAATCAAGGCTGACATAGACATAACGCATTACTGCAGAATTACAGAGAGATTGGATAAATTAGTTGTGGAAAAGAAAAGGCCAGGGGAAGGGGGGGTTTAACTACATTTTCCATACACCACAGACAAGGGAACACATTAAAAAGCTTAATGTCAATAATTAGGAATTCAAAATTTGAGTGTCCAATCAGCTGACCTGTGCAGAATCAGAAATCAGAAGTAACACGAGATCACTGCCTGAGACAGTTTCCCATATATCACCTAGAGTGCCATTTTCTTCAGTAAAACCAGCTGCACGAGCTTCAGCAAAAGAACGGGAGCCCTTCCTGAGCCCAATCTGTATTCACGGAAGGGAAAAAAAATAGTTGTACTCCAAAAGAGCCAAAAACCCACACATGAACAATCAATTAAACAGCAAATGCCTAAAGCAAATAAACACCATTCAACAAAACGAGAAATAATAATCACCTTGACCACGATATCAGATTTTACTTCCGCAAGAGAATCCCTTAAATTCTGAGCTTGAGCAGGACCCTAAACAGAAGGAAAGGCCAGTATATCAGTACATATGGAGAAGAGCTGCCCAAACTTTCATTGGACAAGAAAATAAAGGTAGAATAGCTATACATTTGCTGGGAGAAAATGAATTATCCAAGCAAAAGAAAGAGCCAATGGCCTGTCAACCAAATGAGACATCCAGTCTCCAGAAGCATGGGGTAGTGGAGCACTTGGGTGTATTGAGTAACAAGGGATATGGGAATAAATTTACAGGGCATAAAAACAGAGCATTAGAAAGAGACATGATGTATTGAAAAACTAGCATGGGCATGCCAACTAGTGAAAGTTAAGTAGCCAAAGCAAAAGAATAAATTAGCTTATAATAACCCTACAATCATAACCATAAGACACCTTATAGAAGTATAAGCAAATATTTCCTCCACGGTGATTCTCAGTAGAACAACTCAGGCAAGATTGGAAACGTAACAAACTTTTATTTGTCCTGACCTCACCAATAACTCAAATCTCTTGTAAAGTTAGTCGCCACATTGCAACCACAAAGTTTGGAGTTTAAATAGAGATATATTTCCCAAATATAAAAGACTAATGCTTCGTACCAAATACCAAAATACAAAATCTCAACATTGCAGCCAATGAGTACAAAGATTAACGAGTCTTGTAAACCTATTTAAGTAATTATTTAATCAATTGAGTAATGGGATTGAGAGAAATTGATCTACCTGTGAACCCCAGCCAATAACTCCAATCTGCTTAATCCCCTTGAACGCATCCGGCAGAAAAGAGAACAAATCCCTCCCTCCTCTCACAATATACTGCATTACGAATAATACAGCGCTGTAAGTATCATTTGCGATGTACCATAAAGAATCTTCTACATTCATGCACATGCAAACACATACGTATACGTAAGTCTCTGCTTCAGTATAGAATCGAAGTTTAAGCATTTTATTCCATTTTGCTCATACTATATCCATACATCGACAAGACACAAAGTCTACTCGACCAAGAGATTTTTTCTCCACAAAGAAATTATGGAGTCTAACATTTTGTTGGATGGTCCCCAAAAACCATGAGAGAAACTAAAACAGACGATTCACGCAATTCATCATGAAATGAAGACATTGAGTCATTCGGGAAAAGAAATGGAACATAAAAAAAGTGGGTGGAGTTAACATTTCGCATGCTTTCCATCACAACTTCCCGAGAAACGAACAGAAACCGAGCGAGACAAAAATCAAATACCTCGTCGTGGCCAGCGAGGTTGACCTTCTCCTTCTTGAAGACCTTGGTCTCGAAATCAAGAGAAGTGAGGGGCTTGATCGCCGGGACGGAAACCATTTTGGCACCGAGAGCTGACACACCCACAAAGCCGGGGGTGGTAGCTCTGAGAGCCTTCAGGCCCTTCGAAATCGAAGTCGTGAAACCAAGACTGAAGGGTTTAGGATTGGGTTTTAGGGTTTCAGAGATCGAAGGCGGAGAAGAGAGGGCCGGAGAGAATGACGAGGCAGCGGCCGCCATATAACACTGAGCTAGAAAAAGAGAGGCGCAGACAGAGACTGAGGAAGAGAGAGAGAGAGAGAGAGCAGAAGTGGAGGTTATCCTACTAGGGTTTCTATTTCCACGTACACGTGGCTTCAATTTCCGTTTTAGCAGTTTTAATTTTTTTTTTCAATTTTATTCAGTTTCTTGTCATTTTCTGTGTTTAGTACATACATTAGGCATGCAATTGAACCCCTCCCTGGCAACTGGCAACAGGCAGAGCCCCTGCTCTTCCCGCCGCTCCCTCCCTCCATCCCTCCCTCTCCTTCCTCTCTCTTAGTTGGATTTTGTCCTTCTCTCCCTTTTTCCTCTTCCTTTTGGTCTCTCTCAGTGGTTGTTTTCCACGCTAGATCCCGGTGTTCTAGGAGGACGTTGGTGGCCACGCGCAGGAGGGAGGGTCTTAACAGCTCCAGGCGTTCTTTTTGGTTCTTTCCAGGCGTTGTCGACCGGTGCGTGCACCCACACGAGCAATCATGTGCGCGCGCGTGTGGGCCACGTGCATCCCCTTTTGTGGATCTGCTGGGGTGGCTATGTTCTGGGTTTTTTAAGTGTGTTTTGCTGTGGTTCTCTTGTGTTTGTGATTTTTATTTCTACAGAATTTTGTGGGAGGGTGCACGTGGTGACCACCATGCCGGCGTCTTTGCTTCAGCAACTACTGTCCCGGTGGTTTTTCGCCTGCTACTTCGCCATTTTTTGTCATGGACCTTGTTGTCCATTTGTACTAGTGCGGATAGTCTTTCGGGGTTGTCGGATACTTGTTAGGCGACCGTCTTTTTCAACGGTGTTATTGATGGGTCTTTGGACCCGCTTAGAATCTACAGACCTTTGGATCCGTCTTGTTGAGGCCTTTATGGCCATTTGATGTATCGCCCTTAGGGCTTTAAGTGCTGCTGTACTGGGTTTTCTGACTATGTTCTTTGTATCCAGCCTTGTAGGCTGTCTGTCTTTAGCACCGTTGTATGTTTTCCTGTTAAATGAATTTCACGTTTGCTTAGAAGAAAAAAAGTACATACATTAGGCATGCTTACCCTTTGTCAAAGGGGTAAAGTTATACAACAAGTATAACTTATTTTACGTGGTAGAGATAAAGTCACGTTACATTAAAGCCTATTTCTATCCATCTAATTTATAAATTATTCTGATAAATACACTTACACTCTCTAACTATGAGATTTTTATATTTTGCACCATAATCTATTATTTTTGTCCACTTGCCAACTTTTAATTTCAAACACTTTCGCATGTTAAGAAAAAGAACTCTCTGTATTTTGCAAAGAGAGCAAAGCATCTTGAATTACTCTCTCATTTATTTTAGGGAAAATTACACTTTTCGCCCCCCGACTATGGGGTCCCTCGCACATTGCACCCATATTAATGATTTCATGACATTTAGCCATTCATCTGCTTTTATGTCATTTTGAATGAAAACATTGCACGTGACAAGCACGTGCGTTGCAACCCCTTCTTCTCCCCATTTTACCCTTGCTGGTGTGACTAAACTTATTGCAATACCCCTTTTAAAAATAACAAAACGAATGTGCTTTAATATTACAAAAAGGCCCTCAGGACCACTTTTGAAATCGTGTTTTCACTTTCAGTAGGGTATTCATGAAAGAGACAGTGCGAGGAGGGGGGACCTTACCAGCGCCCAAACACCATCGTTGCCTTCGATCTCGGAGCATTTCTTCACTGTGGAACACTTTGTTTCTCACCCTTAGACGAATTTGGTAAATCCCACAGCTTTTTTCATTGATTTTTAAATATTTTCTCCGTTTTTAGGGTTTCGACGGCAATAATATCTTTCACCCATTCAACAGAACATTGAATTGTTTATTTATGTTTTATTCCAGTTTAGTTAAACACCCATTTAATATACATTCACTACAAAAAAATAGGCTTTTAGCGGCAGTTGCGACTGCCGCTATAGGTCCGTCGTAATAAGTTATAGCGGCGGTTTTCGCAACCGCTGGTGAAGAGTCGATATATAGCGACGGTCTTTTAGCGGCATTTGTGACAACCACTACAGACCCGAAATATTGTGGTGGCGTTTCTTGAAACGCCGCTATAGGTCGCTTGTGATCTGCATTAAAAATCTATAGCAGTGGTTTTGTGACCGCCGCTACTGACCCGAAATGTTGTGGTAGCGTTTCTTCAAACGCCACTACAAGTCGATTGTGATCTGCGTTAAAAATCTATAGTAGCGGTTTTGTGACCACCGCTAAAGGTCTTTTCCAACGATTTTTTTTTAATTATTTTTTTTTTAGCGTTTTAAACAGCACTATATCAGTTTTATAAACAGTGCAATAAATACGTGTAAAAACCTGCATTTTTTTCTATATTTTCCTGTAATCCGAATTTAATAGATTTTGATTGATTGATGCAAAAATAGAAAAGTGTAATCAAACAAAATATATTTCATCATTGACTAAATAACCATGTCTTACAAGTTTTGCATCAAACAAGTAGTAAGTAATAACAACAAATAAGTAATGACAGTTTCTTAGAAGTCTAAAAACTAATAAGTAATGACATTTAACAACAAATAACTATAACTTTAATTTTTAGCAGGTTCAGCACCTGCACCAGCACCATTTGCTCCAGCACTATTTGCACTATCTGCACTACCACCAACACCATTATCCTCACCATCGACATTGTCTGCCATTGCAACATTGAAAAATTAACAAACAGTAATGACATGAACAAAGATAAAAATAAATAAATACAAATATAAGAGCTTAGTACACACTTAAAATCAAATTAATGGTAGTCTTTATTTATTTATTATCTTAAATTTTCGGCTTGCAGATGAGATCGGAAATGTTGGTGGAACTTGGTCGGGATTGGAATTTGCAACATTTTGGTTTTGAAGTTGCTCCTACAAAAGTTAAACAAACAATTAACTAGGAAAATACATAAATAGAATCAATAGTGATTATGTGAGGGTAAGTAACTAAAATTTTTACCCAGGCTTCAGCCATCATTTTGATTGTAGATTGAAGCAATGAAATTGTAGACTGCATCATCTTCATTTGATCTTGCATCTCTATCATTTCCGCGTTATTAAAGATTCAGCTGAGTGGATATTATGTTGGGTTGGTAGGATGGGATGAAGGAGTTGGTCCTAGTCCAACGCTGCGAATGCGACCATGTCGTTCTGGACCCATAACTTGTGCATATCGGTCAGATGGTGACCAACTGATGTTGCCACCCATTCTGGATTGGCTCAAAGTTTGTGAACTTGCTGGATTATTCAGTTCAATCTCCTTTATTCGCCTATGAAAGAATAGAACATATAGTTAAATTATGAATTAAAATTAAAATAATTCAAATTCAAATAATTCAAATCAAAATTGATGTAATAGTGACATACTATTTTCTTTGCTACATCCGAATTCATTGAAGACACGTCAGAACGTGAATGGACAGCTTTATATAATCTGCTCGATCAATTGGAACTTGTTTCTCTTTTTCCTACATCACAAACACCATATAGAATGATAAAATTGTAAATTACTTATAAGAATCCTAATAATAAATATTATACCAGTAAACAAACTAATTAAGTACTACGTACCAACTCGTGAGCATGACATGCAAAGCTCTTAGATCCTGCAGCGTGGACCAACGTTTGGAGTGATCTACTTTGTTTCCCAGCTTCACTTCGACGCTACATTAACACCAAGACATTAGAAATTAATAATAAGCTATATTCATGAAATCCATAATACAAAGAAATAATGTCATACCCGTCCTGTATCAGAATACCAAAAATCGACTAAGTTGCAAAATTGCTCCAAATTAACGTCTGTTGGAGCTTTACTTTTGACATGTTGAGGCGTAAAGGCCTCATTGAAAAATTTGTGCTTCAAACTACATTTGTAGTTTCTCTATTTTTCTCCCAAATCTTTGATGAACCAACACTTCACTGTATCCCCCAATGGAGGCTCGGGATTGTAAACCGCCTCTGCAAAATATACCCCAAGAGTTAGGTACGTCAATTATTAAACTTATATAATTGAATTTCAAGTACTGTGAATAAAATTAGGTATATCGTCATAATACTCCAACAATCCTCCTTTATTGCCGTAGGGACTCTACGCCAATCCACGGCATCTAGGGGGATTTGATTAGGAACACGGGCAACGCAACCGTGAATTTGTTAAAAATGCCTCCTTCATCACCTAGAGGCTGCCCATTGTCATTAAAACGCATTGGAATCCATTCACCCTCTTTTAGATTCCACACGTCAGTCATGTGCGTCTCATACGTGCTTTACGAACTTGGGTATCATCTGCACATGTAAAATGTGAAATTAAATCACTCAAATAACTAAAATTATCACTATTTTGGTTATTAACAAACCAAGTGTTTCGTCATCGTTCGAAGGTTCATCATCTTCGAACGATGGTATGGTAGCTTGATGTGAAGGAAGCATAGGTTGCTGTGATGATAGCTTGCTTGCTGTGATGAAGAGGATATAGTCCTGAACCTCTTCCTCGTCATTGTACCTACACAAGAAACTGTAGTAATTGATATTCGAGAATTAATTAACCATAACAATATCCTAGTAATTTTCCTAAAGTAAATATTCATGCACGACATATGCTTAAACAAAACAACATCAATAAAACTAAATTCCAACCAGATTATAATACATGTCTAAAAGAAATGAATTAAATAGAGAGATAATTGACATACCGTACAAAATTCCTAAGATATATCTAGTGTTGTTCCTTCCACCTCATTTCTAAACCACATCATATCATCTTGTACATTCTCAGGGACTTGCTCAATGTTGAAATTATAAGGCTCATTTTCACAATAGTCATCCATCTCATCATCAAACATCTCACAATTACCAGTATCAAACACATCTCTTGGTTTGGTCTTGACAACTACTTCCCAATTTGGATGTCTTTCATCAGATACGTAGTATACTTGAGATGCTTGTGATGCGAAAATGAATGGATCATCGCTTAATCGCTCTCCAGTATGCACTAAACGCGAAAAATTAACAAGTTCGAATCCAAACTCATCAACTTTATATCCCCTACCAATAGTTGTGTCAATCCAATCACATTTGAATAATACAAAACGTTCCTTATCAAAATAGTTTAACTCAATGATACTTGTAATTCGCCCGTAATATGTGGTGCCCCCTTCAACAGTCACACAAATTCCACTATTTTGAGTTGTTCTGCCTATTTCATTATCTTTTGCACGAAACTTCATACCATTACGTACATATCAGCTGAATGATCTAGCTTCGGGGTTTGGAACTTTAGCAAGCCATCAAACTCTATTTGGAAGTTCACGCTTCCTCGCATTGTCCATATTTTGAACCTGTTTTCCTCGGACAGTAACTCAAGATTAACACTATTTATAAGTTTTAAAGTAACCAAGCAATGCAAAATATTTTAAACATAACACATACATGTAAATCCTAGATTAAGGCAACCCAAGAGGGGGTGAGTTGGGTTTCAAAACTTTTTCGAAACTCACCCTTTAGAAAGTGTTTGCTAGCTACAAGTCTCACAAAGAGAAGTGATTGCAATAAAAGATTGAACACAAGAATATATATTGCAACTCAAATAGAGAAATAAAACTTAGAATAAGAAACTAATAGCACAATGTAATGAGATAGGAAGAGAAGCAAACACAAGATTTTTAGGTGGTTCGGCAAACCCGCCTACATCCACCCCTCAAGCTCCTTTACCGAGCCTTGAGGTTTTTCCACTATGCTCCCTTCAACCAAGGGAAAGTTTCCTTACACTTGAGCTTGAGAAACACTCTTCAAGCCTCAAGAACGAGTTTGAGAACAAACCTCTCCAAACTCCTTCTTTTGATGAACAAACCTCACCAAAAGGAAACAAGAGAATCACTCTCTTAATAGTGTATAGGGATGAACGAAAATGCTCACTAAAACTCCCTTGATGGAGTAGATATTACAATGAGAAATTTCTATCTCTTAAGCTTCACACAACAACAAGGATGTGAAAGTGTTGATTATGTGTGAATGATGTTTGAACAAGGATTGAAAGGTTTTAGATCACTCTTGGCTTTTGCAAAATGATTTTGTTTTTCAGCTTTTTAAAAGGCGTAGGAATGGCTTTATATAGGCCTCATAAGAAAAATAGCCGTTTATAGCCGTTGGAGTCGAGCTGTTAAAAAATCTCGATGAACCGGTCGACCGCTACATGAACCGGTCGACCGCTGCAGGTTTACGTTACACAACGGTCATAATGTCAAAAGTCAGAACGGCTCTTTTTTAAACTTTTTCAAACCAACCGGTCGACCGCTATACCAAGCGGTCGAAGAGAACATGATCGTTGTTTTTTTTACCAACTTAAAATACCCAATTTTAAAGACTAACTTCCATAAGTATATAAAAAGTTTGGAATTTGATTGGGATATTTTAAAGCCATTTAAAAATATTTTTAAATCTTCAAAACAAGAGGTAAAACATTTCATGCAAGTTTTGAAGAAATATGCAAGTGTGTGGTTCAAATCCTTGTTAAAGATGAAGTCTTAGAGTTACAAAGATTACCCTAGCATCTTGAGTCTTCACTTTAAGAGCACTTCCATTGAAGGAGATGTTACTTGATCCTTCGTGCTCATTTTGGATCCGCTTTGCTTCACATCTCAATTACTTCTATTGTTATCATCAAAACATTGATTGTGACTAAAAGCCAACAATACATAGTCTCGAAACCAATCACAAAACTCATCCCTATGCATCTTGTCAATGACATAATCTGTGGGCCGACTCTTACGACTTGTTACCTTCAATCGATCCCTATGCATTCTGCATGGACTATAGAATTAAAAACTCAATTATATTGGGTATAAACATTCTCAATGAAAGAGTTATATGTCTTAACAATACTTACGTGCGAATTTGGATTAACTCATCGCAATTAAAAAGGATATATCGATGGGTTTGCATGTATGCCTTTGTATCAAGACGAATGTAAGAGATGTTGGCTTTTGTGCACAATCGAGATTTTGATGATTTCAATAAATGGATCAAGTTTATAAAATGGACATCTTCAAAGACAAAGACGTTTTGATGAAAGAGCCAAAGACTTGAAGAAAGAAGATCAAGAAGATGCAAGGAGCTCAAAAGTGAAGTTTCAAGACCTTAGGGTATAAACCTTGTAACTCTTGTTTCACTTTTGACAAGGATTATGAATCACACTTGCATATCTTTCAAAACATGCATAAACCGTTTTACCTTTTGTTTGAAAGATTAAAATGTTTTTAAAGGTTTCAAAACACCCAATCAAACTCAAACCTTTCTTATACTTATGGGGAGTAAGTCTTTAAAATTGGGTGTTTCAAAATGGTCAAAATCGTGGTTTTAATTGAACCGGATCATGTGCTTAAGTTGAGGAGGTCGACCAGCTGGTGAAGCGGTCGACCGGTATTCGACCGGTTGTTTTTGAAATAGATCCGTTGAGCTTCTGACAATATGACCGTTGGGTAATGGTAACTTGAAGCGGTCGACCGGTTCATGTAGCGGTCAACCGCTCGTTTTAACAGACGACTCCCAACGCTATAAACGGCTAGTTTTCATTGTGACTTATAAATACACCTTCATAACGTCCAAAATGAATACACAACGACCACATATCATTTAGATCACTTGAGAAATATTCCAAACCTTCATATTCTATATTTCTTATCATTCACAAAAAACACACTTTTATATCCTTGTCTTTGTGAATCAAGAGATAGAGCTTTCCAATTTCATATCTACTTTGAGAGAGTTTATTCTTCAATCTTCCTATCCAAAAGAAGTGATTCCTTTAGTGAGGTTGTTCACTAAAGAAGAAGCTTAGAGAGGGTATATCTCAAGCTTGGTTGGGTTGTGAGTGGTGAGCCCGAAAAATCACTTGGGTGGGTTTGAGTGTTAAGCCCGGGAAAACACTTGTACGGTTCTCTAGCACCCGGAAGCTAGTGTGTACACTATTTGGAAGATAGTGGAAAACCTCAAGGCTCGGTAAAGGAGCTTGAGGGGTGGATGTAGGCGGGTTTGCCGAACCACCTAAAAATCAAGTGTTTGCTTCTCTATCCCTACTCTTTATATTTAGCACTTATTCTATTATCACATCTATATACTTGTGCTAAATTAGACTTTACTTTACAAACACGGTTTTTGGGGTTAAAAGCAAAAAAGTTTAAAACCCAATTCACCCCCCTATTGGGTTGCCTTAATCCTTGGACTCACAAGAGATTCCTCCATAGTATCGTCTACATTTTTTGGGATCTATTAAAGATCGTTGGAACTGATTCTAAATATCTTGAACAAAAAGTTAGGCATTCATCTGCTATATATCCTTCAGCAATAGAGCCTTCAGGTGCAGCTGTATTGCGAACATAAGATTTGAAACGATGCATGCACCTACAACAACAATATTACATTTCAAAAAATAATACACGTGCAGAGAAACCGTAACATATTTCTATAACTAATATTACCTCTCTATAGGATACATCCACCGAAGTTGAACCGGTCCACCCATCTTACATTCTGCAACTAATGTACGACAAGTGCACCATAACAGTAAAAAATGAAGGCGGAAATATCATTTCAAGTTGACACAATGTTATAGGAATTTGAGCCTCAAGTCGATCTAAGTCCTCTAATCGTAATGTTTTGGAACAAATTTCCTAAAGAAACATGACAATTCGATTAAAGGAGAACAAACATTGCTTGGTAACGATCTCCGTATTGCGATAGGCATCAAATGCTGCATCAAGATGTGACAGTCATGACTCTTCAAACCTATGATATTACGTTGTTGAAGCTTGACACAACATGATATGTTCGAAGCAAAACCATCCGGCATTTTACATTCTTTATCACTTTTAGGAAGCCTTCTTTCCTTCGCGAGTCATTAGTAGCAAACACCAGGCAAATGCAACTTTCCTACATCAGTGTCTTTGGATGGAGATCATGTCTTATTCCCATGCTTTGTAAGTCAAGACGTGCCTTGTAGTTATCTTTTGTCTTCCCGTCCACATTTAACAATGTACCAATTATGTTGTCAACTACGTTTTTCTCTATATGCATCACATCTAGATTATGGCGCAACATATTATCCTTCCAATAAGGCAATGTAAAGAAAATACTTTCGCTTCTTCCATACACTTGACTCAAAATGTTCAACCTTCTAATTCCCTCAAAATGTCATCACCGGTCAGCAAATGGGCGGTGGAGCCATTTCATAAGTACCGTCAAATGATCTTTGATCTCTTCTCCACCTATGATTTAATGGTAAGAATCGTCTATGTCCCATGTAGCAAAATTTCCTACCATTATCCAACCACCGTGAACAAGTCTGAAACATACAACATGGACATGCAAGATGTCCTTTTGTACTCCATCCAGAGAGGTCACCATATGCAGGAAAATCGTTAATTGTCCACATCAATGCCGCACGCATCCAAAACATATTTTTCGAAGCAATGTCATAAGTATCTACCCCAACTCCCACAACTCTTTTAACTCTAATATCAAGGGCTCTAGATATACATCTATCTTGAAAGAAGGAGATTTGGGTCCAGGAATAAGCAATGACAACATTAAAGATGAACGTTTCATACACATCAAGGAGGCAAGTTATAAGGTACCAATATCACTAGCCATGTACTATGACTAGTACTCATGTTCCAAAAGGATTGAACCCATCCGCTGCTAACCCAAGCCTGACATTACGAGGATCAGAAGCAAAATCAGCATACTGAGAATCAAATGCCTTCCAACTTAGACCATCAGCCGGATGCCTTAACAACCCATAATTTACACGGCCATCGTGATGCCATTTCATATGAGAAGCGGTTTTTGAGGACATGAATAGCCTCTGTAATCGGTGCTTTAAAGGAAACCACCGCAAAACCTTAGCCGGTTTTCTCTTGTATCTCTTGGATGATCCACCTTCATTCTGTGACAAATTATTTCCCTCCCCATTGCCCTTCCATTTTGATGCTCCACACTTTGAACAAACTTCCACCTTCTCATTCTCATTCCAGAACAACATACAACCATTTGGACAGACAGGGATCTTTTCATATCCAAGGCCTAACTCTTTCATATACTTTTTAGCTTCATAAGTGTCCTTTGGCAATTTAGCACCCGCAGGAAGCATATCACCCAGTGTTTGGAGTAACCACGTAAAAGAGGTATTACTCCACCCTCCCATACACTTCAAATGATATAACTGTACAACAGCAGTTAACTTACTAAATTTTGTGCACCCTCATACAAAGGATCGTCTGCATCTTTAAGCATTTCATAAAATTTTGAAGCCGTATCATTAGGATACTCTCTTTCTTCTCGTACATCGTGAGCTTCTCTTTACAGTTCTAATGGACATACCTCGTGTATAGTTTATGTATCCCAGTTGACATTTCACACATTTGACTATCTTGAAACAAAAATAGAGGGACTACTAGATGCTGTCCTATCTCGCGTTTCACCATGCGCAAACCAATGATTGTAACCCGTAGACATCCCATATTGGACCAAATGATCATGTACCGTACATATGTTATACCTCTTGTAATTGACGCACTTTACACAAGGGCAACAAATTCTCTCATCACTACCCACACTCTTAGATGCAAAACTTAGAAACTCATTGACTTCCAACACATATTCTCTTGTCCCGCGTTTCTTGTTCATCCAACTCTTGTCCATGAGCGCTAATAACAACTATATGAAATGCAAAAAAAAAAAAAGATATGTATCATTTTAATGTTCATCACATGTTATCAAGATTTTGATATCAACTAACATAAATCAACAAACAAACATTAACCAATAAAACTATCCATTAAATAATCACTATTCAACTTAGAGATCCCTCCGTAAAGAGGACTGGTTTTGTTTCACCTCAAGTTAGACCTCCAACGTCAGTGTAGAGGTATCCACCAGGAAGTGATCTCAAAAGTTAAATAAAAATAAAGATAAATATAGATCAACAAATAAACATTAAACATTAAACAACACAAACCTTGTCCTCCAATCTCCAACAAAAACCTCAGAACCAACAACAAATAATAGTTTCCCCTCAAATCTCCAATAAACTCCACAGAACCAATAACAAGTAATAGTTAGCCCTGCCCCCCGCCTTCCAACAAAAGCCACAAACTCCAATCTCCAACAAAAACCAACAAACAATAATAATAGTAATTAATATTCGAGAATCAAAATACCACTTACCTGTTCCAGAGTAATTCCTTATCAGCAACTCACCTATCAACCCTCAATTAGGAACAACAACCAAATCTGAAAATGTATTCGAATCAGTTTCTAAGCTTCGAAAAAAGCACACGAATATATCATATGCACTTAACTGTAAGAGGAACGAAGCTAATGCTATATTCATGATAAAACGAAATTATAATATTGTAAAAATATGCTAACCCTCCAAAACCTCAACACTGCTTAGCCTTCAATTTCATCAGAATTCAAAAGTAACGAATTTGTTCCTCGATTATAATCAGACAAACCCCAAAGAAATAACTCGAATATCAAGTTTGAGACTTTCATGTGCAATCTAGTAACTACAGAATTGAAATTGAAAAAAATTCAAGCTTTTTTCTCCTTGCAAAAAAAGGAAAACAACTTCATTACGTACCTTGGAAAAGTAATCTACCTCAGAGAAACTGACTCCAGAGATTGAAGAAATAAGGGACACTGTTTTGATAAACGATGGAAGCAAGAAAAAAAAATGTTTTCAGGGCCAACTCCTAAACACGTTTTCAGGGCCAACAGAAAAACAACAGAACTAATGCATCTACAAAGAATTTCCCCTTTTTTCTATTTGCTCTTCAAATCTTTTAAACAAATGAAAAGAAAACCGAAAACAAGACTAGCAGAAGCCAATTCGCAAACAAGCCCTAACCATTCAAGATTTACCATAGTTGAAGTCGAAATTACCTGGTTATAGAACTTCTCTTCCTTTGCAGCAGCAATACATCTCAATTTTCATGGAATGATCTTCTCAGACCGCATGCATTGCAACAAAAATTTGGCAATTAGAAGAGAAATAGGAAAATGAAAGAGAAAAGAAAGAGAGATGGGAAATTACCTCTCCCGGCACTGATCAGAGACGACTCACGATGTGCCTCGAGAAAGAATGAGGGGCGAGAGAGGGCGAGAGGATTAAGAGATAGAGTGAGAGAAATCGAGAGGGTAAGAGGTAGAGTGAGAGACAGATGGGAAAGGGGGAAAGGGGCTGTTTTCAGAAGGGGGAAAGGGGCCGTTTTCAGAAGGGAAAGGGGAGCTGGGGCAGGGTGCATAAGAGACAGGGGGATCGAAGGGAGAAGGGCTGTTCGGGAGAGGGGGAGCTGGGGTTGTTTTTAGAAGGGAAAGGGGGTTGAGAGAACGTCACCGTTTTGAGAGAAAGGGGGGGAGTTCACCGCAACATAATTCAAATTTTTTTTTTTTTTCTAATTTTTTAATAATAAGTTATATTTTGTAGTTATGTGTTTTTACTAAATTAAAATCAGTTCTAAATTGTAATAGTAATTATAAATCTTTATACTTAGTATTAAATACATAGCTATGTATATTCTTTACACTCTTTTTTATAATTAGTATAATAATCTTAATTAAAATAGGTTGGGAGTAATAATATATAATACTTATAATTTAAAAGTATATGTTTATTATATAATTAATATGTGCTAATTAACTAAGTACTTTATATATATGTACCTACTTAATGACTAAATCATAGCCTCTAAGACTATATATATAACAACAATTTTCACAATTCCTTATAATTCAATTTTATTAAGTAGGTACTCTAAAATAAAAATTTTCAAATACATGACAAAAATAAAATTATATATTAAAAGGAATATAATAATATATAAAATAATTATTAACATTAAATAACTTATAATTAATAAATAGAATTTTTTTTTCACTCATACCTATAGTAGCATTTGTGTCAACAAACGCTGCTATAGACACACCTTTAGCAGCATTTTGTAAACAAAACGCTGCTAAAGTTGCGATCTACAGCGGCGGTCGCTGTGACCGCCGCTGTAGATACCATATTTCTAGCATTGTTTGCACACAAACGCTGCTAGAGATTACACATATAGGGGCGGTCACAATGACCGCCGCTGTAGATTGCAGAGTTTTTTTAAAAAGCGGCTAAAAAATAGACCTTTAGCGGTGTTTCTCACAAACGCCACTATAGGTAAAACTTTTAGCGCGTTTTTCCAAAAAACACCACTAAAAGTAAGATTTCTAGCAGCATTTTATAAAAAATACTGCTATAAATTAGACCTATATCGTGACTGCCGCTATAGGTATTTTCTAGCTGCGTTTTCCAAAAACGCAGCTCAAGAGACCCTTTAGCAGCGGTTTTTGTGACCGCCGCTAAAGGTCCTTTTTTTTTAGTGATTGAATTGTTCATTCCACTTTTGATATTGTTTGATTTGGGTATGCCGTGTGATTTAGGGATTTTGTGAGTACAATGAGTAGAAATATGTTTCATGGTTCAATATTGTGTAGATTGTGAATATGGAGCATATGTATGGCATGTGAATGATAATTTTAGCACAAAGAAATAGTGTTTCGTAGTGCCCCCCGTGTGGTGAAATGCTTTTTCCAGATTGTTTAAGTATAGTTTGTTTTATATTGAAACTGGTGGTCCCTCATGATCTTTTCAAGCAAAAGCACGAAGCAATGTTTTACATTGTTTAAGTAGTGTTTGGCCAACATGTTGGAATTAGAATATTGTTTGTGTAGTTTTGTCTTATCTATGTCCCTCATGTGCTTCCATTCTCTTTACACACAACCAGAAAACATGTCATTGACACTGAATGTTAAACTTGGGCAATGTTTTTTTAACAGTATGCTTGCTTTGACGTGGCACATGGCTGGGAACAGTGGGAGAGTTAATAACATTTGAGGTGCACTTCGGGGGAAGATTTGTTCGCAATGTAAGCTGCACGTATGTTGGTGGGGATGTTAGGATGCATGATGAGCCATTTGACCCGGATCTCGTCTCTTTCATCGAGCTAGAGAAGATTGGAAAAAAGTATGGGTACAAGACTGGAGATCTGATTTACAATAAGAAGCCTAAGTTGAACATTACAGATGGGTTGGTGCTGCTAACATCTGATTACGATATGCTGAACATGGTTAAGTACCATCGTGGAGAGAAACTATGTGTGTTGTACTTTATAGGCTTTGGAGAATCACATGCTGGTGATCCTGATGGTGGTGTAGGGTATGTTGAGGAAGAGCATCGCCGATTGGGAATCAATGACCCTTTTTGGCAACAAGTATTGAATGATGATGACGAGCTTTTTGGCGTAGGAGTAGAAGTTCATTACTCAAGTGGTAAATCAACAAGAGCTAGTACATCAATGGGAGCTGGGGATAGTGAGGCTAAGGCGGGTGACGCAGAAGAAAATGAGAGTGATGGATCCACATACTATACTGGGGACAGTGAGGCTGAGGCGAGTGATGCTGAAGAAGTTGAAGCTACACCAGGAGGTGGACAGTCATCATTAGAGGACAACACCCCCTCTGTAGATAGGCCTCCACAACGGCCAGAGGCTAAAGATGGAGGTAATTAACCCCTGCAATACATAATGATCTTTTTTATGTCTGAGTTCAATATAACCCTATATAATGTCTTGTTCATCCTTGGCATATGTGCTCTCTGATATGGCAAGAAGCGATGTACTTGTGTCTCCTACAGCAAGTGATGATGATGCCGCCACCACAATAATTCCTAACATGTACGCTGGCCCAGATTTCCACGAGCTAAACATGGCGAAGCTGATGTTGAAGTTACTCATGAAGTTTCCTTCAGTGCAAGTATTCCGAGCTGCTGTTCGTCAAGCGAATTTACTGAAATGCAAAGATGTGAAGTTTAAAAAGAATTGTGGAGACAAGAGCATTGTTATATGTAGAGCAGAGAGATGCAACTACCGGTGTGCACTTGGATGAAGGAAGAAAAGACTTTTCAGATCAGATCATTCCAACCAGTCCATATCTGCATAAGGAGGTATAGAAATTTGATTGTGAATTCAAAATTTATTGCTGAAAAGTGTTTTGAAATGTTTAAGTCTCAGCCAAGCAGGCCAGTCAGTGTTATTTTGAAAGAAGTTTAAAGGATATGGAAGGTTGATGTGAATGATAGTCAGTGTTATTAGGCAAGAGCTAAAGCGAGAAGTAAGATATTTGGGAGTCACATGGAACAATACTATCGTCTCTGGGACTATTATGCTACGATTAGGGAAACAAATAGAGGAAGTTGTGTCGTTATAAGAGTGGAGAGAATTGCATCTGAGCTTCCTCCTGTATTTCAGTGTCTATATGTATCCCTGGCAGCCATGAGGGATGGCTTTCAAATTGGTTGTAGACCAATTATTGGTTTGGATGGTTGTTTCTTGAAGGGTCCCTTCAAGGGTCAACTACTTAGTGCCATTGCACGTGATGCGAACGATAACATGTATCCTTTTGCCATTACCACTGTAGAGGCTGAAATTAAAGATAGTTAGACTTGGTTCCTTGAGACACTCGTCTCGGATCCTGGCCAACCACCACCGGGGGGATGGACTTTCATCTCCGATTGACAGAAGGCAAGTAGTCTGATTTAATGATCTGTTTAATTAGTAACAGTTGTGTATTTCTTTACATTTTAACTCTATTTATACATGTTGCAGGGATTAGTGCCTAGCTTTGATCTGGTTATGCCATTGGCTGACCATCGCATATGTGTTTGACATCTGTACACAAACTTTTGTGATGCCGGGCATTGAGCCGTCGCACTTAAAGATAGGCAGTGGGGAGCTGCGTTCGCCTATACTTAGAGGCAGTTCAATAAAGAAATGGAGGCATTGAAGAAGTTTAGCCCTGAAGCTTGGAAGTACCTCTCAAAAATCGACCCTAGCATGTAGTCAAGAGCATGGTTCCACACTCACATTAAGTCAGACCTATTGGTCAACAATCTAAGTGAGTGTTTTAACGCTTTCATCATCAAGGCATGGGATAAGCCGATCATTACAATGATTGAGATGATTCGGAAGAAGTTAATGTGGAGATATCAACTTAAGAGGGATGAGATGTCAAAGTTGACGGAGAAAATTTGTCTAAAAATTCTAGTGAAGTTGGACGCCATCGGGGAGGAAGCTTGCAACTGCCTTACCATGTACGCTGGTGATGGACTTTTTGAAGTGGAGTATGGGACTCAACATTTTGTGGTGAATTTCAGAGACAGAATTTGTGGATGTCGGAGGTGGGATATGATAGGCATCGCTTGTCCTCATGTATTTTCTGCAATTATGTATGACGGGGGGAAACCCAAAGACTATGTGGATCAATGCTACTCTCGTGAGAAGTATATTTTGTCATACTCTCTAATCATTTATCCCATGCCTAGTGAAGACCAATGGGTATGTATTGATAATGATCCAGTTGAGCTGCCATTTGTGAGGACAGCCCGGGAGGCCCAAGAAGCTTAGAATCAGGCAAGAAGACGAGCCAAAGAACCCATATCGAGTAAGAAGAAGTGGGATCTAATTGAGATGTACCAAGTGTAACAACCACAGGCACAATGTAAGAACCTGTCGTAGGAGGAAATAGGCAATGCTGAGGGCTGCATGTATGACAGCTACTGGTGCGGGGTTCGTGACTGCAGCTTCACATTAAGAACTAAGCCTTGAAAATGTAAGCTATGTTAAATGTATAGATTTGCATTTAAGGGGATCCATTAACATTTAAAACAACTGATTTTGCAGTTCGAATCTTAGCCACAGTCCATTAACCCAATAGGTACTTCGACTTCTAACGAACCAAATCAGCTGCTTACTCCCAATGCTACCAAGATACACAAACATAGAATCAATAAATCCACTGACGTAGAAATGGTATAACAAATTAACTAAATTACATTACATTGCTTTTAAAATAGATAATTGTTGCCATTGGCTTTATTTCTAACTTAATAAACTACTAAGCTGAAGATGAAAAATAAATGTCGCACGAGTAAGACAAGATTGCAACCGAGGGCAACTGGATCTCCATCACCACTCCAATCAAAGAATGTAAATCCAACAGTCAACACCAGTGTAGCATCTGACGTAACAAAGGTAAGGACAATTCCATTGCTTTTAAAATATGCCCTTAGTGATGCATTAAACTTAACTAAAAATTTCTGATGTAGAAGAGGAAGAGTGATGGACCATCGGGGAAAAAGCTGCAGGTGCGCCGCCAACAATCTAAGGTATCCATGCCATCAATCAGCATTGCATCAAGGATTCGGCAAAGACAATCAGATCGGCTGAGGGCTCAATTCAGGAGTCAAGCTAGCAAGAGCGATGGAACCCCTGCTATCTTTGATTTGACAACGGGCGAATCTCAAGCCTTTACAATAGCACCAGTCGTGGTGGTTCCAACGATGGAGAGTGCCATGAAACTTTGGGAGGAGAAGCGAAAGGGAAAGCGTCCCGCATGGCAGTATTAGATTTAAGTTGGGTTTTGTAATTAATGACTATCTTATAGTTTATTAACCATCGGGGCCACTTTTGTATGGAAGAATATGTAAGATTTGAGACACTTTTGCTTCTGCATGGCAGGTTGTCGATGAATGGTCATTTTGCCATTGGCTTTATTTTGTGTATACGATTCAAAAATTTAATTTGGTATGTAAACAAAACGTATTTATGGATGGCTGGGGCGAGTAATAGAGTATTAGGAAAACATATTTTTTTAAAAAAACTTATTTACATATTTCGCTCGGGCACGTTAGGGAGCAAGAATGAGGCATGTTTTAAAGTTAACTTGTTTACATATTTCGCTAGAACATGTTAGGGAGCAACAAGGAAGCATGTTTTAAATAAAACTTATTTACATATTTCGGTCGGGTACATTAGGGAGCAAGAGGGAGGCATGTATTAAAGTGAAACTTATTTGCCTATTATATTTGGCTCGGGCAAGTTAGGGAGCACGTAGGAGGCATGTTTTAAAGTTAACTTGTTTACATATTTCGCTATAGCACGTTATGGAGCATCAAGGAAGCCTGTTTTAAAAAAAAAAAAAAAAAAACTTATTTACATATTTCGCTCAGGCATGTTAAAAAGCAAGAGGGAGGCATGTTTTAAAATAAAGCCCAATACACGTGCAATACAAAAAAAGGCTATTGAGCAACGCTAGCATTTCAACACACGTGATACATAAAGATCTATGGGAGTATTGACTGTTCAACATGACCATTATCAGTTCCTAAAAAATACAGACACATCATAGCACCAAAAAACACCTAAGATATTAGCAAAGCTATCTTATATCGCCTTTGTACAAACTCAAGCTTCTGATTCAGGGTCTTCATTTCCAATCGGTGCTGCTCTCATTGTCGTTCTAAGGTCTCAACCTTCTAATTTAGGGTCTCCACTTCCAATCGATGTTGCTCTTGTTGTCCTTTTAAGGTCATAACCTTCATTTTCAGGGTCACCACTTCTAGCCGTTGTTTCTCATGCTCTGCATCCATATAAGCAGTACACTTTCCACAATCTTTTTGCGATTGTGATTCAACTCTTGCAGCCTCTTCATTAATCTTCTCATACCGATCCCGTAGTCGCCTTAGTACTCTCTTACCATGATGGCACATCTCAGGGTCATACCATAAAAAATATCCACAAGGTTTGCCATACTACAACATTAAACACAATTAATGATCAATCAAGTTGGTTTTTTAGTAAATTATGTAATTACTAACGAAATTACCTTATAATTAACACAGCTAAAAAAAGGGCATCCAAAATTAGCTTCAGTAAATGATGTCTTCAAAATTGCTTCAAGACCACAGTTGCAAATTCGACTTGGCAATGGCGATGAGGTTAGCGTGCTAGCATTACCGCTTAAAGGGGACATCTCCCTAAAACATAACAACACATTCAATACTCAAAATCACTACCACCATAGTAAAATAACCTAGACCCTATTTTTACTTCAAACCTAAAACATACGCACCTGCGTGATGCCATTTGGCCCACAAAGCTAACAACTCACAATATCAGCTTCGGTATAACAAAAAAACACCAAATCACTAACACCAGTCACTATCTCTATCTCAGGTTCAGTAGAAGTAAAAGTCAACAGCTCACTACCAACCCATACCCATACGACGTCGTCAGCGTGGGTCGATGGTGAAGATTTAGCAAGAGTGATGTTTATCTCGATCAAGTACAAGTCAGAGACGGCACCGTTTCACGGTCAATCGCAAACGAAGATGGTCTTCCTTCGATGCTTGTAGGAGCAGACCTCATTCGGCAATCACAAACCCCATTATGTTCTCGTTTGCACAAAGGACAATAGTTGATGTTCAAATATGTGGGGACAAATCGTAAATCACATGATAGGGGTAAAATGGGGAGAAGAAGGGGGTGCAACGCATGTGCTTGTCACGTGCAATGTTTTCCGTTCAAAATGATGGAAAAGTAGATGCAGGGTGCGAAATGTGGGCCAGCGGTAGATGGGGGCTAAATGTCACGAAATCATTAATATGGGGTGCAATGTGCAAGGGATCCCATAGTCGAGGGGCGAAAAGTGTAATTTTTCCTTTATTTTATTTCATGGTGTACAAGCCTTATATAAAAAACAATGAAAGATAGTTCGGTGAATTGTATTATGGTCACATCAGTTAAGTATCTAACTAACCAACAATCAAAATAACATATTGCTAAAGTGATAAAACAATGAAGCCCTATTATATTTAACAAACAACGAAGCTCTATTATATTTAACATCCCCTCAAGATGGAATGTGTAGGTCAAGAACACCCATCTTGGATAATAAATACTTAAACTGAGAAATGCCAAGCTGCTTGGTAAACAAGTCACTCAACTGATGAGATGAAGAGACATGTAAGGGATGAATGAGGTTGCTCTGAAACTTTTCACCTACAAAATGACAGTCTATGTCAATGTGCTTGGTATGTTCATGGAAGGTGAGGTTAGCAACAATATATAAAAATAGCTTTATTATCACAAAATAGAAGACCAGGGTTAGAGTATGGGATTCAAAGATCAGAAAAGCAAGTGGATGATCCACTGCAATTCACAACACGTAGCAGTCATAGCTCTATATTCAGATTTAGCAGAAGACCTAGATATAGTAGTCTATTTCTTGCATTTCCAAAAGACAAGTAAGGATCCAAGAAAAATGTAGAAACTAGTGAGAGACCTTTGGTTGTCAGGACAACCAACCCAATCAGAATCACAAAATGCTTTGAGGTGAAGCACAGATGATGAGGAGTAAAATAAACCTTGACCAGGACAAGACTTAAGATATCTTAGTACTCGAAGAGTAGCAGTAAGATGAGTTCTCAGCTTGTCTATGACCTAAGTAAGAAGATGTACATGAGAAGGTTTGTAAAACCACCACACTTTGAATGTGGGTGAGTGTCGAATTTATAATTACAGAGAATAATTATAAATCAATTACAGCTGATTTAGAGTAGGAAACAAATCTCCTAGAATCAAGGGAATAAGCTACAATCAAGGGTCAATGGGTCTATGTATGGGAAGCCTTAAATGTGGGCGTGTGATCGTCAACACCCCCCACAAGCTGAGCATTGGATTGGAACGAACGTGAAGCTTGGAGCGAAAAAAGTCAAAGAGAGGCAGAGGGACACTCTTGGTGAAGATTTCGGCAATTTGAAGATGAAGAGGCAAATATTGAGTACGAAGTTTGCCAGCAAGAACAAGCTCACGAAGAAAATGGTAGTCCAATTCAACATGCTTGGCACGCTTATTGGAAACCAAGTTGGAGCTCAAAAATAGTGCACTCTTGTTGTCACATAAAAAGAGAGGCAGTGTGGGAACAGAAACCTAGAGATCATGGAGAAGATGCGTGAGCCAAAGCAGTTCGACAGCAGCGTGTGCAACAGCACGATACTCAGATTCGCAGCTAGTAGAAAAACTATAGGTTGCTTTTTAACACTCCAAGAGACCAAATGATCGCCGAGATAAATAGAGGAGCCCGAAGTAGAGTGACGAGTGTTGAGACAGCAAGCATAATCAACATTAGAGTAGGCGGTGAGAGCAGTAGAAGCAGCAGAACAGTGAAAAGAGAGGCCATAATGAAGAGTGCCTTTGACATAGCGAAGAATACACTTAACCGCCAAAAAAATGAGCTTCAGTGGGAGCATGGAAATATTGGCTAATAGAGTTGACAGCATGAGAAATGTCAGGGCACGTGATGGTTAGGTATTGAAGAGCACCAACGAGAGACCTGTAAAAAGTGGGAGCAGAGAACAGAGGACCATCAGCAGATAGATTCTTAGAGACAACCATAGGGGTAGGAACTAGTTTACTGTCAAGTAACTGGGCACGAGTAAGGATATCGCAGACATATTTCAGCTAACTGAGAAAGAGGCCATCAGCAACAGGCAAGGTTTCAAGACCAAGAAAGTAGCTGAGAGAACCCAAATCTTTGGTGGCAAACTCAGAATGGAGTTTACGAGTAAAGCTGTCAAGAAGAGATGAGTTGTTCCCCGTAATAATGATGTCATCAACATAAAAAAGTAAATAAATAACAGCAGAATGCTGATGAAAGACAAAGAGAGATGTGTCAGCACGACTGCAAGTGAACCCAAGTTGGAGGAGAAAAGTGCTGAAATGCTAAAACCAGGCACGCGAAGCTTGCTTGAGACCATAGAGAGCTTTCTTTAACTAACAGATATGATTAGGGAAACAAGGATCAATGTAGCCAGGAGGTTGTTCCATGTAGATAATTTCAGTGAGATGTCCATTGAGGAACGTATTCTTGACGTCAAGTTGCCGAAGTGGCCATTGATTGGTCCGAGCAAAAGAAAGTACAACATGAACAGTAGTAGCCTTGATAACAGGGCTGAAAGTGTCAGTGTAGTCAAGACCAAGTACCTGCATGTAGCCTTTGGTGACAAGACGGGCCTTAAGTCGTTCAATGGATCTATCAGGAAGATATTTAGTCCGAAACACCCATTTGGAGCCGACAATGTTGGTGTTGGCAGGGCGAGGGACCAAAATTCAAGTGCGATTATTTGGCAGAGCTCGAATTTCTTCATCCCTGGTGGCAAGCCAGGCGGGGTTCTTAGCAGCAGATTTGAAGCCTTTAAGCTCAGTGGAGGCAAGAAGGGCCGAAAGAGGCCAGAGGAGCCCATGATAACAAGATTTGCAGGATGATGAGTCTTAAAAATACCAACCTTGGCATGGGTGAGCATGGGATGAGAGCCAAGAACAGAAGGAGCCGTTGGGGCCATAGGATGTGGCAGTGGTGCCTCGGGAGATAGACTTGCAAAGGCTCATAGATGGGATCAGTATAGATAGCACATGGAGTGGAGCCGGACTAAGTAATAGGGCGAAAAGTGGGTACATGAGGAGGGGTTTCAGGACAAGGAAGACTGGGTTCTAGAAAATTAGAATAGTGGAGGGAAGTAAAGGGCTGAGCCGAAGGGGTAGAGAGAAAAGGATAATAAAGTTCATCAAATTGAGCATGGCGAGTGATATAGAGCCTAGAGGTAAGAGGATCAAAACATTGAAAACCTTTATAGGAAGGACTGTAACCGAGAAAGATGCATGGAATACTGCGAGGGGAGAATTTATTAGGCATATAATCACACAAACAAGGATAAACACGACAACCAAAGGGATGAAAATTAGCATAATTAGGAGAAGAACAATACAAAAGCTCAAAGGGAGACTTACCGCCAAGAAGAGAAGTAGGCAAACGATTGATGATGTAAACCGTAGTGCTAAGTCGTCAACCCAGAATCGAGGAGAGAGGTGAGAGTGAAAAGGAGGGTGAGACCACTTTCAGTCACGTGGCGGTGTTTTCCGTTTTGCTCGACCATTTTAGGCAGGGATATATAGGCAAGAAAGCTAATGATGAATGCCGAAGGTACGAAGGTGTGTGGTAAAGGAGGAGCTAGTGGATTCACCCCCACCATCACTTTGAAAAATTTTAATGTGAGCAGAATGTTGAGTCTCCACAAATTTGTGAAATTGAACAAAAACATTGTAGAAATCAGATTTGAATTTTAAAGGATAAAGCCAAGTAAAACGGGAGTAATCATCAATGAAAAGAACATAATATGCGAAATCCATATTTGATTTGACAAGGAAAGGACCCCAAATATCGCAATGAATAAGATCCAATACGGAGGTGGATCTTCGGTCATTACGTGAATAGGGCAAGCGATGATTTTTGGCAAGTTGACATGTACTGCATAATTGAGGAGAGGGTAACAAAGAAGTAGGATAAAGATGGCCTTTTTTATTTAAAGAAGAGATAACATAACGATGTACATGTCCAAGGCGAGCGTGCCATAAATCATAGTAAGCATGTAAGGTTTTATTTTTTAGAATAGAAATAAAGGCCAAGTTGCCACGCTCTAGCACATATAAGCCGCCAACCCTCTTACCGGTTGCTACCACCCTTCATGTTTGACGATTCTGAATAGAAAAAAGATTGTCAATAAAGGTAATAGCCAAAGGAAAATCAGACATTAATTTACTAATTGAAAGTAAATTTTTGGTGAGATGTAGAACAACTAAGACATCCAATAAATGAACATTGGGAGCAGGGGAGAGACTACCAGTATGAGTAATAGGTAAGGTTGCACCATTTCCCACTATTACATAGTCTTTACCAACATAAGGTGTGGGCTGATCCAAAACAGAGGGGTCATTAGACATGTGGGCCGAAGTCCCAATGTCAAAAACCACTCAAAGCTTGCAAGGTCAGTGAGAGAACAAGACCCAATGAGTGCTTCGACAAGATGAGTGGTAGAATCACTACGGGTATACCACTGGTTGCACCGGTTGACGTAGTGGCCTTCAACTTGGCAGATCTAACAGTGAGGAGGATGGCACCCATGACCATGGCCACGAGAGGAGTGCTAGTGGCCCTTGTTGTTGTTTTGGCCATTGTTGGAGTGGGAAGATGTGCATTGGTTAGATCCATGGGAGGAGGCAGTGAACGCAACAGCAAGCAGTGCAGTGGGCTCAAGAGATCTCTGAAAAATCTCAAAGCCCTTAGCTTTGGAGACAAGATCAATAAAGGTGGGCAGCGGGGTGAGAGCCATCTGGGCAGAAGAGAAGCTGGAGAAATCGGTGCCGAGACCGCGGAGGAACCAATACACTTTTTTGGTGCCATCAACCGGTCGACCGATGGCATGGAGCTGGTCACAAAGATTTTTGAAGGTCTGGGCAAAATCAGCCACAAATTTGGTACCTCTCTTCATTAACTGAAGTTCATCCTTGAGTTGAATCTCTTGAGCTTTGGAACGATGATTGAAGGTGGTCTCTAAGGCAAGCCAAACCTCTCGGGCAGTGGAGAGACCAACAATCTCAGCCAAAGCCTCTTTGGTGAGAAAGGAACGGAGAAGACAAAGGAGACATTGGTCAGCAGCCCTCCATACCAAGTATGTGTCGGTGGGTGTCGGAGAAGTGGTTGAGGCAAATTTGGTGGGTGGGGTAGTGGAACCATCGACATGACCAAGTAAGTCTTGGTTCTCAATGAGGGGAAGAATGAGACTGTGCCAGAGAAGGTAATTGGTAGAAGAGAGTTTGATGGTAATCATGTGAATGAGGGTATTGAAGGGAAGAACAGGGGAAGAGGGTGGCCATAGGAGAGGATCAAGAAGGAGGTGAATCCGATTCTGCATCTAATAACATAAGAAGGTTTGTAAAACCACCACTCTTTGAACGTGGGTGAGTGTCGAATTTATAATTACAGAGAATAATTACAAATCAATTACAGCTAATTCGAGAAAACAAATCTCCTATAATCAAGGGAATAAGCTACAATCCAATGGGTCTATGTATGGGAAGCCTTAGAGTGGGATGACAGTCAAAATGAGATAAAATCATCTTGTGAAAGTTCAAAATCTTTCCAACCAATAAAGGATAAAGTGAGGCTCAAGTCATCACCCATGCATCTGGTGGCAACCCACCGAGATACCCTAGCACCTAGATTTTCTTTTATCAATGTAATATTTTTTTATTGAATTTCTTTTTTTATTTGAAAATATTGTCCTGTTTGTGTTTAAAGTTTGAAATATTGATTTGATTTGAAAAGATTGTCTTTTAAAAAGTGTTTAAATTTGAAGAAGAGATGTTTTATCTTTATCTCTTTAGATTTTAAAGTTTTGAATTTTAAATACTTTTAGAATATGTTTGAATTTTAAAATGGATAGCAACCCAATCTTATCATCTTTTCAAATTTAGAGTCCTTCTTTAAATAGGGTTGCAATCCTTTATTAGTCTCTGCAATGCGTATTGGTTAGGAGAATAAGAAATCAAGCTTCTTTTCGAAGGTTCTAGTCTAGCTTCTTGAGGTCTTGGAAGTTAATTGATAAAGGGTTCAAATGTTATGATGTGCGAGGTAAGTGGAGTTATTATGCTAGATTGTCCTAAAAGACCGAAGTGATATTTGTGAAATTGTATGTTTTATTGAAAACCCTCAAAGTTTTATATTCATTACGTTATGATAAAATTGTCAAAGATTATAGCATGAAATGTGTAAACATGAGCCTATTTTTATGTTAAATGATTTTATATAATGTTTTCAATATTTAAATCTAAGATTTTTTTTATGTTTATTGTTATTTAAGATTTGTGCATTATGTTTCATGAAAAGAATAGAAAGATGCAAAGTTCAAAGTATGTTTATAGTATGATATGTTATGTATTTTGTAGGTTCTTTTCGAGTGCACACTTGGACATAGCCAAGCCTTAGTGAGAAAAAATTATACCTATAGTATTGGCTTAGTTTGGTTGATCCCCAAACTAGGTAGCAACTAAGTAAACGTGATCCACAGTTATTGCCAAAGTGATTCTCTATAGTGTTATTATGAAATATAAAAAGTTGTCACAGTTATAATTATATGTTATTTGGATTGAGATTTACAATTTTCTATTGTTTTTTCCTTCTTAAATGTGCTCCTGAAATGCACCATAGCATAATAATTTTGTTTACTGAGTTGTTAAACTCATCCCATATCTTTTCTCTCATTTCAGATGATATTTAGGAGTGTGCCGAGAGTCATGTTAGATAGCACTTGAGTGGGTAGCTGAGAGAAGGCTTAGAATTTCAATTCGACCAAATGTGTTGTTTGTCATTTTTTCGATTTTTGAATAGTTCTAAACTTAGTGTTTTTATTTAATTGTTTTCAAGTTTTAAACATGATTTTGTTATCAAGATTGCTTATTTTGTGATAACTGATTTTTACCCCTTAATTTTCGCAGATTTTCACTAGTTTTTATTCATAGAAGTAACCCCCTAATCGCCGGGGTTTGGGGCATTAGGCCCTTTGTCTTCAAGCGAATCCAAAATACATTTCCTTTGACAAATAGAAATTCCCTTAGAAGACCGAGCAATTCCTATGCTAAGAAAAAAATTTGGAGTTCCAAGGTCCTTACTCTTAAATCAATCATGCAACAATCCTTGGATAACAGAAACTGAAGACATATCGGTGCTAGCAATAAAGATGTCATCCACATATACAAAAAGAGCTATGAATTGGCAATTCCTGACTTTAGTAAAGAGTGAATAATCAGATTTACATTGCTCAAAACCATTAGAGATAAGGAATGAAGACAACTTGGAGAACCATTGTCGAGAGGCTTGTTTCAAGCCATAAAGAGATTTTTGAAGCTTGCAAACCGTGTTAGATTCAGCTGTAATGTAGTACCTCGGAGGAATTTCCATATAAACTTCCTCACGTAACTCACCATGAAAGAAAGCATTGTTAATGTCAAATTGGTACAAAACCATTTGTTAACAACAGCCAATGCAAGAAGTACTCGTACAAAATGAAGTTTAGAATGGTGAGAATGTATCAATGAAATCAAGACCTTCAATTTTGGTGTATCCCTTGGCAACAAGTGAAGCTTTAAACTTTTTTATACTTCTGTCAGCCTTATATTTAATTCAATATACCCACTTACAACTGATAGTTGTCTTACTAGTAGGCAGATCAACTAAAGTCCAGATCTGTGTATCCTCAAGTGCCTTAAGTTTAGCTTGTATAGCCTCACACCACTGTAGGTTTTGTGAAACTTGGTGAAATGTCTTATGAGAATATTCATGTAAATTGGCATAATTTTCATGGGCACAACAATATTTTAATAAATGTATTTTCATTTTACAATGTCTAAAGCAACTTAGTTGGTCTATGAAAGTTCTGGAGACTTGAAGAATTTGGAAGAGGCTACTGGAAAGGTGTCTTGAGGATCTGGAAGGTCCGAAGTGTGTTGCAGAGTATTCTAGAGTATTTCTGTTGATATGATTAGCCTATGGTAAGCCTGACGGACTTTTAATAGAATTTGTTTTAAAGACTTGGAATCTTGGCCAAACCTCTTATATTATTTTTTTTACCTTCTTACCCCTACCTAAACAGTATATTAACCTATTCCAAAGTCTTAGCCATTTTTTACGCATTATTGAATATACTTACCTCTCAAAAAATCCTCTCTAGACCATTTACGCATAGTTTCTCTCTCTAAGCCATGTATGTATATTTCCCTGATCTGATTGCTAGAGAAAACTTTCTCTTCCCTTTGGTGGAAGAATGATGTTGCAAGATATCGATTGATTGAAGAATCGATAAGTCCTATGGGATTCTAAGAAGAACAAATCATCAAGACTCAAGTTTTCTTGAAAGGGTTCAAGAAATGTTGTTGTTGAAGATTGTGAAGAAAGAAGAGCTGAGGCATTCGTCAGAATCCTCTAAAGAACAAGATCGGAGTTGCTAGTCGTCGATTGTGTGCTGGGCACCGACCCAAGAAAGTTTCTTGGGTGACTTTTCGAAAAGTGAGGGATTTAAAAAATGAATGGGTTTTTACTTAGATCAACATTTTGTAAAGTCTAGACGTTTTTAGTGGAGTAATTGGTGTGGCCTACACCCAGAGTGTTTTTGTCTTTTGAGGAAGTTTACCTATCTAGATTTTCACTTCGTAACCAAAATCTAGATGTCTTCTTTGTCTTGATTATTTGCTGATTTTTCTTGTTTTGTTCTTGTGACTTTGATAAATATCTTTAGTCATCTTGATTGGTATCTTCAAGATCTAGTATCTTAGCTAATCAAGTTTAGATATAAAGATATTTCTGTTTTCAATTAGGTTGCTGTAAATTTCTGTTCTTAATATGTTGCTATAAAATTTCTGTAGCACATAGATTTTACAGATTTCATATTTTTGATTGACTGAAAATGTTGTGACATTTTTCTGTGAACAGAAAAATGATTGATTAATTTTTAAATACCTATTCACCCCCCACTCTAGGTATAGTTTTGGTTCTAAAGCCTATTTTCAATTGGTATCAGAGCCTATCAACACTCCTTGACCCTTTCTTGTTGTCATGGACAAGAGTCTATTCCTATTGGAAGGTTAGGATGAGGGGTTTCTTGAAGTCCTTGGATGAACGAGTATGACACTCGATTGAAAAAGGATGGTCTAGACCTATGACTAGTGCTAGTATTAGTGAAACCGAAACTATACTTGCTGGTCCTAAGGATATTAATTTATGGTCTAAGGATGAAATGAATGAATGTACATGTCATAGCCGCGCTTTACATGCTATCTTTATAGGTATTTCAGCTGATGAATTCAAATGTATTTCCATGTGTGAAGTTGCTAAAGATGCTTGAGAGATCTTAGAGACTACACATGAAGGAACAAAGATTGTAAAGAATTCAAAGGTTCAAATGCTTACTACAAGATTTGAAGAAATCCGCATGAAAGAAGATGAGTCATTCAATGAGTTTTATGGTAAACTCAACGATATTGTAAATTTTACTTATAACTTATGAGAGAAAATTCTCAAAACTAGAGTTATAAGAAAACTTTTAAGATCTTTAACAAAAAAATTTAGTGGTAAAGTTACTGCTATAGAGGAGAGCAAAGACTTAGAAAAAATAAAGATTGAAGAACTTGTAGATTCCTTGCAAACATATGAAGTTTCATTACCTCAATTGAAAAAGTCTAAGTCTATTACTTTAAAATCTTTTGCTGATGATGTATCTGAATTTTCTGATGATTCTATGGTTGATGATGACATTGCCTTATTTGTTAGAAGATTTAAAAAAACTTTCATTTTAAAAAAGGGAAATAAGTGGAAGAAACCAGCTCTATCTTCTTCTAAATTTGCTGGAAATCAAAAGAAAAACATGAAAAATGTGAGTATAAAGATTTCAAGAAGAAAAGTACTCAAGAGCTTCAATGCCATGTCTGCAAAGGTTATGGATATTTCAAAGCGGACTGCCCAAGTTTTCTTGAATCAAAAGATAAAGCTATGAATGCCTCCTTGACAGATTCAGATTCATATTTGTCTTCTAGTAATGATGAATCCGAAGGTAGGTAAATTACTGTGAAACTCCGACTTAGAGACTAGTATCGTCTATCAGTTTAAATTTTCTTTCATGTTGGTCTAGCTATTGAAGTTTTACTTCGTCACTCCTAAGTGTTGCCCTATCCTAAATTATTGAAAAAGGAAATATATGGTTTAATTTAAAATTTATGACCAAGGTGAAATTTTACTTTACATTTATTTTGGTCTATTTTGTTAATATCCAAATTTTATATTGTGTCCTAGTCTTAAAATAAGCATGTTGATTTTATATCTTTTTTTTTTGTATGATAGGGTGTATATCAAATTCTTTTAGAGATTAGAGTCCCATTATTTTGAAGTTTTATAGCTAAATTATAAATTTACAAAAATTCAAGTACCTTAAATTTAATTTATGAGTCTTACATTAAAATTAGGTGTGAATGTTTAATTAAGGAGAATGAAGGGCAAAATTTCAAATACATAGAGAATAGGGACAGAAAAATTTAAAAGATTTAAATGTGTTGCCCTTGAGACTCAATGGGAACAGGCGAGAGAAACAAGGTTGGGCAATTAAGTCAATTGCCCTCCCTTCTGTTCTTCTTTCTCCATCGTCTACCATTCCTCTCTCATTTTTATTTTGCACATACAATAGCTTAGAGAGAGAGAGAGAGAGAGAGTCAAAAGTGTGAAAGGGAGGAAGATAAAGAAGAAACGAAGAAGAACTCGTGGATTTCTTCGGTGATTCAGTAAGTTTTGAGAGAATAACTTAGAATCTTTATTTTTTTGGTTGCATGCAATGATCTAGAGCTGGGTTCGTGCACAAGGTCAGGAAGAAGTGAAGAACATCAGAAAAATTGAAATAAATCAAGGTGAAATAGTTATAGGTTGTGAAACTGAAGGAGGAAGGGATTTTTTTATGGAGATTTGGTTGTTTTGATTGTGTTTGTGAATGAAAATGTTTAGGAACTTATTTAGATTAGATATAATTCGTTGCATGTGTGATTTAGTATATAAAGATTCAAGAAATCGATTCGAAACCAGCTGTTCTGCAGAATAGAGTCTAGTTAGGGACTATTTTTATGCTGATTCTTGTATTTTTCCATATCAAATCAATTTTATCTGAGAGCTCTTCAAAACCAAGGATTTTGACAAAAATTTCAGGTGATTCGGATATATATTGAGTGAGTTATGAATTTTTAAAGTTTAGATGTCAAGCTGTCACCCAGCCTTGCGCGTCCCAACTCTTTGCATGTTTCGAATATTATTTGAGGGGCCATTTCAAATCGGATTTTAATGGGTTTAGGCTAGAACTTTAAGTTTATGAAAGAGGAACATTTTGAGACAAATTTTGTGCATTTTAGTTAAAAAACAAGTGAGTTACGTGGTTTTAAAGTTTGGTGTGTAAACTGGACATGAGGTAAAATGTTCCAAATTTCTTTCTTAGTTCGGAGGTCTTTGAAGGACCCATTTCAAATCGGATTGTTATGTGGTTTGTCTTGAAATTTAAGTTTATGAAATAGGAGCATGTTAAAACAAATTTTGTGTTATTTGAGTCTGTACTGAGTAAATTATGAATTTTAAAAAATTAGAGGTTGAGCTGGAGATGCAGTGGTGTGTTCCAGATTTTTCAAACTTTGTTAAATTTATTTGAAAGGTCTTTTCAGGTCACATTTTTATATTTCCAGTTTTGAAATTTAAATTTAGGAAGTAAAAGTATTTTGAAATTGAATTTTGAAATTCGAGTAAAGATAAACAAGTTACAAATTTTCAAAGTTAGAAATGGTCAAGCTGGAAACAACAATATTTACTCTAAGATTTTTATCTGTTGTGAAGCATTTTTGAAATAGTAAATCATATCCAATTTTTATAATTTTTATCTTTAAATTTAAGTATATGAAAGAAGAAATTTTCAAAACTTGTTTCGTTGAAGCAATACTTATCAAGTTATGAATTTTTTGAATTTGGACACATCGGAGCTTTCATCAACTTGAATGCGCCCAGTAACTTGTATTTTCAAATAAATCTTTTGAGCAGCAAATGAGCTCCGAATTACCCTAAGTTTTAATATATTATAGCGTCAAGTGTGAGGATCATTTTGGCACCCAATTTTAATAAATTCAGTGATAGTGAAATAGAGTTTTATATTATAGAATCACTATTGGTTAGTAAAGAAATATATGTGACTTAGTATAACATGTTTTGGTTGAAATGAATGATTGTTTGTTGCATCAAGTAAAATTCTAAATCATATAAGTGATAACCTTAATATGGCTCACTTGCTTGTGGGCAAGGAATCACCACAAGCTTGAGTAGGTAAAGGTAAGTGGAAAAATTATGTTTTTTGAAAACTAGAATGATACACAACATTAATACCTTAGTATGGCTCACTTGTTGGCAAGGAATATTCACCACAAGCTTGAGTAGGTAAAGGTAAGTGGAAAAATTATGTTTTTCGAAAATTGGAATGATACACAACATGAATATTTGTCATCGAGCACATCATGAGCATTTGCATTGATTTTCTCAAAAGGAAGAAAGGAAAATTTTTTGCAAATGAAAGTGAGATGTTTTGCTATGTTATGGGGCTAAATAGGATGGTTGGAGCTATGCCTAATGTATGAAAGGTGCATCCACTCCGAAGGACGAATGCGAGAAGGATGGATGACTCCTAAAGGCACCCACTCTAAAGGATTAATGCGAGAAGGATGGGCAGTCCTCGAGGTATGTGCAACCATAATGAAGGACGAATGCGAGAAGGTGTGGACCTCTAAGGGTTGTGTCTAGCCATCAGGCTTAGGCCCACATCAAGGGCTAGCTCTACCGAATGACATGTTCTCAAGGGAAAGGGGAACGGTTCCGAAGGGAACGCACAACCTTGACTTCAGGGGCAAATAGAGCAATAGAAATTGCCCAAATAATGACGAAGAGATTTTTAAGCCAAATTCTAAATACAATAAGGGTGTGCAATTTATCCGGTTTCCGCCGGAATTTCTGGTTCCGGTTCCGGTACCGGAATTCCGGTACTAGTTCCGGCCTATTCCGGTACCGAAACCGGAACCCATTTTAGGGAAATTCCGGTGAAAATGCCGGAAATTCCGGTTTCGGTACAATTTTTTAAAATTTCAAAAAATATTGTAATTTTAATTTAGAATTTGCCTCTTTCAATTTGGATTATTTCAAAAAATATTGTAAATATTGCCTCTTTCAAGTTGTTTAGTTGTTTACTTATTTGTATGATTAATTGTTTGTTTAGTAGTTTTTTTTTGTAATTTTAATTTATTGTTTATTTTGATCGTGTTTTATTTTATTTTGAAATTTAGTTGTAATTTTAATTTAGAGTTTATTTGGACATCCTGAAATAATGAAATATTGTTTTGGAATTTAGTTGTTTAGTTCTAATTTTAATTTAGAGTTATTTGACCATGTTTATTTTGTTTTGGCCCACAAAATACAACTTAAAAAATTCATTTTTGGGCCAATGGGCCCAAACTAAATATGGACTTTTTAGGCCTAGATAAGGAACCGGAAATTCCGGTTCCGGTTCCGGAAATTTCAGTTCCATTCCGTTTTATTCCGGAATGGAACCAGAATGATAATAATGATTCCGGTGGGTACCGGAACCGGAACCGGAATGGCCAATTCCAGTTCCATCCGTTCCGGTGCCCACCCTTAAAATACAAGAGTCTCATGCCTAAACATACATTTACTTTTGGCACTACATGTATACCTGTCATTCATGATCATGCTCAAGTTACACATTTTTCAGTTCATTAATCATCCCTTACTGAGTCATTTAACTCATAGTATTTTCAGTTATATCATTCCAGATTACGTTTCAGGTGAAGAAACTTCTGAGGAGAACCTAGAACATGTAGAGGGGGCTGGCGAAGGTGTCCTCCCCTGAACCATAGGACATGCAGTCTACTTTTTGGAAAACTTATATGAACCTCTCTAGCAATGTTCTCATGGTCTATTTAGGCTACAAGACTATCTTAAGACTTTGTATGAATTAAACTAAGTAACTTATATTTTGAACTATGATGTAGTCATAACTTATTGCTTGAGTTATTGTTTGAGATTAAATTTCTAAATGTTCCTCTATGCATGTTGTGTGGTATAGGTATACATTTTACTTAGCGTATATCTACTTACATATTTGTATGCTACGTAAGAACGCATGAGGAACTACGTGGCAACTAGAGGTAAGAAAATAAATTTTCGAATAGTATTTTCAAAAACTAAAAATGACTCATACTTTCTAAATTATTAATAACGAGTTAAAAAGAAATTCTACTGCAAGATTAAATCAAGTGCGTTGACACGGCGAACACTCGCTGTTGCCATTAGCCCCCTTCGAGCTAACGTTTGGGGAGTGACAACTACATTGTTTTTACATCTTCTATCAATAGCATTGAAAATATTAGTATAGATGATGATGATCTATTGGATGAAGATATTAATGTTGAAGAACCTCTTCAAATTGCTTATAATTTATTTAAAGAAAGTCTTAAGTTGAAAAGAGAGAATCTAACATCTTCTAAGAAGCTTAAGAACTTGAAATAGAAAAAGGAGACTTCTTGACTAAATGTTGTGAGCAATCTGGTTTAATTGATAATTTGAAAAGTTGTAATGCATCTCTATAACTTAAGGTAAAGAACCTAGAAATGGAATTAGAGAAATTTATGTCACATATTCAATATTTTTCTAGTTGTACAAAGAAACTTGACAAAATGTTAAGTTTAGGAATTCTTGCTGGTGATAAACGTGAATTAAATTTTAAACATTCTAATTCTAATGCATTTATTACTAACAAAACTATTTTTGTACCCGCTGTTATCAAAGAAAAAATTTCAGAGGTCAACAGTCAGCCTAAGGTGAGTCGACAATCAGCCATTCGTGGTAAGAACACTATTCAAAGCTCTTATGTCTGTTTCAGATCTATCCCCACTTGTTTCTATTGTGGAAAAAGAGGTTATGTGAGATCAAAGTGCTTTAAATTGTAATCTAGCGAAATTAAGTTTTAGAAACCATTTTCAAATTCAATTCTTGATAGCTTAATTTTTCAAGTCTCAAATTTATCCAAACAAGTTGAATTTATTTACAAGAAAATTGATTTAATTTCTAAAAATTCAAAAACTTCAAAAAGGGTTTGGGTTAGAAAAAATGATGACACTTGAACATGTTATTGCATAAGATCAATTGGCTGATTTATTTACCAAACCTCTTGATGGTACAAGGTTTGAATTTTTAAGAAAATAAATTGGTGTTTGTTCAATGTTGTAAGTGTTTCTTGCTATTAAATTGATGTACGATATGTTGTTGTTTAAGTTTTTATATGTTTTTAAAGTTCTAAAAAATTTTGATATCTCAAGAAATTTCGATTTTTCTTAAGAAATTTTGATTTTTTTGAAAATCTGTGATTTTAAATGCTAATTTGAATTTTTAGTTAGACTATGATTAGCCTATGGTCAGCCATCAGTGATGAACATGTCAAAAGTCTAGTAATATTCTTTAGTCTCAAGAGTGTATGGGTATGCTGACAAGTGAAGGTAAGAGGGTATGTGGTATTACTTTGTAGTTTTTAACCTTTAGTCTATTTACCACATGTTATTTTTTGTTTTTTCACCATTTCTCTCAAATGCTCTCCACCTTTCACGCACCCTTTCTCTAGTTGATTACCATTTTGCTCATAACTTGCTCAAATCTTGATCATTTCATGTGATTCTTATTGTGCTTTGCTCGAAATCTACTCTTCTACGATCTCTAAGGTATTATACTTGATTTTTGTGAGATTTAATAGATTATATTTGCTAAATTCGAAGTTCTTGAAAACCCTTATGGGTTTTGATGATTTCTCTTAGATCTGCTTTGTATTCTTGGTTAAAATAATATGAAATCATTTGGGTTTTGATTATTATGCTTTTTAGAGTTAGATTACATCCCTTTTGCTTCAGATCTACAAGATTTGTGATTCAAATCTCAAATCGTTTCAAATTTTCGGGTTTCGCATATTTTGTGAAAATGTTAGATTTCTTTTGCAAAAGTGATTAGGCATTGTTTCTCTCTTCTAGATATTGGCCGAATATGAAATTGTAGCTCTTTCTTGCAATTTTTTTAATAAAAAATGATGTTTTCTCATTGTTTCGTTCATTTCTTCACTCACGGGTTATATAGTTTTTGTGCAATAATGTGTTCTTTTGATTCTTGTTCATTTATTCTTCATTAATATTATGTGGATCAGCTGCTGAGTTTTTAGCTGATGTGGCCCTTCCGTTAGGGAAACAAACGGATCCCTGACGGAAGCGCCATTTCGTCAAAAAATGTAAATCCAAGGACTAAAATTTGAAAAAAAATTAAATCCAACGATCAAAAAATAAAAGGAGGTAAAACTCAAGGACTAAACTGCTAAATTCCCTAAATCTAATCTAAGATCTGTTATTACCAAAAACAGAACTTAGTTTACAATGTTATGTAGCCTAGAAAAACTAACAAAGTTCTTAGGCAACTTGACTTGTGATTTGATTACCTGAAATCACACTCAAACTCAACCGTGATCATTGTAATCAATTTTATCAAATCTGAATATATAAGATCACATAATTGCAATATTACAACTTCCAATAAGAATATAAAATCAATAATCACCTAAGGAAGTCCGATCAATATGTCGATCAATAGTTCTAATTTCAATAAAACTAGAACTTAAACAACTTTAAAAGCTTTAATCAAATCTATAATGACTATCCCCAAATCACTATAAAAATCAAATTAAACTGTCAAAAAGAGAATTAGCAAATAACAGAATTTTCAGCAAGCTAGTCTCACTAATAACAAGTAAATGGATACATCAGTATATCCATTACATATCACCAAGTTAATGTACTTAAATACAACATAGAGTATAATTAAAACGCATCACATAATTCAGCAAATAACTTCAGAACCATTATTCACAAAATATGACTAATAACATAAAGTAGTAAACTAAATTAGCACTTCAATCTGCAAACTCCCCCTCACTTCAAGATCAACAACACAACAAAATATTTCTCTCCACTTCAGCTTCAGCTTCATCAGCTCCCCCTTACGCCACTTTCTCCCCCTTTTTGTCATGGAAGAGACAAAGGAGTAAATCCTCCATATCACTTAAGTCCTCATGACCATCCTCATCAGAGGAGAGATGATCATCGTCAGACGCAAGAGAAGGAGACTGATAGGGAAACACATTAGAAGAAGTCTTGGATGTCTTGGCAGTAGTTGCATCTTCAACTTCTTCTTGTGAAAATAATGTTCAAAACAACCCAACCATGTTTTTCAAGGCACTAAGATTGTATTTCGGGAAATTGGCATTTTAGTCCTTGGGTTTTACTCCCTTTTATTTTTTAGTCCTTGGGTTTATATTTTTTGACGAAATGGCCCTTTCGACGGGGATCCGCCTGTTCCTTAACGGAAGGGCCACATCAACTGACAACTCAGTGTATGAATTAGGCCTTGTAGGTCCTTGATTTTCTTTGTAAAATACAGTCCTACTTCCATACCACAGGGGCAAGTGCAAGGATCATACCAATCAAAGAATGTACATGCTTTCTACAACTCAATAGAACACATCATGTCTCAGCTTTGGTGGGCTTTGAATAAATAACAGTAGCTAACATATACTAAAATTTGAACAGTAATCCCTGACGAAAGGGTCATTTCGTCTAAAAATATAAAATCAAGGACTAAAATTTGAAAAAATTAAAACCAAGTACTACAAAAATAAAAGGGCGTAAAACTCAAGAACTAAAATGTCAATTTTCCTTACCACATCAACTACTGAGTTGTTTGCTGATGTGGCCCTTTAGTTAGGGAAACAAACAGATCCCTGATGGAAGGGCCATTTCGTCAAAAAATGTAAACTCAAAGACTAAAATTTGAAAAAATTAAACCCAAGAACTAAAAAATAAAAGGGGGTAAAACTCAAGGACTAAAATGCTAAATTCCCTTAGATTTATGTTTAGCTTAAGGTTTTTTCATGGAAATTGCCAAATGTGGAGAATGAGAATGTTCATGTAAATTTGCATAATTCCCATGGGCAAAACAATATTTTAATAAATGTATTTTCATTTTAGAATGTATAAAGTAACTTGACTGGTCTGTGAAAGTTCTAGAGACTTGAAGAATTTGAAAAAGGCTACTGGAAGGGTGTCTTGAGGATCTGGAAGGTTTGGAGTGTGTTGTAGAGTATTATGAAGTAGTTTTTGTTGGTATGGTCAACCTATGGTGAGCCTGACGAACTCTTAACATAATTTGTTTTAAAGACTTGGAATCTCGCCCAAACCTTCTTTGTTATTCGTTTTACCTTCTTACCCCTACCTAAACAGTATATTAACCTATTCCTAATCCTCAGCCATTTTTTGCACATTATTGAATATACTTACCTTTCAAAAAATCCTTCTTTAGACCATTTTTTGCATAGTTTCTCTCTCTAAGCCATATACGTCTATTTCCTTGATCTGATTGTTGGAGAGAACTTTCTCTTCCCTCTAGTGGAAGAATGATGTTGTAGGATATCAATTGATTGAAGAATCGATAAGTCCTATAGGATTCTAAGAAGAACAAATGATCAAGACTCAAATTTCTTAGAAGGGTTCAAGAAAGATTGTTGTTGAAGATTGTGAAGAAAGAAGAGCTGATGCGTTCGTCAAAATCCACTAAAGAACAAGATCAGAGTTGCTAGTCGTCGATTGTGTACTGGGCACCAGCCCAAGAAAGTTTCTTGGGTGACTTATCGAAGAATGGTGGATCAAAATAGTGAATGGATTTTTGCTTAGATCACCATCTTGTAAAGTCTGGACGTTCTTAGTGGAATGATTGGTGTGGCCTACACCCGGAGTGTTTTTGTCTTTTGAGGAAATTTACCTCACCAGATTTTCACTTCGCAACCAAAATTTCGATGTCTTCTTTGTCTTGATTACTGATTTTGCTTGTGTTGTTTTTGTGATTTTCATAAATATATTTAGTCATCTTGATTGGTATCTTGAATATCTAGTATCTTAGTTAATCAAGTTTAGAGATAAAGATATTTTTTTTTTCAATTAGGTTGCTGTATATTTCTGTTCTTAGTATGTTGTTGTAAAATTGCTGTAGCACATAGATTTTACAAATTTCATATTTTCAATTGACTGAAAATTGTTGTGATATTTTTCTGTGAATAGAAAAAGGAATTATTAATTTTTAAATACCTATTCACCCCTCTCTAAATATAGTATTGGGTCTAAAGCTTATTTTCATCTTAGGTTCTATTTGAGAAGTACTGGATAAGATAAAGTATTGATGTTTATGTGAAAAGTGATGGTTGGACAAATAATGAGATAGAGGATAATGAGCATCTGCCTTAACATGACCTAGAATAATGAAAGAAGGATGGACTGAAGATGAAGAAAGTAGATTGCAGTGATAGTCCTTGAGATAGGATGGTGGTTGCCGAGATCGAGTAGATCATCTTGGAGAAAAATCAATAGAGGCTGGAATATTTGGAATGATTGGAGTGCTGGAAGAAATGGAAGGAGGATCAGGAGGTAATGGAATAGCAACTGGTAAAGCAGGAGGAGAATTTCTATAAAAACAGTTGCTCGAGGATGAGATGAAGAAAGATTTTGAAAAGGAAAAATCATTTCATAGAACATAACATCTCAAGAAAGAAATATTTAATGAGATATGAGATCATACAATTTGTATGCTTTCATTCCAACAGGATAGCCAATAAAATACATTGGCGTGCCCATGAATCGAATTTGTGTCTATTATGCGTCATAGCTGCAACATAATATAAACATCCAAAATTTTTCAAAATGGAGTAATCTAGAAAAGTATGGAAAAATATGTTCATATGGAGACCTATTCTGTAAAAGAGGTGAAGGAATGAGGTTATTTAAGTAAACTGCAGTAAAAACATATTCACCCTAAAATTTGAGAGGTAGATGTTGACGAATCAGTTGATTTATGGTCAACACTTCGAAGTAAATGCGCCTTGAACTTCGCGTAATTCCCTTCTGTAAAATAATAAAGATGACCCCGGACACTAGGGTAAGGCACCTCTGATGCTTAAGTCAGTATTTTGGTATCTCAATCCTTCTATTCAAAATCTTTGGAATCACGTACCTTTCTTCTTCGTGATACTTTGCTTTTACAGCATTTTCTCCACGTCCTCATGTTTCTCTTTTTCGAGGAACTTTGACCCCTCGTTGCATCGTGTCCCGAGGTGCACTCTTTACACATCTCCATAGTGGGCAATTGCTTTGATAGTGGGAACGTCAGGATTGTGTGACTGTTACACGTTATAAGTTGACTTATGACCATTTACGACACGTGTCATGGTTTTTCCTTCTTTCGGGCTTGGTGCGACATGGGCCCATTATTGTTGTTGGGCTTTTTGTTCGTATGATCATGTTCATCTAACCCAAATTGAATCAGTTGATTTATGGTCAACACTTCGGAGTAAATGCGCCTCAAAATTCGCATAATTCCCTTCTGCAAAATAACAAAGATGACCCCGGACACCAGGGTAAGGCACCTTCGATGCTTAAGTCAGTATTTTGATATTCAATCCTTCTATTCAAAATCTTCGGAATCACGTACCTTTCTTCTTCATGATACTTTTCTTTTATGGCATTTTCTCCATGTCCTCATGTTTTCCTTTTTCAAGGAACTTTGATCCCTCGTTGCATCGTGTCTCAGGGTGCACTCTTTACGCGTCTCCATAGTGGGCGGTTGCTTTGATAGTGGGAACATCGGAATCATGAGACTGCTACATGTTATAAGTTGGCTTATAACCGTTTACGACAAGAGTCGTGGTTTTCCCTTCTTTCGGGCTTGGTGCAGTATGGGCCCATTATCGTTGTTGGGCTTTTTGTTCGTACGATCATGTTCATCTTTGGACTGGATTGATTCAATTTCGGTATCATCATATGTGCTTAAAATCGTAAAGCCCGAGTCACATTAAGATTGTGTCGATACTTATGTTCCACAATATCATTTTGTTGTGGAGTTTCAACACAACTAGTTTAATGAGAAATTCCTTTCGAAGAAAAGAATTGAGGAATTAAAAATTATAGTCCATTGTCACTTCGAATAGTTTTGATGTAACCAAATTGAGTTTCAACAGAATTGATGAAGGAGATGAGTAAGCTAGGAGCATCAAATTTGTACTTGTGTAAATAAATCCAAGTACACTTGAAAAAGTCATCAACAAGAGTTAAAAAATATTGAGAACCAATCAATGATTTTGTAAAGAATGGACCCCAAATATCACAATGAAAGAGATCAAAAAGCACAAGTTGAGAATGAAGAACTAAGAGGAAACGACATTCTATGTTGCTTAGCATAAAATGACATGAACTGCAATATATTTTATTTGAAGTGATAAAGGGAAAAGTCTTGTGTAACATCTGAAGACAATTAAAGGAAAGATTACCTAAACAACAATGCCATAGATCAACAATAGAATCTTCAACAAAGCTAGAATTTACAAGAGATTTAGGTGAAATAAAGCTGGAACTAGAATTGAAATTTAGAAAGGATTGAAGACTCGAGAGTAAGGAAGGATGATGAACAAAGTAATACAACCATTTTCTCTTGTCACACAACCCAATCGTCTTCCATGAAAACCAATCTTGAATAAGACAGTCGCTAGCTAGAAATCATCATAAGGCAATAGGTGTTAGATTTGGTTAATTGGTAATTGAAATGAGGTTGAAGTGCAATGAAGGTACACACAATACATTATTGAGAAGTAAGGATGGGGTAAGCTGAACAGATCCAATATGAGTCACCAGAACAGAAATCCCATTTGGTAATCAAACTGTCGATTTAATTGCTGAAGAAATAGTAAAAACTGTAGAACATACTATATGATCTGTAGCTTCAGAATCTAAAATCCAAGGAGTAGATGCAGAGTGTACATTAAACATAAATGCTTGAAAACAGATATGAGATATACCTGTTGCTGTCAGATGTGATTCCACAGAGGTCGAAGCAATAGAAACCACATTTGCGAGCTGACTGATCACCATGAATTTGAAGTAACTGAATTAACTGATCGCACGGGGCTCGGCCAAAAGGAAAAGAATTCTGCATGAGAGATTCATCAGAAGAAGAACTAATAGCTTGATTTGCTGACGTACCAAAGTTGGAATTAAATCGTCCAAGCTTATATCACTGTTTATAAATAGTACTTCTGACTTTCACTGTCCATGACAAGTGGTCTATCTTCAACTTTTAATTATTTATGTATATATATATATATAAAAGAACAAATATATATCCTACTGTAGTAGTTTCATTGTCTTCTTTCAAGGTTATAATATCCTAGAAAAACACAAGATGCATATTTGAGCTTGATTGGGTGAATGACTACAAATTGCTTTAAATGCCGTTTATGGGTAAATAAATTGTACAGAAAAAGTTGTACAATATCGGTTTGGGACAATTCTCAAATCAACAAAATCTGTAGGTTTTGGCAAGAATTTTGGATATGATATCTGTTTATGCTGGTTCTGTCCTACATTAAATTCTCTGTGTCTACTCCTTTTCGGAGTGTAAGAACTGCACATGTTTCTTATTGTGCTCTTGAATTGACAGGATCCAAATACTTCTCTTTTTTTCTTTCTTTCTTTCTTTCTGTAGCGTGTGGTCGGGTAAGAAACTTTCTTGAAGAGGTTGCTCCCTAGGGCATTGGGTCGAGAGGAGTTTCTGGCGACTCCTAATGGACTTTTGCCCATGATTTTGAAAGCCCACAAGGTCTTAGACCACTCCACCCAGTAAGATTCCCAGCATGTGTGCAAGATGAAGCCAGCCCCCAAAACAAAACTAGAAAACGGAGAACTCTGTGCAGTGAACTTGTGTGGGGGTCCAGGCACTCAATCCCGACCACAATCCTGTTTATATTATTTCAAATTAAGTTTTAGTTTTAAAAGTAAAAATATAAACACAAATACAGTAACCCCCCCCCCCCCCAATCACTGCACTGTTTTCTTTATCTTGTTCTTATCAAATGTGCCGCTGTTATTAAAATCGTTTTCTCCAATTTTTTTGTTGGACTTGCCAAGCGATAAGCAACACAATAAACTAAAATTGGTCCCAAACTTACTTGGAAGATGTTTCTTCTTTCCCCTCATCAATACGAGATATTCATAAAATTTGATCTTCAATATAAAAAACTAATAACAAATTTTGGATTTAATTTAATTTTGTCAACCTCTATATCCATGTTTTTGTTCAATAACCAATTTTTTTTTTTTAGTTTCATGTATTAAAAATAAAATTTTACGATAATAATGTATTGTGCTTTATATATAGACTAATAAGAAAATAAAACCCCATTTATTAATTAGTTCCCAGAACAAAATTCTCACACCGTCACGTTCCTATTGCCCCCCTTGAATCAAGTAATTAAAGTACTTCCCAAATCATGAAAATTAATCTTCACCACGTGCTTTTCTTTGTCTTTCTATTTCTTTTGAGAGCTTTTGACCAACCGAAATTAATTTAACCTCCCTCATGGAAAGTTGAGGACCACTTTGGTCATGTTGCAAATAAAATAATGAGGAAAATTCACGACACTTCCTGTACAATGTACTCGCACTAACCTAATCCAGTTTAATATCATTTGGTGGACTTAAAGCCACAACTAATCCAATCTCGAAAAACCTTAAATGATTTATGACCTAAACTCTTATTTTAGTCACCGATATTATTTTTGTAGAAAATCGCGCTTGAGACTGTGCGTCTTATTTACACGGCCAAGATGCGCCCTAGGTGGGTTGCAAAGAAAAGAATTATTGCATCGTAAAGCAGAACTAAATGCAGGCCAAAATTATTGCTCGTCTAGACCATGCTTTTTCAGGAGGAGGAGAATGATTAATGGGGGGAGCTATATTCTATTGTCTTTTAGTGTTTTGAAAATAGACAAAGAACCCACCATAAAACCCTTTTCTATTTGAAAGGTTGATCTGGTGGAGAACTGAGGACCACCTCCAAGGTGAACCAGGACAAGAGAAAATCTCCATGGCCACTAAAAAGTGTGAATCTTAGTGGATCGGTGTGGATTTGTCCAAACAAAGCTGTAATTGGTTCACAACGGCAATGTAGACGTTAGGGTGGGCTAATGGGTTTCTTTTATTTTTTCTAAAGAACAATGAGCTGGCTCCTCAAGACGTGCCCAACAACAATTGTCCTTGATATTGCAAATCCCAATTGAAAATTTGCATATAGCTCAAATTTCCACGGGGCAAAAAGCCAAAAGAACATTCAAGCTCAGCTGGCCGCCCAAAATGCGTTTGGAAAAAGCAAGCAAAAGAGAATTAGGTCATCTTAGAAAATGGGAACGACTCCACGTGTGATCGAATCGGCCTGTAGGTCATGGAAACGTAAGAAGGATCAAAATATTAGGTGATCCGTACGCCTCAAGATTCCAAGATTCTTTTTTCCTTCTAACAGATCAAATCTGGCCTTTGGTCACAGATGTCCGGCACTTTGTAAGTTAGACTTAGCTTTGTTCTAGAATTTTTAATTTGATAATTATTTGATTTGTTTAAAAGGGAATGACGGTATAGATTTTGAAATTAATCAAAGTGTGTATAAACTAATTCAATCACTTAGTTAAAAAGAAAAGTGTAAAAGAGTCGAAAGGAACTCTTGCACAAAGATAATGCAAACCTACATTTGTTCATAATTTCCATTTTTTTAACACATCTAAATATAGAAAAGTTAGTAATAGTTTCCAAATAATTGTTTCCAGCTCTAAAAGCCTTGTACGTAGAGCATTAGATTATTATTATAATTCTTATTAAGTTTTAACTTTTAAAATATATCATTTTGTGCCGTGTCAATATAATTTATTTTCTACTTTTAACTAGTAATTTTGTTATTTGTCATTAATGTGCATTCTTATGAGATTTTATGGTTGAAATAAATACAAAATAGGCCAAGTGGCACCAATTTAATAACTGAATTCTAGCAGAGAATGCACATCTATTAATTTTAATAGTTCTAAGACTTTGTAGTTTTTTGGCTCCGTTTGTTAAACTTGATAATTCGAATTGCACAGTGACGTTCTCCTTAACTTTGTAAGGTAGACATTGGTTTCAATTTTTTTATAATTGTGAGTTAAAATGATGTGAATTTTGTGTGCTTGTGAATTTCATAAGATGTCCCTTCTTCTTTAAAAAACTTAAATTTCTCTTTTTCCTTTTTTTCTTTTCTTTTTTTTTTTAAAAAATACACTTTTTACTCATGACTATTGAAATTTTGACACTTTGAATCTCAAATTATCAATTTTGTTATATTTCGTTAACTACCAACTGTTTACACTTTATGTCCCCCATTAATTAAGACATAAATTGCTACCTTAGTTCAGTGAAATGACGGTTTTATCCTTATAGTAGTTTAGGGTGTAAAGTGTCAAAACTCCAATAGTTTGTATGCCAAAATTTCAGATTAACCTAAGAAAATAATCTCTCTCTCTTCATCAAATCATTCATTTCCACTATAATAAATATAAAATTTATTCAAATAATCTATTTCTTCACTTTTTCATTAATTCCCATAAAACATCTTCATTTTTTTATCAATTTTCATACCGCAAAATTTTGACCACTCTAATATTTTGGCACATAAATACCACCGTGAGCGAAAAAGTATATTTAATCCAATTTATTTATACTTTTGGCACTTTGTTAATGGTGCATATACAGTTGGTCCCCAATAATGGAATCTTTAGCTGCACCCATGTTTACATGCATGGTGCCATATGAATAATGATTTGTCTTGAAAAGTAATAAATATTAGAGATGGTGTTCAAATCTATGAGAATTTAGTGAAACATGATTACCAACTGCAAAATATGGGATTTGCGGGTGTGTTTGGATATGAAATATATTTTGTATTTTTATTCAATAATCGAGCATTGTTGAGGTTTATGCCAGTAATGAAACTCTTACAAAGTCGCTTTTAGAAAGAAAAACTGTTTGCATATATTTTTCTTTGTGTTTGTGAAACTAAGAAAGATGACTCAACATGTATTTTGTCATAATTTTTTTAAAATTAATAATCTTAGGTTTCTACGGAAATTAGATTTTTTTTTTTTTTGTCAAATAAACGAAGGTTAAAGATGGAGAAATATTTTTTTGAGGTATTTGTATGTTTGGAAATGAAAAAATTTTGATGACCTCAAACAATTTTTTGGAAACGCCTTCCACTAAAACGATGATGATATTCTGCACCAGTATTTTTATTTATTTTTCTAAATTTTAACTTTTAAAAGCTATTTTCGGATGGACAACAAAAAAAATTTTGTTGAATTTTTTTATTAGAGGTAGTATAGATTCAGTTTAGATTTATAAAAAAAAAAAACTGTTAGATTTTGTAAAACCAGATATCATAGTTTGTGAAAGTTATTAAAATTTATGAAAAAATAAGGTGATTTTTTTAATTTTTTTTTTCATCCAAAGAAACTTTTTAATCATCCTAAGAAACTTTTTAACCGGAACCTGTTTTGCTATTTTTTAAAGAAAAAAAAATCAGTGCCTTGACGTCTTTAAACGCCCTCCAGCCAGCAATGCTCCTACTTTTCTGTAACAGTCCTCCAGTACCGGCCCCGAACTCCCTCACCTTCCTAGCTGTGCCTCGAGGTGAGCACTGACCACGCTCAAACCCTCCAATTTCTAGCTTATCATCCCAATCTGCTTTGGATTCCTCAAAACTGTCCCAACCCAACATGGAAAGGAGAAACGGCTGACACTTTCCCATTAGGTACTACCGTTTGAAAGAATACACAGTGTACACTTGTCTTCCTTGGTCGCCTAGTGGAATTTGCACCAACAAGCGAAACAAGCATACCCACTTCATCAAGCATACCTCTTACCAGAAACACTTCCTCCAAAGCTGCCTTTCTTGGCTCACAACCCAACTCAGTCACTTTTTATGGAAATTTATTCTTGCCCTTTTCTGCTCTCCTAGTCATGGAACCTTTTGCTTGGGGTTCAAACACTATAAACTTTGGTTCCGACAGTTTGAACGATGAGTTTCTTGTGAAATCCGCACTGACAGGAAATGGGTCTGTTTCCTCTTCGTCTTTGGTTTTGGACAGCGAGAGAAGTGAACTTGTGGAGGCACCAGGGAAGTTGGAGCGTAAAGGGGGATCGGCAGAGAGAACCGTTGCTGCTTTGAGGAGCCACTGCGAGGCAGAGAGGCGGCGGAGAGCAAGGATTAATGCGCATCTCGATACACTTCGGGCCCTGGTACCGGGCGCTAAGAAGGTTATTATTTTTCATTCCTTGGCTGACGATTCACAAGTTGTAGTTTGTAATGTAATGCTGGTTTAGTGTGCTTATGAATGGACACTATAAGCGAGAGTTTGATGTTCAGTTTGAAAGAATTGACATATATATATATGTGTGTGTGTGTGTGTGTGTGTGTGTGTGTGTGTTATGTATGAGGTGAAGTAAGAAGAATCATGCTGATAGGCTTTCAAAAATAGAAGGTTTTTTATTGTTCTTGTTGACGAAAATACTAGGCTTTTGTCGAATTTTGGGGGGATCAGAGAAGTTCTTAGACGAATTCATCCATTTGATCACATATTTGGTCAGTGGCAGTTGGTGATCTTAAATTATGAAGAGCTGATTTGGTTTTGGAAGAGCTGGATTTCATATGGATGCTACCATTCCTATTTAATTTTACTTCTTGTTGGAGTCTTGCAGCGTATAGGTGGCCTCTCAATTCAAAGAAAGTTTAACATCATCATGCATGGGTGCAATATACAAGCATCGACAATAGCAAGTGGGGCTCTTCAAACTTCCCTGAAAGATGAATCTTGAGCTTTACATTGTCTCCTTAAAATTCGTCTTTTTAACTGCTACTAACATATCCGCAATAACCTTATCCTATCATTAAGAAGTAGATCATGTAGTAACTGCCTTAAATGTGGGTCATTTTTTCACTTCAAGCTAGTAAGCTGGGGTGAGTTATGTCCTAATTGTTAAATTCTTGCTTTTATGAGACTAGTCATGAGTGCCAATTCATGCCACCATGATGATGCAATATTTTTCCTCTACTTGTTCTGTGTTCTTATTGGGTAGCTGATTGGCGAATCTTAACTGACAGATGGACAAAGCAACATTGCTTGCTGAAGTAATCAGTCACTTAAAGGAACTTAAGAGAAGTGCAGCAGAAGCTAGTGATGGCTTTGTCATACCAATGGACTCTGATGAAGTAATAGTTGAAAGAGATAATGGGTTTGATGGAGCCCCCGACTCGATTAGAGCATCTCTATGTTGCGACTGCAAACCTGGATTTCTTTCTGATTTGAGACAAGCGATCGATGCCCTGCATCTGATAATAATGAGGGCAGAGATTGCAACTTTGGGAGGAAGAATGAAGAATGTTGTTGTGATGACCAGCTGCAAAGATGAGCACGTTAATGATATTGAAGTCCGCCGGGCCCTGATCTCTGTACTTGATAAGTTTTCTGTTTCCCAGGAATTCCCGTTTGGGACCAACTTTTCGAGTAAGAGGCGAAGAATTTCTATATTCAATTGTTCGAGTTCTACTTCATTAGGTGACTTCTGGTGAGAGTATGAAGGTTAGGGACGGTCTGTATCTTTCCTGAAGACATTTTTACTTCTATATGCTTTTGCTTATGTGTAATCAGGCAGAGACTGATGTCTGATTGTATATAACTCTTCTGCTGTATCAAGACCTATATAACCATGTCTGGTGCTGCTTGCATTAGATGACAAAATATGATGAAGTTATTGTAATAAACATAATGTATTATTTACTCTTGATGCAATAGTTTTTAGAAGTTATTTCACTTGTGCGTGACAGAGTTTGTGACTATCAATGGAATTGTGTATTTAACTTTTGGAAAAAAGTTGCCTGCACTTTTGATTTTCTTTACTGTAATAGTAAGGCATCCTAGGCACTGGTTGCCCAGTGTTTGGAAAAGTGCTAAAGATATTGTCTTCCAACCCTATTTCTCTTTCTTAGAAGACATGAACATGGACTTTTCTTGGCTTCCCTCAAGAGGATGATCTCCCCAAAGATAGCGGGGCAATAATTGCAAATAGCTCTGAAATTAAGAGTACATTAAAAAGTTTCAACTGCCGAAGTAGCATGTGCACATGCATAAGTGATAAATAGCCATTGGCTTCATTTCACCCAAAAGAAATTTGATGAGAAAATGTTAATTAATTTTGATTGACCCAAATTTTTAAGTGAACTTAGAAATATTGTAGAAATATGAGTTAGGGAGGCAAGTAGGCTGGGCTACAGGGTGATAATTTTGGAAAGTGATTAAGAAGACAGTCAAGGCGATCAAGAGTTTTCCTATAAGAGAGGAATGACTGATCCATAACACAATAGCAGAGATCCAGGAGAGACTTGGAAAGCTGCTGAAGTGGAAAGCAACATATGTCAACTGACGTGCAAATCACTTAGCGCACCATTTAGCTCGTTGGGCCACTTTCAGAATTGTTTCTGTAGGCTACCCCATTCCTCATCAGTGTTTGAAAGATATAACTTGGTTGTATGAACGTTCGGAACTCCTGATGTAGTGACTCTTTAATGACTCTTTCAGTGACGAATGCAAGTAGCATGAGGTTTTGATTAAAAAAAAAAAAAAAACTATAAAAAACGAGATAAGATTTTGTTGGGAAGCTTGAGGCTCTCAAATCCATTTGAGATTTCGTACTTGGCTGATCTGAGAGGCCTACACTTTCTAGATGTGTAAGTTACCCTTTCGGGACTTAAGCAACAAACAAGACAGTAAAAGAAGTTAGCTAAGATTGGTTACTATAGATCAAAGTGTTGATGTTCAAAAGGGATAAATAGTTGCTAGGGAAAAAGACAAAAAAAAAAAAAAAAGAAGAGGGATAAGTAGTACATGACCTGTCCCAAAATTCCTAAAATGCTCTTCAGGCAGCGGTTCTGTAAGATCTGTACCATAGGACAAGGAAACAAAGAAACTTATACCCAAGTAAGAACCCCAGCATCACCCCTAAATTACTCCACTTCTGCGACTCTTTCAAACCTAGCTGCATCAGAAAACCATCACCATATAGATAGCATTGCCCTTTCACCCTCGCCAAACATCTTTGCTTCCCTTTTTCTCCTCCATATTCATTTATCATAAAGCACTCAAATGGATACCTATACAAACTTAAGTAATGCATGAAAGTCCAGTACCAGGGTATGTCCTCCTTTGATATGAAATACCCAGAAAACAGAAAAAAGACCCCCATAACCGCCGCAATTAAAGACTTGCCCACGATGAAATTTGGTGCTATTGAACTGAAACATAGAACGAATGAATTTGCCATCGATAGAACCATCCAGACCACCAGTGAGAAGTAGAGAAAGCCGTCCGCTTCCTTCCTCAGTCCAAGTAGCCAGTAGACTGGGATGCTGTAGAGAAGAGCCACGGTTAAGTGGAAAAGAAGGAACACGATCGTGTTTGCTATAATATAAGAAGAGATTCTATACGCTCCTCTCAAAGTTTCTCTCATTAAAATCCTCCTCTCCTGCAAGAATATCGGTAGACCTTCAGTTGTGGAAGATAGCAAGTAGGCGAGGCTGAACGCGAAAAATCCAGTTTGAGTTTGTAGCTTTAAATCCCTTGGAACATTTGTTGCATTTTTGAATACAGTCCCGAGCACAAATCCAGCGAGTAGGGCTTCAATCATTCTTGCAAGAAATAACTGTTTTGTTCTGAAAATATTGTTGGAGAATCTCTGACCCAGAATTATGACCTCCCTGAATGGAAAATTAGCATAAGATGTGTTATGTCCTCTAGCGTAGCCTTGGTCAGGAATTCTTCTGATATACTCGTATTCTTCAATATCTTTTATTTCGCTTCCTACAACATCCACGTCCAGTGTTTCTGCCACTTCAATGGCAAACTCGAGCACATTAACATGCCGAGGAATAGAATGACCAGCAATTATAAGCAGCTGCTCCAGGTGATGCAGGGATCCATAGTGAAGAACGGTTCCATTTGATAACAGCAGGATTTGATCAAATTGCTCAAGAAGACGGAAACCAGGTTGATGGATGGTTAATACAATGGTTTTACCTTGCGTCAGAGCCATGGACTTCAGCAAAATGGCAACATGAAGAGCTGAGGTTGAATCCAGTCCTGATGTTGGTTCATCGAGCAGAAGAACAGCTGGATCATGCACTAGATCAACTCCAATTGAGACCCTGCGCTTTTCACCACCTGAAATACCACGCCTTGGTTCACCACCTATTCTGACTTCCGCAACATGCTCGAGTCCAAGCTCCTTCACTAGTGCTGTCACTCTCGCTGTGGCCGCTTGGAACCCTCCTCGCAACCTGAGACGCGCGCTGTACATGAGCGTTTCTCTGACAGTAAGAAATGGGAAAAGAGCTTCATCTTGCGTGACATATCCGGATACTCTCCGAAAGTGTCTAGTATTCATTTTCTGCTCATTTACCAAAACATGACCAGATACCCTACAAGGTGGAATCATTCCGGCCAGTATTTCTAACAGTGTTGTCTTTCCAGCCCCACTTGGGCCGGCAATGGCCATGATCTCCCCTGGTTTGGCTTCACAATGCACGTTTTTCAAAATACAAGTACTATTGCGTGCTTTTCCCCAACTAAACCAATTTGTTTCATCAAATCGGCGACATAATCTGTAAGAAAGTTTCTTGGTCATTAAACTATATCCGTCTTTCTTGCCATTCGAATCCTCTGCCTTTGTTGGTACTTCCATTGGGAAACAAAGGGCAATGAGTTGTGGAAGAAGAAGAAGAAGATAAGCAAACACACCAAACTGACTCTTCTATTTATAATTTGCCGGCCTCGAATCTTTGTATTTATATGCATGCATGGCAAACAGCATAAAATTCTAACTGGACTAAATAGCTCTAGCAATATATCTGGCTCCTGATCTTAACGTGGCTTGGAGGGGCAGTTGGTGCATATTAGGACTTCATTGACAGTTTCAAAACTCTCGAAGGGGCAATATATGCTATTGCAGGCTGTGTTTGACTGAGTGGGAGGTTTGGTGTTGTTTGCCTCACCTATGTGACTATTGCAGTTTTTTCTTCCATCTGAGCAGCCATTAATTGGGTTTTGGTTGCAGCAATGAACGGGGTGATTAGGTTGGGACTTCTGGTGTGCCTCTATTGCAATCTCCCAAGGGTCGGACACAGAACTGCATATCTCCTTACGCACCCAACTAGACCCAAGTGCAGCTCAGTCCGTCTTTTCCTTCTCTCAGTCCTTAAATAGGTAAAGGCCACGTTACAGCTGTACTGCTCAAAGCTGATGCTGTAGACGAAGAGCCACGCTGTTAAGTGGAAAAGAAGGAACACGATCGTGTATTGCTATAATATAAGAAGAGTATTCTATACGCTCCTCTCAAAGTTTCTCTCATTAAAATCCTCCTCTCCTGCAAGAATATCGGTAGACCTTCAGTTGTGGAAGATAGCAAGTAGGCGAGGCTGAACGCGAAAAATCCAGTTGTGAGTTTGTAGCTTTAAATCCCTTGGAACATTTGTTGCATTTTTGAATACAGTCCCGAGCACAAATCCAGCGAGTAGGGCTTCAATCATTCTTGCAAGAAATAACTGTTTTGTTCTGAAAATATTGTTGGAGAATCTCTGACCCAGAATTATGACCTCCCTGAATGGAAAATTAGCATAAGATGTGTTATGTCCTCTAGCGTAGCCTTGGTCAGGAATTCTTCTGATATACTCGTATTCTTCAATATCTTTTATTTCGCTTCCTACAACATCCACGTCCAGTGTTTCTGCCACTTCAATGGCAAACTCGAGCACATTAACATGCCGAGGAATAGAATGACCAGCAATTATAAGCAGCTGCTCCAGGTGATGCAGGGATCCATAGTGAAGAACGGTTCCATTTGATAACAGCAGGATTTGATCAAATTGCTCAAGAAGACGGAAACCAGGTTGATGGATGGTTAATACAATGGTTTTACCTTGCGTCAGAGCCATGGACTTCAGCAAAATGGCAACATGAAGAGCTGAGGTTGAATCCAGTCCTGATGTTGGTTCATCGAGCAGAAGAACAGCTGGATCATGCACTAGATCAACTCCAATTGAGACCCTGCGCTTTTCACCACCTGAAATACCACGCCTTGGTTCACCACCTATTCTGACTTCCGCAACATGCTCGAGTCCAAGCTCCTTCACTAGTGCTGTCACTCTCGCTGTGGCCGCTTGGAACCCTCCTCGCAACCTGAGACGCGCGCTGTACATGAGCGTTTCTCTGACAGTAAGAAATGGGAAAAGAGCTTCATCTTGCGTGACATATCCGGATACTCTCCGAAAGTGTCTAGTATTCATTTTCTGCTCATTTACCAAAACATGACCAGATACCCTACAAGGTGGAATCATTCCGGCCAGTATTTCTAACAGTGTTGTCTTTCCAGCCCCACTTGGGCCGGCAATGGCCATGATCTCCCCTGGTTTGGCTTCACAATGCACGTTTTTCAAAATACAAGTACTATTGCGTGCTTTTCCCCAACTAAACCAATTTGTTTCATCAAATCGGCGACATAATCTGTAAGAAAGTTTCTTGGTCATTAAACTATATCCGTCTTTCTTGCCATTCGAATCCTCTGCCTTTGTTGGTACTTCCATTGGGAAACAAAGGGCAATGAGTTGTGGAAGAAGAAGAAGAAGATAAGCAAACACACCAAACTGACTCTTCTATTTATAATTTGCCGGCCTCGAATCTTTGTATTTATATGCATGCATGGCAAACAGCATAAAATTCTAACTGGACTAAATAGCTCTAGCAATATATCTGGCTCCTGATCTTAACGTGGCTTGGAGGGGCAGTTGGTGCATATTAGGACTTCATTGACAGTTTCAAAACTCTCGAAGGGGCAATATATGCTATTGCAGGCTGTGTTTGACTGAGTGGGAGGTTTGGTGTTGTTTGCCTCACCTATGTGACTATTGCAGTTTTTTCTTCCATCTGAGCAGCCATTAATTGGGTTTTGGTTGCAGCAATGAACGGGGTGATTAGGTTGGGACTTCTGGTGTGCCTCTATTGCAATCTCCCAAGGGTCGGACACAGAACTGCATATCTCCTTACGCACCCAACTAGACCCAAGTGCAGCTCCTCAGTACTAAAGAAAACCAAAGGAGATTTTGTCTTTGACTGCTTTGACTGATTCTCTCGTGATGAGAGAATTCTCTAATATTTCATTAACTTAAATAGGTAAAGGATACATATGAACGTTATAGGAACGTTACAGCTGTACAAGGAAATAGAAAAAGCTCAAAGCTGTATTCTATTTATATGTTACCATATTTTGAGAAAGTGGTAGGTGAGTGTTTAAAAAATATACTTGCTTCACGTACTACTTCCTTTTACGTTGTCGTGTTGGTGAGTTTGAATTGTCTTTGCCAACGTCACGCTGAATTTCTTTTTACAATTCTGATTCGCTATCATGCCCCTCAAACAAGGCATTGGTGCAAGGACGATTTTGTTGGACAGGCGCTGAAGAGTAGCCCGAAGAAGGGGCTTTGTAAACATATCTGCAATCTGATGGGTGGAAGAAAGATGGCGAGTGCGGAGCAGACTCATGCTGACTTGTTCTCTAATGTAGTGGTAGTCAATAGCAATGTGTTTACTCTGAGAATGAAAAACTGGGTTCACAATCATGTAAAGAGCGCTTAAATTGTCACAAAAAATGACTGGAGGTTGAGGCAAAGGGATATTGATGTCGTGAAGAAGGTAGGTGAGCCATGTAAGTTCTGCAGCAATATGGGCCATGGCCTTGTATTCAGCTTCAGTACTAGAGTGAGAGACAGTGGCTTGTTTCTTAGCACACCAACTAATACAGTTGGGACCAAGGAAGGTGCAGTAGCCTGTGGTGGAGCGTCGAGTTTGGGGACAACCAGCCCAGTTGGCGTTAGAAGAGGCATAGAGGAAGAATTTCTGGGTCTTTCGAAGGGTGAGTCTATGATTAATGGTGCCATGGATGTAGTGTAGAATGCGCTTAACAAGCTGAAGGTGATGATGAGAGGGGCATTGCATGAATTGGGAGACAAAGTTCACATTATAAGAAATATCGGGACGTGTGAGTGTACGATACTGCAAGATCCCCACAAGACTTCAAAAAAGAGTAGGATCTTCGAAAGGCGGATCATGTATTGGTGTGCGAGCTTTAGTGGACATCGGAGTGATAATAGGTTTGCAGTCCAACATGTTGGCATGATGGAGAATATCAGCTGCATACTTTGCTTGAGACAAAATAAACCCATCAGTAGTAGGGGTTACTTGAACCCCAAGAAAATAGTGAAGGGGACCAAGGTCCTTCATTTCGAATTCATGACTCAAGAGATAAATATAACAATTTAATAAAGAAATGTTGGAACCAGTGAATATGATGCCATCGACATATAATAGTAACACTAAGGCAGCAGTATGCTGGTAACAAATAAAAAGTGAAGGATTTGAAAAACTACAAAAGAACCCATGATGAAGTAAAAATTTGCTGAATCTATCAAACCAAGCACGAGGTGCTTGTTTTAACCCATAAAGCGATTTTTGTAATTTGCAAACATAGTTGGAAAATTTGGAATTTTTGAACCCAGGGGGTTGCTCCATATAAATTGGTTCATTTAAGGTACCATGTAAAAAAGCATTTTAAACTTCTAATTGACAAATAAGCCAGTCCAAAGATATAGCAATGTAAGGACAGTCCTAATAGTTCTAGGTTTAATAACAGGTAAAAAAGTCTCTGAGAAATCAATCCCGTCAACTTGTTGAAAGCCCTTAGAAACCAAACGTGAATCTAGACGTTCTAGTGAGCCATTAGCGTTTAATTTGGGTTTATAAACCCACTTACACTAGATAATGTGCATGGAAGAAGTGATGGGACTAAAGTCCAAGTATGATTTTTTTCTAGTGCGTGTAGTTCATTAAGCATGGCAAATGTCCAACCTTCCTGACGTAGGGTACTTTTCAAACTCTTAGGCTCACTAGGCACATGTGAAGTGATATGTAAATTGGCATACCTTGGGTTTGGTTTTCGTATACTAGATTTGGACCTTGTAATCATGCTGTGAGGAGGTGCAGAAATGTCGGCAATTGGGGATGAGGAGGAATCTGTGGTATTGTGACTTGTGAGCTGGTTTGAGGGTCCTTCAGTGACAACAATGGGCTTGACTTGCTGAGGGTCAAGTACAGGTGCAGCAGGGAGAGTGTCAGGTGGTCCAAGGTCACAAGTTGCGGCTGAATGAGATTGAGGAGTCTTAGCTGGCTCAGAGATAGCAAGAGGCTCGACTTACACAAGTTCAACAATGAGTGTTTCAACTGGTGCAAGGTCAGAAGTCTCAGCTGGATGTAGTCTAGAAGCGCTGAATTCTACTGACTCATGAGTGTTCTGAGGCAGGTGGGGTTCCATAATAGGGTATTGAACCTAAGGCAGTAAAGAGCTCAAACTATAGTGAGTATAATCCATAGGCAAAATAGAAAACATAGGATGTTTTCCTAAGCTAGTCAACCATAGTGAGTACTCAATAACAATTGCAGAAGACTTATCAGCATGCAAAGAATTAAGATCTTTGAAGGGAAATTGACTTTCATCAAAGGAAACATGTCGTGAGATATAAACACGCTTGGTGGGGGGATACAAGCATTTGTAGCCTTTATATTGCTTACTATATCCCATAAATACACAAGGTAGAGATTTAGGATCAAATTTATTTGTAGTGGTGTTCCAAATATATGGGTAGCACTTGCTGCCAAATACACGTAATGAGGCATAATTAGGATGAGATCCATATAATCTTAAGAAAGGGGTATCACCATGGAGTACTGGAGTGGGAAGACAATTTATAAGAAATACTGCAGTTTGAAAGGCTTCCACCCAGTATCTCTTAGGCATCCCATTATGAAACAACATGGTTAGACCAAGTTCTCTAATTGTTCGATAATGCCGTTCTGCCTTACCATTTTGTTGTGGCGTGTATGGACAAGAAATTTGGTGCTTAATTCTTCTTCCTACAGAAAAGTGGTTAATTGTGTGGTGGTGAATTCACCTCCACCATCACTTTGAAGGATTTTGATCCTTCGTGAAAATTGTCTATCAACCCATTTCACAAATAAACGAAAAATGAGACTAAACTCAGATTTCTTTTTTAAAGGAACAAACCAAATAAATCGGCTAGCATCATCAACAAGGCATACATAATATGTAAAATGATTAACAGAGGTCATGGGGGCAGGGCCCCAAAGATCAACATGTATTTTTTCAAACAATTCAGATGTTCGATCTGTGGAAGATGAAAAAGGTTGTCTACTATTTTACCCATTTGACAACTATCACAAAGAGAGTTGATTTTATTCTAGCCTTGAAAAGTTATCAAGCCTAAGCGACGTAATTGGAGAATGGTAGCATCAAGAGCATGTCCTAACCGTTGATGTCATATGCTATTATTTGCTATCTAGACCCGAGCACTGAAGTGCGTCTCCTTATTTGCTGGAAGAATATAGAGGTTTCCTTGTTTGTGACCTTTTAACAGAGTCCAATTTGTCCCATTTTCCTTTATCATAAAATCAAAAAGGTTAAATTCATAGGTCACATTATGTTCAGTAGCAAGCTGTCCAATTGATAGGAGACTTTTTCTCTAAATCTGGAACTAAAACAACATTGTGTATGACAAGAGAATTCTTACCAGTACCAATCTGAGCAGTGCCTGTGTGTGTAATGGGAAGCAAGGAACCGTTTCCAACCATAACTTTATCATTTCCAAAATAAGGAGTAAGGTTAGATAGCAGACCTTCATGGGACATCATATGAGTGGAAGCACCAATGTCGGCAGTCCGATCATGTTCATCAAGATCGATGTCGAGGGTGAGTGCCGTTAGTGCTTGGCTAGCATCCTTCTTCTTAAAATTTTTATTAAATCGCTTCCAACAGTTCCACACATCATGTCCTACCTTATCACAGAGTTGACAAGTCACATCTGGATTGAATTTAGAGTTTCTTTGAGGATGTGGATTGGCCTAGTTGAGGGAGATTGTGATATTTGCCCATGTTGGGAAAAGCCCTTACCTTTGGAATTGAAGGACTGATTTTTGCTACCTACTTTGGATGGAGATGCACCATTCTTTTGGCCGTAGAAAGCTACATGTGGTTGTTCTTGGCGAGACACCAATCGAGTCTCAAAACTTTGTAGTAAGGGAATGATCTCACTGTATGACAGTGAGGGTGGATGAAGCTTGGCAGTGACGAAATTATCATAGCTCTCTCCAAGTCCATTTAAAAGAGCAAAAACTTTTGAACGATTAGGGACAGGCTTGCCAATGGCAGCAAGGCTGTCGCATATGTTCTTAAAATGACAAAGGTAATCATTGAGACTGATACCATCATCTTTTCTCATATGAGAGAGTTGTTGTTGCATGTAAAATTCTCTATCCTGTGAGGATTGAGCATAAGAGTCTTTGAAAGCAAGCCATACCTTAGAAGATCTTCCAAGACCAATAACAAGGCAAAGAGCTTCTTCGGTCATGGTGCCAAGGATCCACCCGTAAAGTAGGACATCATTCTTTTTCCAAGTTGTAAATGCTGGGTTTGTGGTGTGGATATCATCTAGGAATTTGGCAGGTGGCTCTGCATCTATGAGATAACGGAGAAGATCATGGCTTTCAGCCAAGAGTAGGACTTGTTCTCACCAAAGAGGACAGTTTTCCTGGCGTAGACGGATGGTAACAAAATTGCCAACATTTACTTTAGAAGAAACCATGAGCGATCACGAGAATAGAGTTTGTACGTAGGAGCGAAAGCTGGATCTTAGAGAAAGGGTGTGAGCCTGTTACAGCTCTAATACCATAAAGAAAACTAAAGGAGATTTTGTCTTTGACTGCTTTGACTGACTCTCTCATGATGAGAGAATTCTTGAATATTTCGTTAACTTAAATAGGTAAAGGATACATATGAATGTTATAGGAACATTACAGCTATACAAGGAAATAGAAAAGCTCAAAGCTGTATTATGTTTATATGTTACCATATTTTGAGAAAATGGTAAGTGAGTGTTTAAAAAAATCCTTACGTCAAGTACTACTTCCTTTTACGTTGTCGAACGTTGGTGATTTTGAATTGTCTTTGCCAACGTCACGCTGAATTTCCTTTTTCAATTCTGATTCGCTATCAAGTACATAGTAAACAGATGCAAGCATGTGTTACATGGGTCCAAACTATCTTATAGCCATTGGCATAAAGGTTACACCTTTAATCAAAATACATTCACTTCCCACGACAGCAATGTACACACTTTGTATTTAAGGAGCGGAATCAAACTTTATTTGAGCATACAAATTCATTTTTGAGAAAATGTTTGAACCACACTTGATTAGATTAATAATGTTGTGCAGCTCGACTCTCTTCCTTGCTGGAAGATTGCAGACTTAGTTCATTCCCTTTGTAGGACTTTTAAAGCTCAGTCAGCCTAGGCTATTCATTGGGTCCCCAGCCAGCAAGCCCATCTGCTGGCACAATGGGCTACCCGTTTCCATTTGTTTGGCTTTTATGATTCTAGCTCTATTCCTGTTTCTATTTTAAAGCTTAAAGGATCCTCAACAAGCTCTAAAATTCCCCCATCCAATTGACTTTAGTTGGTAACCCACCAAAATCGAGTACAGTTTGATGCGCTCAATGTATAAAAAGAACAAACAAAAGAGCATAGTTGCACGTAAACCAACTCCATTGCATAGAGATGAAGCAACCGAAAAGAAGGAAGAAAGTTTGACCAAATCAAAGGTGGAGAATTGTTCATCATATCTCACTATTTACAATTAGAATTCACCAAACCAAACACAAGATTTAATCTAACGAAACAGTCTGCAATAGCTCACATCTACGCACTCCACATTATCCATATTTTATATAGAAGTTTTTGCTCTTTCCCTTGCTCAAGACAATCTTTATGCTCAATAATTTCTCAACCTATTCAACGGATGCAATAGATTTTGGCTTTTAACTTCTTCTTTTTTTCTAGATGACATTGGCTTTTAACTTAATGATATGCATCGTTACATTTTTTTGACATTAATTCTTTGGGAAAAATACACTTTGTACCCCTGAACTTTGAGGTCATTTTCAAGTTGAACTCAATTTATCGATTTTGTTAAATTGAGCCCCTAATCTTTAATAATTCATTGATTTGCACCCTGGACCCTGATTTGCCGTTATTTTTCACAATAAACAATGCACGTGCCATCCACGTAACAAGCCACCATTTATGTTGCCCATTTTGCCCTTCATTTAGCGTAGATAGACGTTGAAGTCCCCCCCCCCCCCCCGACATAGACTGAAATGTTTGAAGTTGCTGAGCCCTAGCGGTGCATGGTGACCGAAAGTGTGCAATCCCTTTTCTTCTCTGACGAGAGCTTGCAAGATGGCATCACATAAGTAAATGCCTAACCTTTGCTAGCTCTCTTTGCATCTACTATTCTATTTTATTAGACTAAATCCAGATTTTCGTGCATCTGTCCTTCTCTATTTTATTACCTCAAATCCACCTTGTTTTGCATCTGTTTTTCTTTCTTACATAACCCCAAATCCAGCCTATATTGTTCTGTTTTCTACGAATTTTGGTTGAGTTATTTCCATGTGAATCTGTTGTAGTTGGGTTGACGTATTCCCATGCGAATCTATTGCAATTGTAGTTTTGGTTGAGGTATTTCCATGCGAAGCTATTCTATTTGAGTTTCTCTGCATTTGGTGCACATGAAGTGTTCAATATATTTGCATAGAGATGTAATTGCCTATTTGGACCTATTGATTTACCGAACCAGAACCAATGCTTAAAATTGAACTCTTCTTTTTTGAAATTAATTGTACTCAGTCTATAATGGAGTTGTGATATGTTTATTCAGTTATGCACCATCATCACCAAGTACTGGAAGTTCGACAATGAGTTGGGTTGGAGATTCTACTAATTCTCTAATTTATTACTGTAGGGTTCATTCATGCTTGAAGACTGCCTACACAGAAGGAAATTTTGGCAGAAGGTTTTTTAGTTGTGTCAACCACAATGTAATCCCTCGTATATGGAGCTTTAGAATTTATTTTTCATTCTTTGTTTATTGTTTTATTTTTAAAGTTTATTCATATAATATTAGATTGGAAGATTATGCCGATTTTTCAGTTGGTTTGATCCTCTTATGTTTGTTCATGGAAGGAGGGTTTTAAGACGTCTTCGGGAGAGGTATGAGAGGACACATGTGGAGGAGGAGGACTCGTCGAAATGCAATGCGATGATGGAATACAATCTGATCTGACTTCGCTTAGAGTTGGCTTCCACAAAATACAATCACAATGAAGACTTGAAATTCTATAGCAAATTGTTGTTGATCTAGTGGGTGGTAATTGCTATGGTGTTCTTGTTAGGGGTGAAAACAGGCCCCTCAGTTTGGTCTGGTTCAGTCGGTGAGATACTCGCGTGAGAGAGAGAGATAGAGAGGAAATGAAAGAGAGAGAGAGAGAGAGAAGACGGCGACGATGTGTACTATGAATTGTGAAAGGGGGAGGGGAGGGGAGGGGAGGGGAAAGAACTTCAAAGTGGGGTAGGGGGGTTGCTCTCACACCCCATTAACTAAAAAAAAAGGGGGAGAGAAATTACTTGAGGGCCCTAGATTTAGTGTGGTTCAATGCCTTGGGCCCCCAAATCGTGGGCCAAACCAAGACCCTAGGTTCTGGGGTTTATAGGTTGACAACCAAACTGAGCTGTCCCAGAACCGGTCTGGCCCAATCGGTTTCGACCGGTTTGGGTTGGCTCGGTCAGTTTTGACCCAAACATATTCAGCCCTTGTTTTTGTTGTTGTTGTTGCCCTTAGTCCACGTTACAAAAGTATGGCTTGGCAACATAACTTAAGTATGTAACGTGATTGTAATTTCCTTCAAGCCATACTTTTGGAATTTGGTTTTAATAGATCTTGTAATTGACTTGAATGCTTCTTTTGTATATTTCAATTATGAAACCTTTGTAATCTAGGCATTAAGATCCTTGGTTTTATTTCTATGTAATAGTCACTTGTAATTGCCTCCAAGGCATTTGGCTTGTAAACATATGTAATCAACCTAAATATTAGTCGCTTGTAATTGCCTTCAAGGCATTTGGTTTGTAAACTTTTCATTGCCACTAAGATATTTGGTTTGTAAAGAATGTCTTACTTTCAATTGCCAATAATATCTCTTGAACTCTATCTAAAGCAATATTTGATATTCAAAAGTGTAACAATGCACAAAAACATTTTACATCTACAACAAGGATCCTAGATTTTCATAATAATACACCAACCTGTATAACTCAGAATAATACTATCTAATATTCATAATAATAGACCAACCTCATTGTCCACAACTACACATCCACGAAATGGCAATAAATCTAGGCATAATTGCATCCAAGGCCCCTACGGTATCACAATGTTGCAAATAAGCCATTGAGGTAACGTTTTCAACAAATATACCTCAAAAGTCGAGTTCCCATAAAAAAAGAAGCCCCCTCCGTCCACTTCCCGTCTAACTCGTTACGGCAATTGCTTACTAGGATTTAAAATCCACGTCAGAACCAATCAATGAGTGCCACCTATCCATTTAAAAATTCCCAGCCACGTGTGTGCCACCTGTCTACCACATCGTGCCTGAAAAAAAAAAAACTCTTAATTGGGATGACACCGTTTGGAGCCATACCCAACCCATCTTCTACCTATCATTCAAAGAAACCCCCGATTCTTCCCCAAACCAATTCTTTCCAAAGTCTCAACAGAGAACCCAGATGCTTGCTCTCATTTGTGCCTTCACCAACTTTTTGCTTTCATCCTTCCTCGATTATAGATAGCTTTAGCAATGCAAAACATTGCGCTCATTTTCTCTAGATTTTAGATATGAAAGTTACGCAGGATTTCTCTGCCTTTTCGTCATCAAAATTGAACAAATCCATCACGGCCAGAGGGAGAGAGAGAGAGAGGCAAAAGAGATGGTGGGATGTGAGAGTGTTTTATGGCACTGATTTTCAAAGTGGGACAAAATTAATGCAGACAAATAAACCTACGTGACAAACACTCAAGAGTAAACACATATATTACAGTGGTGGATTATTTTGAAGAAAATTTGGAAAATTTGTCTCTTGTTACCAACTGTACGCCCGAACCTTCCTCTTCGCCCCAGCAAACCTTCCTCATCGTAGGCAAGAACTGAAAAAAACAGACAGAAAACTCAAATTTCTCTTGGTCCAGTAGATGAAGGCACAAATGAGAGCAAGTATCTGGGTTCTCTGTTGAGACTTTGGGAAGAATTGGTTTGTGGCAGAATCAGGGGTCTTTTAGTGCGATGGGTAGAAGATGGGTTGGGTATGGCTCCAAACAGCGTCGTCCCAGTTAAGAGTCTTTTTTTTTTTTTTATGGGTACAATGAGGTGGTAGACAGGTGGCGCATGTGTAGCTGGGCAATTAAATGGACAGATGGCACTCATTGATTGGTTCTCTTCAACCCTTCTTATGGCCTGCTCAATGGTAGGGACCACCACTTTGGTCGAGCTTCCAGCTTGCTGTTTCTGTATAGCCATAAAACCTGACCCAAATTGGGCCCATAAGGTGTCCGGGGTGCCCCAAATAGCTCTATCTGCTCTCTGACTTGGTTCTTCATGGCTAGCCAAGTCCACAACAATAGGTTGCTCCTAGTTGGCTCCTGCACTTGACTTGCTACCCAATTCACCAGCTAGTCTTCCTGACCTTCAATGCACTCTAGATGCAATCGAAGATTGCGGTTGTGATGCAGTCTTTCGTTTGATTATGAGCTTCGATGCGCCTTTGCTTGCTATTCGAGTAGGTTGAGAGGCAACCTCAATGACGGGAGATGATGTAGGTATAGAAACTTGTGCCTTACCACTCCGAGTTCATGGTGTAGAAGCTGCTGTTTTTTCCATTGTAGTGTTCTAGACACATTGGTTAACAAACAAACAGTTAGAATCATGAATTCTAATAACAATATAAAGCAAAACCTCAGCGACATGAGATGATATAGGTACAGAAATTGATGCCTTATCACTCCGAGTTCGTGGTGTAGAAGCTATTGTTTTTTCCATTGTGGTGTTCTACACACATTGGTTAATAAACAAACAGTTAGATTCATGAACTCTAAACAGCAATATAAAAGCAAAACTGAAAAATTATTGGAAGTTTGGAGCAGCCAAGTCTATAACGTGAAACTCAAGGCCACGATATGGCTTAAGAAAACTGTCAACATCTTCTGCCACATCGTTGACTTCAAGGGACTCTCAAAATATCACTTCTTTCAATATCAGAGCCATTACCTGCAGCACAAAGATAAATGTTAACAGTTAATTTGGTCCTACATTATCTTATATTAAACAACGAAGTTTTATCGTCACTTATGTCTGAGACACATTCATCGTCTTCATTAATAGGCGCCTTTTGTTTCATTGGGTCGCGATGCAGCTTATGCAACTCTAACCACCCACTGATCATCGCCTCCGTGACCCCATCATCGCCTCTATCACCCCCCCCCCATCATCAATTGCTATCTCATATCCAACATCGATATCATAAGAGGTATGACCTCTAACTGAAGATGGTTCCGCACCAAGATTACGAGCGTAGTCTACATCAACGTCAAAAAGCTCTTCATCAGAGCTAAGGACTTGATCCCAGAAAGGATCATTCAACCCCAATTGACATCTCTCATTTTCTTCCTTAGCTTTTACGGCCTCTTCACCAATATTGTCACCTGCTCCCCTGTCATCAAATGAGATAACATACAAGACTACAATAGACTCTCCCTCATGACATTTCACCATTTCTAGAATATCATGGTTAGAGGACACAAGGATCGTGCCATCATCAAGACTTTTCCCTAGTTGCTTGTAGTAAATTAGATCACCAGCCTTATAACAGAATGGCTTCACAATGGGACTCTAGATCGGAGAATGATAAACAATCTGGATCCTATGGTTTGTCATACATGTCAACATCTCCACCGATATATTTGGTTCTGTCACATCATCTTCAAAGTTATATGAAGATAGTATCTCTGTATGTGCACTTGCGTGTCCAAATGTACTGGCTTCACCAGTGCATGATTGCCCATCTCCATGTGTCTCCAAGTCAACATCAAATAGCTCATCATCACTGCTCAAAACATGTCCCAAAATAGATTATGAAGTCCAACATGATGCGCCTCTGCTATTTCATCCTCCTCAAATCCCTCATTCTCTTCATCAGGAGTTGATTGAAATGTCCACCAAGTACAACAAAACCACATGCTAGCCCTTCAAAGCTGAGACCATTCGCAAGACATCATGATCTGATGTCAGAAGATGTAAACCATCCGCTAACTCTTTGCCCAACTCCTTATAGTAGATAAGATCTTTGACTTTGTAGCCTAGTTCTTAAAAATGTCATCAACCTCAAAAAATAAGAGGCAGTTAGGGTCGTAGGGTTCTCATTGCACATTGATAGTCTCGTTCTCGTAGTTGCATCTATCATGCCTATTAAACTTCCTACCATGGTGCACCTCAAAATAGAATTGACCATCACCCATGGGATTACCTGTAAGCACGTAGTCAAAGTGTTAAAATTAAGTCAACAATAACAAAAAAAATAAAACAACGAAAGTCATAGGCCCAACTTTAAAAGTGAATCCACCAACTTTAAAAAAATACACTACAGATAAAACAAGGTACCAACAAAAACAACTCATACTGAGCACATGCATTTGTGTACCATGCGTGCCACCATATTAAACAACAAACGCATTTAGTGTCTGCCATCAACATATGAGACCACTTCAAACAGAGTGCATAAAGTAAGTGACCCTCTCAATGACATTACTCTCATTGACTTTTCCCCTTAAAGTAAAGGCAAAAATTAAGCACGAATTTGGGCCCATGTTATACTGTGTTTGGGTAATGCAGTCACAAACGCAGTGCAGTCAATGTATTTGTCGTATAGGTGAGTCATTACTGTTACTGACTTTTTCCCCTTACATATTCGAAATTCATGCAACCTAACAACTCCTTCATGCAATATATTGCCGAAATGAGTGAACCAACTCATTCTTTTAATGGGTTTCAGGCACATTATGCAAACCTCCAAAACTCACAGCTCAACACCCTAGCTCTAACTATTTATTTATTTAAGCAAATACACACTACCAGGTTCAGATATGTGAAGAAATGTTGTCATTAACACAAGAAATAGACAAGAAAAAGCATGTCCCATGATTGATGATCCAAACAGAGTAGGCTAAGGTTTTTGTCAACTGACCGATTGATGAATGATGTGGGTTTGGCAAGAGAATGTCCCTCAATTGATGAACGATGCACTTCTATGTTGGTTCGGCTATAGATTGTCTCTGGTGGTTGAAGGTCACAATAATAGAGGTATGCAATTAGGGTTTAAGTGCTCTTAATTATGCATTTTGAGGTGGAGGTTCGACAGGTCTTCGAAAATTCTGTCGGAGATGTAATGGGGGGAATTAAAACGATGGCTTATGCTGTGCGTTTTGAGGTGGAGGGACATTTTTGGCATATCGCATAAGGTGAAGACCACGTGGGGCGCATGTGACAACGATTCCATCTGTTTCAACGAAAAATCTAACTGCAGGACTCTAATTAAAAAACGAGGGTAATTAGATGGCTTAGTGTGTCAATAATGGTACATTGGGGTTGTGTTTGTAATTTGCTTGAAAGTTTGGGGCGCAAAATAATGTTTCCCCTATATATTAGCAGTGGTTATGTGCAAGGTGATTATATACACACATACATTTGGAATGGATCTTTGAGGCAATCATGGATTAAAATTGTATACATGTGGAATTGAAGGCATACACACTCGCAAGGGAAATCATGACATATGATATTTGCAGCTCCGTCTTTATAACTCTGTTTTTTTTTTTTCCAGGGCAGTCTAAGGCAAAAAAAGGGCGTGGAAACACAATGAGAATTGATTTTGAAAGGCTTCAAAAAAATAGCCAAATCCCAGTTAGGGTACCCAATCATGCGAAGGGACCTACAAGAAAAAATTGAAGAATATTTGTTGATAAAGTGACATATTTAGTAAGGCATTTTGTTGATATAAGCTATAGAAGTTGGAAGTTTGTCCCCCATAAGGATAAAGATGAGTTATACAATCGCATTTGGGTACTGGGCACTTTTTCCAGTCTATTGATATTCTTAGAGCTTTCAACATTTTTCTCCATCGTTAGCAAATCTCTTATCATAAGTGGAATATAATTATGTGATTAATTAATTGCAAATGCTATATATGTTGTACGGAGCTTTGTCCTAGATTGGGACCGGTTTGAAGACCGGAAGTGCATCAAGGCAAGATTGGCCTACAGTTACAAGTCTTATCATCACCAGCTTTGTAAGATTTACAAGAGGTTTCAAAACAAAAAGGAAGTAATAGCTAATCCCACTGAGGAGGTGAGTGAGGAGGTTTGGGAAAAAAACTACAATCTATGGACAGATAATGATGATCAGGTGAATTAATTGATATAGACAAAGATTTTATGTTCTCAGTTTAATGTTCTAGTTGTATGATTATAAACTGGTACGACAGTGAAATGAAAAGCCAGATTCGAGTAATGTTCAAGCATGTTAGGATGTAGGTATAGGACGATGTTAGACAATTTAATTCTGTCAAAAAAAAAAAAGATGAGTATATATGTCAATGTTTTTTTCCATCATCTTTGTCAACTAGATCGGCACAAAATGCATGCAGACTTCTATCAATAGCTATAACGCTTCCTACATATACCTGTTTTAGAAATGATTTTAGCTTTTTTTATACTCAATCTCGGCCTATTATTGGTATGATATTATAATGGGTAAGTATATGCTAGAATTCTTTTATATGAAAATGTAATCTAATTTGCTCATCATTCTTTGTACTATGGCGTTATGCTCTTAACGTGCTATGCAGAGGTTGTATGACAAGAAGGAAGCTCAAAGTGAATCATACTGCCAGATCTAAATCAATTATTTTCCTATACGAGGAAAGAGTACGTATACTTGTGTTAGGTATAACACAATATGTTAGCCTTTATTTATTCTCATTGATATTAATGCATATTCTAATCATGGGTTGTGTAGCTTGAGGAGGATGGTAACAAGTTCAATTTTATAAGCGATCCCACATGAAGAGAGACTTGGTCATGACTTGGGTCACTCTGGTAACAAGCTTTATGCTCATAACGTGCTATGCAGAGGTTGTATGACAAGAAGGAAGCTCAAAGTGAATCATACTGCCAGATCTAAATCAATTATTTTCCTATACGAGGAAAGAGTATGTATACTTGTGTTATGTATAACACAATATGTTAGTCTTTATTTATTCTCATTGATATTAATGCATATTCTAATCATGGGTTGTCTAGCTTGAGGAGGATGGTAACAAGATTCAATTTTATAAGCGATTCCCACAGAAGAGAGACTTGGTCATGACTTGGGTCACTCTGGCATGTGAGGAAAACTATGTAAGTTATATATAGTCTAAAAGTTCGGATTCGACTTTGTCGAGTAGTGTGCTGCATGGTTTTTTTTTCGGAACCTTCGAAATTTATTAGAGGAGCCTTATTTGTGGCGGAGGAATACCGTAGTTACAAACACATAAGAATACAAAAAACCATCTATAAAAAACTGACCGACCAAGAGGAAAAGAATCCAAAAGTTAACGATGAATACTAGCAATACTAAGTTTGTCAAGACAAATCAAACCTCTCAAACGACGAGGCATATGTTCAACTCCTTCAAACCTTTTTGTGACTCCTATTGCCCCTAAACCTGCAAAAAAATTTGCTACTTGATTACCTTCTCGATATTGATGAGAAATGATGAAAGATAGACCACGAAGCTTTGATACTAAGTCTCCTAATAGTTCCAAAGATACCAAACCGTGCAAGAATAAATGGATATCCAATTCACCACCAGGGATGAATCGCACTCAATTTCAACTTGAGAAAAACCCATCTCTTTACATAAATCCACACCCATAATGACAGCCCGCAACTCTACCTCATTATTTGTTTCTATGCCAAATTTAGCAGAGAACGCAGCCTGCACATCCCTGAAAGAGTCACGGATCACTCCCCCACCTCCACAAATACCAGGATTACCAATACAACTACCATCAACATTCAACTTCATCCACCTCTCATTTGGTTTCTGCCATGTAACTGCTCAATAAGGCCTTACCACGACCGAACTAATTGGCACCTCTAGGGCTTTAAGCAAATTTTGATCTATTTTTGAAATTCTATTAACCTACGAAATGGCCTTAGATATCCACCTCATCGATGCCCTCACCGAGAACCAAACTGTTATTGCAGAGTCCTTAATTCCCTCACTCCAAGCCTTGCAACTCCGCAACCTCAAGTGTCAAGTAATCAAGTTCGGCAGTAACCCAATCAAAATACCATGTTGTGACTCACGCTTAGCACAAAAAAACCATCTGTTAACTCGAGCCAGCCAAGACCAAGCACCAGTACAACTAACCCCCAAAGCTAGAGATTTCCTCATGCCCGTTGACATAGCAGTCACAACGGGAGATTGCAATACCAAGCAACCTCACTCAAGCATCCACACTTAAACAATGAAACCTAGCTTTCCACATACAAACTGACGCCCTTTTAGGTAGGAGTTTATGCCACATCCAATCCATCCAAGGAATCTCAGGCCTCTTGACCCTTATAACCTCCCAAGCACTCGAAGTAGAGAACAAGCCGTTATTGGTTGGCTTCCAAATAAGCAAATCTTCCTTGTCTTTCTTACCGCTTATGGTTTGCACCACCTCCTCTGCCTTAGCCCCTCCAACTAAGTCGATAAGATAATCAAAATCCCATCCATCTTCAACCCAAACATCTCGAATTTGTAGCTGTGGATTAACAATCTCCAAAACTTGGTCACAAAGAGGAACGTTATTAAGCCAATGATCAAACCAAAAAGAAGAAATACCTTTTCGAACCCTCCATTTAGAATTATCCAGCACTTCAGGGACTACTTGCAAAATAGATTTCCAGAATCGGGATCCTGTATTTGATGTCGATGTCAAAACAATATGCCCATGCTTCATATATTTAGCTTTAAAAAATTGAGTCCACAAATTATCAATAGACAAAAGGAGCCACGCAAATTTCATATGAAGTGAACGTTGAACTTCTGAGAAATCCTGAAGCCTAAGTCCACCTTCCTTAATCGGCTTACATATATTCGTCCAAGCACACCACTTCATTCTAGGTCTCCCACTAATATCTCCCCAAAAGAAAGTTGATAAAATAGAATTGAGTTTTGTGAAAATTACCTAAGGCACATTAAGCATTGATAACATATGAATAGCCATACTGGAGAGGACATGACCGAGAAGAACAATAAGACCTCCTTGAGAAACAAGTTTAATTTTCCAACCCAACACTTTGTTTCTAATTTTTACCACCAAAGGCTCCAAGTCCCTTGCTAGAAGAGGACCAGACACAATTGGTACCCCAAGATAAGTAACCGGAAATTTCCCTTCAGCAAAACAATTCTCCCTAAGCAACACGTTCTTCCTTGATAAATTGATCTTCTTTGAGAAAAAAAATGGCAGACTTCTCCTTATTAAGCAATTGTCCGGACCATTGTTCATAAGTTCCCAAAGTTTTTAAAAGCATCCTCATCGACTGCTTGTCTCCATTAGTAAACACCACAAGGTCATCCGCATATAGTAAATAGGACACCTAAGGAGCCCCCACTGGATGATAGAACTTACCTATCCTTCCTTACTCAAACCTATTTTGTAAAAGACGTGACAAAACTTCCTCCATAACAATGAACAAGTAAGTTAAGAGAGGGTCACCTTGACGAAGACCTTGAGAAGACTGAAAAAAAACCCTTAAAAGTTCCATTCATCATAATCGAAAACCAAGGTGATTTCACACATTCAGCCACAAGCCCATAAAATTTATTAGAGAAGCCAAAACTCTCAAGCACCAATAGTAAAAAATTCCAATCTACTCTATCATAAGTCTTCGCCATGTCTATTTTCACCATGACATTGCCACTTGTAACAGTCCTATTTCAAGAATGAACCATCTCCTAAGTAAGAGTGATATTCTCAAAAATGCTGCGACCTAAGATAAAAGCACCTTGTTCAGGGGAAACAATATAAGGTAATAGATGAGTCATCCGCTTTGTTAGAATCTTCGAAAAAAATTTGTAGGCCATTGAACATAGGCTAATAGGACAAAATTTGTTGAAACTGCCTGGCTCTGGCACTTTTGGGATCAGGACGATAAAAGATGAGGTATAAAATCTGGGCAGTGCACTGCCTTTAAAGAAATCCTTAGCAGCTTCCACAACATCCATCTTAACTATGTCCCAACACGATATAAAAAAGGCCGAACCAAAACCAATAGGCCCAGGACTACTCTACATTAGTATAGAGAACACAGCCTCCTTCACTTCCTCCTCAGTAGGGTCCCGGCATAAGGCTTCATTCTCCTTCTCAAAAACTATCGTCGAAATTAAAGAAGATAAATTTGCTGGAACCCTTGTGCTTGAGCTTGTTAAAACTTCTTGAAAGTAACTAACTGCACCCATGTGAACCTCCTCTGGTGACTTCAACATTGTTCCATCAACAAGTCGCATAGAGGAAATAAGCGAAGATCTACCACGTTGATTAACAACGGCATGAAAAAACTTTGAATTTTGATCCCCATCTTTAAGCCATTTTTCCTTTGCTTGCTGAGAAAGACGTATCTCCTCCCTCTTATCCCAAACTCCAAGCTTTGCTTTGGTAACAAGAAAATCAGTCTCCACCTCCCAATGGAAACCACCTTGCTACTGATTTTCCAACACCTCAAGCTGTTCTTCCAGCTCCTTAATGTGATGATCAACTCGACCAAAAATTCGTCTATTCCATTCGTGCAATACCACCTTGGTTTTTTTCAACTTAACTGCCAATTTCCAGAAACCCTCCCCGAAACCCGTCTCATTCCACACCACAGCGACACTAATGAAAAGACTCATAGGAACACCACATTTCCTGGAAATGAAAAGGCGGTGGTTCATACCTTAGAAATACTTTTTCTAAATGAATAACCATAGGGCTATGGTCTGAAGTTTTCCTCGGGAAATACTCCATTTGGGATGACTGGTGAAGAATCAAATGATTGCAGCGTATACAGAGAGAGATCCCTCCATCAAATTGGTGGAGATAGCCGAGGAAATGTTCTATGAGGTCTTGGAACGTGCTAGAGGTATGAGAAAGTTTGTCATACCTTCACTTTCGACATCAGCACGATCCTCTCAAGTCGCTCATATGAACAAGTAGAAAAGTACAGAAGTGCCATGGAGTCTTACAAGGAACAATATAAAGATGAAAGAGAAACAATGAAAGAAATTATGTTGAACCAAGCTTCTTATGATCAAAAACTTGCTTATATTATGAGTCAAACACCATCCTTAGTGACTCTGCAATGCAGGACTCGTGAAGAACACTAATAGCAGCAACAAGGAATGGACCTAGGTAAGACTTGTATTAATCTTTGCATCATGCCGTTACATGTCAATAGTTGTTGAATTTCTAATCAAATTAATTCCATCATTTTCTGCTAGTAATTATTGATTAAATTTATATACTTGTTAAAATGATTTTGTCTTCCACAGGTTATTTTTATAGATAGCGTGATATGTTGGTTGAATTAGTGACTCTGCAATGCAGGACCTGTGAAACACTAATAGCAGCAACAAGGAATAGACCCAAGTAAGACTAATATTAATCTTTGCATCTTGCTGTTACATGTCAATAGTTGTTGAATTTCTAATCAAATTAATTCCATCGTTTTCTGATTGTAATTAATTAAATTTATATACTTGTTAACATGATTTTGTCTTTCACAAGTTATTTTTATAGCTAGCGTGATATGTTGATTGATGGATGAAAGATCTATGACTACCTTCACTTAGAAAAATTACTTTTGTAGAGTAATTTTTTGAAGTTTCATCATGTGTATTGGTATATATACATCATTCAAAGGCCAAATCAAACTAGCTTTAGTTGTATACATTCAACACTTTTTGGGTTGTTAAACATCTGTTATATTAAGCTTGTTGTTACCATTATATTAATTATATGGACTACATAGTAAAATCTTATGTTTTTTTTTTTTACCTTAAAAAATTGATTTCCTTCTTGTTTTAATGTACAATTAATTTATGGATGCAACTCATTCATTTTTAGATTAATGTTTTTAGGCAATAAAATAATCCACTACAGAAAACAACCACTATTTGTGACATGTCCAAATCGTCGGTGGACCTAGCTATTACGACTATTATGAAGTTCTAGGATTAAGACAACCTAAGAGGGGGGTGAATTGGGTTTTAAAACTTTTTCGATTTAACCCAAAAAAATGTGTTTGCAAAATAACAATAACTCTAGCACAACCAATATGCAATAATTAATACAATAATGCAAAAAATAAAGAGAGAGTTGGAGAGAGCAAACACGAGATTTTAGATGGTTCAACAAATCCGCCTACATCTACCCTTAAGCTCATTCTTTCAATAAACACACCTCACCGAAAGGCCACAAGAGAATCCCTTTCCTCTAATAATGAAGTAGAGTGATTTTACAACAAGGAGGCTCTCTCGATAGAGTGGATATTATAATGAAATTCTATCCCTTTGATTTCACACAATAGCAAGAAAATGAAAATGCTAAGATTTGAAGGTTTGGATATCACTCAAACTTGATAAATGATCAATGGTCATTTTAGTACCTTTGCAAGCTTAATAGTGGTCTATTTATAAGCATCAAGACAAAAATAGTCTTTTCTAGCTGTTGGGGATGAGTCTGTTAACACTTAAGCTGTACTGGTCGACCGGTATATGTAGTGATCGACCGCTAATGTGTCTGTTGCCCAATGGTCATAAATATAGGTGCTTTGTCATTTGAGAAACTGTCCCGATCAACTGCTATATGAAGTGAGCGACCGCTATAACTAAAAAAGCAGTCTATAATGATTTTGACGCATGATTTTGACTATTTTAAGACCCTATCTCAAAACCTAACTCTCCAAGGATAAAAAGAGAGTTGGGAGTTATAAATATATGATTTGAAAATACTTTAGACATATTTTATTTACCAAACTTGAGATAAAAGGTTTATGCTTGGTTTTGAAAACTATACAGTGTGTGATTCAAATCCTTACTACTAATAAGACCTTAGAGTTACAAAGTTTACCCTAGATTCTTAAGTCTTTACTTCTGAGTCACTTCATATGATATGGTCGTTGCTTGATTTATATTATATATTTTCTGCTGCTCAATTAGATCTTGATTATCCAAGTCAATTTATTTATTGTTATCATCAAAATATGGATTATGACTAAAAGCCAACACATTATATGGTCACTGACATGGACTTTTAGTGACATATTCTATGTGTCGCTAATACCACTATTTGTAACATGTTTAATTCGTTAATGGTACCATTATTAGTCACTCAAATGGACTTTAGTGACGTACTTTATTCGTCGCTTGTACCACTATTTGCAATCACTTTAGTGACATACTCTATACGTCGGCTAGTACCACTATTTACAACATGTAAATTTGTTGGTGTTGCTAGCTATAGCAACTACCATTTTTGGTCCTAAAATGGACCTTAGCGACGTAAACTATTCGTCGCTAGTCCAGCTTAAGTGACCAAGTTATTCGTTACTATGTGGCCATTTTTAGCGACCATTACAGATGAATTCGTAGGCCCTCTATCAACAAAATTGATTGAACTTCAACAGCGATATACTTTGTCGATATATGTATTGAATAACGACAACGTATTCTCCTCCTCGCTAAAAGCCTTTACCAACCTTTAGTTGGGACTACTGAGCAACAGTCTTATATGGTCGCTATAGCGTTTTGGCAACCAAATTCTGTCTCTTTACCAACGAAATAGCCTCTCGCTAAAACCCTCATTTGTTGTAGTGTATTTCGTTGTTCTTTCAGTACTGGCGCATTTTCATCTTATATTTTTTTTAATCCATTTCTGGCTACACATGAACATTATGCTCTAAATACCTTTTTTCTTTGTTCTTGTGTCCATCATTCCTACAGATGCTAAACCTAACATTTATTGCATAATAGGTGTGCCAGTCGTAAGCATGCTGGTTGTATCTAAACTCCAAACATTTACTACATCCCCCTTTTCTGCCAAACCATATCAACTACATGGTCTAAACATACAAATAAAGCAAATCAAAATATATCCGTATTCATTTACAAAGATACTAAAGAAAGAACTTGATGAACCATCTGGGTTTGAGGTGCTACTAGATACTCGCCTATTAATATTCAGGGGAATGTTACTATTCATCTTCTCCATCTATCGAATTAATTCAATACTTACCGTAAGTAGAATATATAAATATTATTGCTCAATGATATAGGAGTACAAATTCTATTTGAATTTTCAATAAAAAAAATTATCCAATGAATCTAACCATGGTCCCTTCTTATTGATCTCTAAGCATGCTGAATATATATATATATATAGTCCCAAAAATATCCATTTTATATATAATGGTGGGAACAAACAAGACGTAAGTGAATTCTCAAATTTGTTCAATTCAACTGGCTATAGACACAAAAAGAGAATTCTAATTTACAACCAACAAACTGCACGCATTTCATGGTGAAAAATTCATTGAGATCTCTTGTGGTAGGGCAAAACTTGCTTGGTCCAAATAGAATGGGAGAACAAGCCGGTGCAGATACTTGAAAGCTATGGGAAGCTGTGCAAATGAGGGACGTAAGTTTGGCTACCTATGAATTAACATAAAAAAATAAAAGCAATAAATTTACTACATTCAATTTACTAAACAAATGAGATACAATTTGGAATCGAAATGTTACTGCTCAAATATCTTTTGAACTTACATCTACCAACATCTCCAACTTATGTCACTCTATCCTATTGGTCCGACCCATTACGAGGAGGTTTAACTGAAAATTAGGGAGAGTGATTCGTGGGGTTTGGATGAATCAGGAGGCATGGTGACTTGAGGTATAGATTTGAGAGATAGGGTTGATTTGTAGGGAGAGAGACATAAAGGTTAATTTGAGGATGATTTGAATTTGGGGATGATTTTGGAGAGACTTAAATGGCAGATTTTGATCGTATCGGTTGGACCTCTAAGCTCACTTAATTTTATAGATTCGACCGGTCCAACTCGGGCAAAAAAAAAAAAAAAAAAAAAAAAAAGAGAGCTGGGCACGTGCCAGGCCAGAACCGTGAGGAGCCAAGCGAGTCACACTCCTAGGCCATCATTAATTGCCATGGTGCCTTCAGAGACACTTGATTTGGTGCAGTTCATCCAAAGGGTCCATCTAGAAGTCTCAGGAAAGTCCCTGTCGGGATGGAGTCCAAATCCACAGATTAGATAGGTGATCCGATAACAAGCGTGGCACCAACAATAAAAGTAATTTCCGCTGAAATTAAAAAAAAAATTGCAATAATTTTAACATCCAACTCTAAATAAAACAAATAGCTATTGTTAAGTTTAATGTGAAGGGAAAAAAAAATCAGATAAGGCATAATTCATGTCTTTTTGAATAAATCCAAATCCGTGAAAAAGGAGATGTTGTTGGATGCTGCAGAAATTGGCTTGAAGAAAAATTTGTGTCAGGTCGAATTAATGAGAGATTTGATGTGCAGTGGGAAATTTTGGAAGGCAATTGGGTTATTGGAGACAAATTGTGAGTGTGGTTTGGCGAAAGGAATGTGAACAGTGGATCTGTTTGAGTTTGGGTGAAGGGTGGCCCTCAGAGAAGTTTGCTGTAACAATGCTATTCGGAGAAAATGGAACAGTAGGACAAATGGAGAGGCAGTGATGAGTTTGGGATATTGCAGGATGGAGGGGTTAGGAGATGCGGCGGGTCCTTATTGTGCCTTGGCAAGAATCCAGATTCAAGCACTGAAAGCTCCACTCTTTTTCCCAGGATTAAGCTCCAACAGATTACCTTAAATGTTCCAAGGGCTTCCGTAAGCTGCACGACATTAAACAACTCCAGTTTATATATATGGACTTGCTCCCAAAATGTGTACTTGAATTCCTATTCATTGTTATTGGATTATATGGGCATGATAGAAAACTTATGCTCTCATGCCACATGACATAAGGAAGTGGAAAAAAAAAATTAATTAAATGTTCTTTCTTTTCTAGGTTTCTTGAATCCACAAATAGAGAAAAGAAAATAGTTGATAAACACTATCTTTCCACTCATTGCAATACATATGCTTTCTTTGAAATTAATTACATATTTTTTAATTCTAAAACTCAAAATCTTATAATTGGAAAAAATAGAATGCCAGAGAAAGTGAAAACCCTTGACAATATTGATAGAAAATGAAGGAAAACCCTAACCGCGATGGTACTTCCTATCATTATTCTTGATTTCTGAAACAAAGAAATTATAAAACACCGAAGTACTTCCCTAAACATATTTTTTTCGTAGATCTTGCAACTTACGCAAATAAAAATAAAAACATTTTAAAATTTTCTCTTTTCAAATATTTGTTTTACAAGCTCACCACTTCTAAAGAATTTTTTAATGATCACATAGTGTCTATTTTCTGTTTTTTTTTTTTTCAATATAAAAAAATAAAATACTAGGAAAGAGCTCTCATGGCTAACCTTTAACCTACCGACGGAAACTCTTAAGGTGATGTTGTACACACTATTGGCCCTACGATATGTGCAATGATTGATCGATAATTTGCTCATAAACTATAGAATTATGTAATGATTAATTAAGAATTTGCTCATAAGAGATAAAATTCAAATCTATATATATTCTTAAATACGATTTGTCCAATAAATAAAGATCCGACTTTTCAACCATTAATTTATATGGCCCTCGTAGATAATATATATTTTTTCTATAGTTAATCACCCTCTTAGTTTTAATTTTAATACTGCTCATACTTTTTGTTTTTTTTTTTTTTTTTTTTTTTTTTTTTTTTTTTTTTTTTTTTTTTTTTCTTCTTCTTTTTTTTTTTAATTCATTCGGAAGTATTCCAGTGGATATTCCCGTGTTGGAGAATTTCCTTTCCTTGAGAAACTGGCAAACTAGTCCACCAACCAAACTCTAGATATTGACTCCATCATGACCGTCCAAGCTCAGATTCAATTAACAAGTACAGGTAGATGCAGACACCGATGAGAAAATGTAATATAATCCAATGGCTCTAACTATTATGCTAAAACAGTGTCATCGTCCTCCCCCTCTTGCAGCTGCTGTCCCGAGAAAGGACACTGAGACCGACCTTCCTGCTTCCTGTAATCCTGTCAATCTCTGACTCAGTGTCCTCGATTAATTTCACCAGATCACAACCTAGTCCCCCGAGTTCAGCTCCGTGTCCCAAACCCCCATTCAAATTTTCATATCTCTACATTCAAAAAGAATCTCTCGCTCGCTCGCTCGCTCGGTAATGGAGAAGGAGGAGAAGATTTCCAAGGGCCAGGAAAGCGTGGATGAGAACGAGGAAACTGACTTAATAGAGCTAGTTCTTTTCCAAGTTTCTGAATGTTACGTGTACATAGTAAGGAAAATGCGTGCTTTCTGAATTTTTGTTATTCGTTGAAATAGATTTCTTTCCAAATCATGCATTGAGTTTCTGGCACCTGTGATGTAGTTTTGTTAATAGTTTTATTTGAATTCAGTAAAACTTTCATAATTTATTGAGTTTGGAGAAGTTGTGTTGTGGTTTTCTTCATGGTTTCTCTGCAATCAATTGCATTTCTATAGTTAATTAAGCTTTCTGTTGTTTTTGTGCGAATTGTGGTTGACGGGTTGCGTTGCAATCGATATGGTTCTCATAATTCATTGGGTTTTATCGAGGACCATACATACTGTTTGTTTTTCAGAGTTGTGGGGTTGTGGAATAGGTCTTAAGTTGCTAAAGAAACTGTTGTGCCAATGAATTGGGGATCGGGTACAAGAAATATATGTCCTCCTGTTTCAAGTATCCCGGGTTTTAGCATGAGAATAAGCGGCAATTGATGTGTAACATCAAGAAAATATGCGTGCGCACACTTCCCATGAATCTATTTAAGATTCCCTGCCATGAGTGGTCGTTGTTATGTGCATCTCATGGTGGATATACTTTGGCCTTAAATGAGCTTTTAGTTCTATTGATCTGTTGTTTGCTAGACTACTGAGGTTTAAGATTTTCCATGAATCATGGAGGATTTTGGGTGTTATTTTTGGTATTCTTCAGGCGTTAACTTCATCCACTTATTTGGCATTTTGTGTAATGTGAAACAGATTACACAGAGAGTTATCATTTTGTGTTTGTTCCTAACTCTTATAGATGACAGCTTGTATGAGAAACTTTAAGCTATAGGACATTGAAGCTATTCTTATGTTGAACTTACTCCTGAGTTGTTTTTCCTGTTTTGCAGATACCCCCTAGGAAAAGTGCAGCTTCCTACAGGTTTTTTTTTTTTTTTTTTTTCCTTTCAACTTGTTAAAATAAGATGCCAATATCTATTGAGATTATCTTTTTAAAGGGTCTTTGACATATGAACATTTCTATGTAATTTTAGTGTACCATGTTCAATTATTCCAGTAGTTGTGTTATTTGTCCCCCCAAAATTCTGTGTATGTGGATTTTAACCTGAAATCATCTTTATTGCAAGTCAGAAATAACTGATAAATGTTGAAAGAGTTTTCCCCCCTCTCACCCACCCCCCGGCAGGTCAGCTAGAGAGGAACAAAATTGAATAGTGTGATTATCTGGCTTCCTTTTTAGCCCACACATTAGTTGATAAACCTAGATCATTTGCAGTGTTTACTGCCAAAGGTCTCACGAAGTGGAGATCAATGTTTACATCTTATGAATTTCATTTCAGGGCTGATGAATGGGATGTCAACAAATGGGCATGGGATGGTGCGTTGAAAGTTATTAGCAAGGGAGAAGAATGTATTATTAGACTTGAAGATAAGACCACAGGTAAGTTCATCTTTAAGTTTCTACAAGGACCAAACAGGAGGATGCATATACATCATTAGTATCTATTTACTTGTGCTATAACAGCCTGATATGTTTAATTAGGTGAATTATATGCTCGGGCATTTTTGAGAAATGGAGAGCCACATCCAGTGGAAACTGTAATTGATAGCAGCAGGTTGATTCTATTTCTCAATGAAAGAAAAGCCAATCTTTGTTGGACTATGAATGTTGAAGGAATTTGCTGTTGCTTTGTGTATATATTAATAACACAATTTAGTATCTGGAGGATGTCTAAATCATGACTCTTTCTCCCTACAGATATTTTGTGCTTCGCATCGAAGAGAACATTGGTGAGCTACTACGTCCATCTCTTGTTTCCGTTTCTCTTTTTCTGTACACTCGTATTTCTGTTTGCTTGTTTGTCCTCTTACTACGACTGAATGATTGTTAAAATTGCTAGTTTCCATCCCTGACTAAATTTGATGTTAGATTCCTTCCCTCCCCTCAACGTAAAATATCAAATAGGGAAGCATAGGAGATAAAAAGGCAAGCAAACAGGACAAAATCATCAAGGCTTGAATAGTGAACTCATTCTTCTATGGTAAACCCTATGTCCCTGAACTAGGAATCTGCATGTTCCTGGTGTGGGTATTTTTAAGAATGAATTCATTTGTTAAAGAGGGAAACCCTCGTATCCTATTACATAGAGGGATCGGCTGGAGTTGCATGTATCATTCTTGCTATAGTCTAGTGAAACATAAGGCACAGGTGACAAGTTCCCTTGAAACTTGGATTAATGAAGTTACTGACTCCAGCAATGTACAATGAATTTGTGAGTTCCAAAGATGTACTTCTTTGTGGTGGATAACTAGAAGCAGTAATTACTAGAAATTGCAAACTACATCAAATGTTCAACACAGTTAGATTCAAACTAGAAAAGTTATAGTATCAACTGAGAAGATTGGTATTCCTCTGCCACGAGCGAGAGTTTTTCAATAAAAATCGGAGGTTCCGCTCTCTTTTCCCAAAAAAAAAAAAAAAAATATCAACTGAGAAGATTGGAACAGAGTTCATCCTGTTGTAGATCCCACTTTCACTGTGATTGGGCAATTAGTGTGTTGATTGATTTTGTTTGTGGATTATAATTTCTTTGGGTGGAATTCCCTGGGTACATTGAATAGGCCCCTAGATTATACTTTTCTACTAAAGCTACTAGGGGCCAGTGCTAATCCATGTGACATCATTCAAAACTTGGCCAATGAGTATTGACTAAACTTAAAAGCTGTCTAGCCATCTTACCAAACTGTTGGGATAAGCTACACGAATACAAGTATGCCATTCAGCATGTTATGGCTACATCCTTAGTCACATATTATGTCTTGAAATGAATCTAGGAGGAAAGGAGCAATTAACTCTCAACCTGGTATATCTGAGTAGGTGTTATGTTAGAAGGGATGTGCAGTAAAGCTGTCTTAAGGTGTACATACTCAGTTGGTGCTTGAATAAAAGTTCCCATGCACTTCAAAGCAGTGCTCTTCCTTATGGATGACATGAAAAGATTGTGGCATATGAGTTATGCAGCCAACATCCTGCTGGAACATTATGTACGCAAAAGGCTTGGTCCATAGAGAACAAGAGGAACAAAATTCCTCAACTGTAAGAGTCGCCTTAGGTTATCTTGTAATCCCCTTGTTTCAGGCAGCCAGGCAGAATATCTCAGGACAGCATAATTCCAATGACCAATATTTAACTTGTCCATCGAGATCCCTCACAAGTGAAAGTCCAGTTATTTTGTTCATAAGAACTAGTCCAAAAAATACCTGATGCGAGCACTCTGTCTAAAATATTTATGCTGATTATATGCTTATTCCTACTAAGAAGCACTTCCTTAGCGTCATCCAATGAGCTCCGAAGAAAGGAAAGACAAGCTTTTTGCAAGTAGAAAATGTATTTACTACCGACCAAGTAGTCTCACCACCAGATTTAAACATGCAACAACAATCTATTAAGGATTAGGATCCTCTACAAATTCTTATCCGAATCGCATAGATCAATTCTGAGAGAGACGGTCACAAAAACCATTACATACTGTATAGTCTACATTGCTCGAAGCTTCACATGAGCTGGCATTAAATACAATAGGGCCCACATGTTGTAATTGAACCATGCAATTTTAGACGAAGAATTGTAGAGGATCCCGATCCATCTATTAAAATGACGTTCTTTTTGAAAGAGATTATCCAGCATCAAAGCCTTGGGGAGGTTGCTGTCCAAACAAAAGAAGCAACTTCCCATGATGCCTTAGCACCACCCTTCAAAGGGAAAAGAGTAGCATTTACCCCTCTCATAAAAGAGTCAAACATTAAAAACACGGATCTCTTATGATCTTTGTTGTAATGCCCATTTAAAAATGTTTAACCCCTTATTTGATGCTATATTTTCCTCTCCCATTCCTTCTATTTTCAGTTATGGTTCTCATTCATCCAGTATTCCTGCAGGTGGTCGTGTTCGGCATGCTTTCATTGGTATAGGATTTCGAGAAAGAACAGAAGCTTATGATTTCCAGGCTGCCCTGCATGACCACATGAAGTATTTTTCTATCAACTATAAGCAATTTTCAGGATTATATCCTTTGCTCTTTAGCTACAAATTGTAATTTCAAATTATTTTTTTTCTTGTACATTTTGCCTTAGAAGATGAGTTCCCATAGCTGATACTAGTCTATTCAAAATTGTTTGAAGGTATTTGAACAAAAAGAAAACTGCAGAAGAGATGGAACGGCATTACCAGCAAACTTCTTCGGTTGATTACAGTTTAAAAGATGGGGAGACCCTTGTCCTCCAACTAAAGAACAGCGTACGCCTTTTGCGTGTTACTGTCGATTATGTTGAAGTGACTGATGCTATGTAGTTGGACTATTTGATTGATTTTCAAATATTTGGTGTCAACAGACAGGCAGTCGCAGTGTGAAGTCCAAATTTTGTGAGCAGGGTCTGAACGATCCCTCTGAGGAGAAGGGTAAGGGGAAAGAGTCCATTGTTTCTATTAAACCACCACCACCCCCACCTCCCCCTGCTCCTCTTTCACCTTCTACAACGGTTCAGAAGTCTCCAACAAAAATGCTGCCACATTTGAATCCCCCTCTACCCCCCCCTTACAAAAGAAAATGACCTCTTCTTCAATGAACTTCCAGATGATGGGGGATTTTCAAACAGAGTCTAATTTGTGATACTGGATTATATCATGCTTTTGGTGGTTCGTCTTTATTTGTTACTGGGGGGGGAGTTTGTGCTTTCCTTTTTGTCAAATTGTATGTTTGTATGGTAATGAATCTTTGTTGCACTACACTGCCTTTGAACACATGATTTAATCTAAATTTATTATACTACACGATTTAATGCGATTTTAAAACACTGGCCTTTGGTTTTGTAATTACTGATTTGTTTTAATCAAGACCATTTTATTGAAAGCATAAGATTACAGTTGAGAGCTTGCAACCGAAATTGCCGCAAGGGCCAACAACAAACCTACTGAGAGGGCTCAAATTCTTGTGTATCTTTCCTACTTTGTCTTAATGGTTTGGAGTTTGTGGCGTTTTAGGTTGTATTTGCCTTTCAAATTCTCATTGATCTGGTAAATATTGGTACATACGACAATCTGGAGTTAGTATATACACTGGCCTTTGATGATGTACATGATTTTACTGATTTGTTTTAAGGAAAATTTAAAAGATACTACCACGATTTTATGCGATTTTAAAAATAATCTGGCCTTTTATTTGTATTTGTTTATCTTTAATCAAGACCATTTTATTGAAAGCATAAGATTACAGTTGAGAGCTTGCAACCGAAATTGCCGCAAGGGCCAACAACAAACCTAGGGGGTCTAGCCCAAAAGAGAGGACACAAGGGCCTCAAGGGGTGAGCGTGAGGGCCAATTGAAAACAAGCAAGCTTGCAGAGAGTGCGCTCAAAGGGGCTTGGAAAAGCGGGCAAACTTGCAGTTAGAGGGCTTGAAAGTCTAAGAACAATAACAAACACCATGCAAGGCGCTGGCAGTTGTCGTTGGGAGAGGGATAGATGTAGCGTCAATCTAGCTCCCTTGAAAAATCTTGAATGCAAACCCCAACTATAAAATAAGCAAATAAACGCACAGAAAATTCTAAAGAGACCTATACGGAAAGAGATAAACATAAACCCTATAGAGCAAATAGCTGACAGAATCAGTGGAGGAAGCGGAATAGTTTGGTAGCAGGCGGTGGCAAGCAGTGGAGTGGCAAAGGTCGGAGGTGGCAGTAGCGAGTGTAAGAGGATAGTAGGAGGCGTCAGAAGGAACCAGGGGCGGTGGAGTGGAGGCAAAAGGCGAAAAAGGTTACCCACAACCAACTCAACCGGTACTGTGCATGCCATGCAGAAAAAGGTTAAAATTAAAATTTTTGAAATAAATGTAATAATAAAAATAAAAGTTAAGAAAAGTAGATCAATAAAAAATAAAAGGAAATACACTTGTTACTTATCAATTATTGAGGTTATGACACTTTGTGCAATGAACTATTAATTGTTTTGTTATATTTTATCTCTCAACTATTTTACCCTTACAAAAGCATACATTAAAAAAAATAGGGATAAAAATCATCATTTCATAAACCAAAAATAAGAATAAATACACTTTGCGACATTCCATTATCGAGTTTAAAATTTTGTACCTCCAATTATTATTTTTGTCACATTGCACTAATTAACATTGATTTCAAATACTTTAGGTATCATGCCCCAAACGCTAGCTTGCAGGGAATTTTATTTTTTTAACTTGTTATTAATAATTTAGAAAGTATGATCACTTTTAATTTCTGAAAATACTACTCAAAAATTTATTTTCTTATCGCTTGTTGCCACGTATATCCTCATGTGCTCTTACATAGCGTACCAATATGTAAGTAAATATACGCTAAGTAAATGTATACTATACCACATCACATGCATAGAGGAACATTTAGAAATTTAATCTCAAACAATAACTCAAGAAATAAGTTATGACTCCATCATAGTTCAAAATATAATTTACTTAGTTTAATTCATACAAAGTCTTAAGATAGTCTTGTAGCCTAAATAGGCCACGAGAACATTGCTAGGGAGGTTCACATAAGTTTTTCAAAAAGTGGACTACATGTACTACGGTTCAGGGGAGGACACCCTCGTCAGCCCCCTCCTCATGTTCTAGATTCTCCTCATAAGTTTCTTCACCTGGAACGTCATCTGGAATGATACAGTTGAAAATACTATAAGTTAAATGACTCAGTAAGGGATGATTAATGAACTGAAATATATGTGACTTGAGCATGATCATGAATGACAGGTATACATGTAGTGCCAAAAGTAAATGCATGTTTATGCATGAGACTCTTGTACTTGAAAATTAGTTTAAGAGTCTTTTCATCTTTATTTGGGTTACTTCTATCGCTTCATTTACCCTTGAAGTCAGGGTTGTGCGTTCTCTTCGGAACTATTTCCCTTTTCCTTTGGAACATGTCATTTGGTCGAGCTAGCCCTTGATGTGGCCCCAGGCCTGGTGGCTAGACACAATTCTTAGAGGTCTACACCTTCTTGCATTTATCCTTCGGAGTGGGTGCGCCCTTAGGAGTCATCTATCTTTTTTGCATTCATCCTTCGAAGTGGATGCACCTATCTTACTTAGGTACGAAACCGATCATCCTATTTAGCCTAATAACATGTCATAATCATCCTATTTAACCTCATAACATAGCATAAAATCTCACTTTCATTTGCATAAAATTTCTCTTTCTTCCTTTTGAGAAAATCAATGCAAATGCTTATTACCTGCTTGATGACAAATATTCATATGTGTATCATTCCAGTTTTCGAAAAAAATATATATAATTTTTTCCACTTACTTGTATCTACTCAAGCTTGTGGTAGTGTCTTGCCTACAAGTGAGTCATACTAATGTCATTACTTAAATGATTTAGAGATTCACTTGATGCAACAAATATTCATTCATTTCAACATAAACATGTCATATTAACTCACACATTTTCTTTACTAACTATTAGTGGTTCTACAATGTAAAAACTCTATTTTAATGTTGTTGAACCCATGGGTGCCAAAATGATCCTTAAACTTGATGAGATTAAAATTTCAGGTAATTTCGAGTTCATTTGCCACTCAAAAGATTCATTTGAGAATACAAGTTGCTGAGGGCGTCCAAACTGACAACTTTGACGTCTCCAATTTCAAAAATTCATAACTTCAAAAATATAGCTTCAAATTGCATGAAATTGATTTTCAACTTTTCTGCTTTCATAAACTTAAATTTGAAGATAAAACTCATAAAAATTGGAACTAATTTACTTTTCAAAAACACTTCGTAACAGATAAAAATCCTAGAGCAAACAGTACTGCTGGCTCTAGCTTGACCTAAATCACACAAAATTTATCTTAAAATGTTTCCCTTTCATAAACTCAAAAGTCAAGACCTAACCCAGAAAAATCGAACTTAAAATGATCACTTAAAAATTGCTTGAAACGAGCAAGAAATCTAGGACATGCAATGCTAGTGACAGCTTGACATCTGAACTTTAAAAATCCATAACTTACTCAATATTTATCGGAATCACCTGAAATATGGCTTAAAATCTTCGTATTTCATAGGCCTGTAACAGAAAATTCTCTCAAGATTGAAGGATAAGAACAATCGCATCAAAGGTTACTCCTAATTCAAGCTTTGTGTTCTGCAGAAACTAAACTCCAGCAACTATTTTAACAAGTCTATCCTGTAATTCTTAATGATTTCCAACACTATAGATCAAGTTTATCAAATGCTATAGTTTCTCTAACAAAAACAAATCTAACTTTAGCTCTTTACAATAATTCACCTTATTTTTCAACAACACATTTGCTATGACAATTCTACACTTGCCATAACTATTTTATTATCTGCAGAAACTAACTCCATCATGCATTCTATTAATGTTTTCATTTAATTTCTAGCAACAATACTGACATCTCTATGTATACCTTTCAGCTCTCCATATGAAAGTTTATAAGTCACTAAAAACAGAAAGCATTACACGCTTTCAAGAATTAACTTAAACAAAACGACACGACACGAATTCAACTCTTTTCTTGTCCAGCAACAGCAACAATTCTAAGAATCAAATGCGTGCCGCAACTTCACTCATTTTTCTTCATTCAAGTAAGGTTTACAATGCTAGAACTACAGTTTTATTTTGGCTTAGTTAGCCAACAGGTACTTGTGGTATCCAACTTTTACAAAATAGTCACTGTGGTATGACTTTCAACAAAATGGTCCCTGTGGTATAGTTTGAAGACAAATTAGTCTCTCCATCCAACTACTGTTACCCACTTAACGGGAGAGTGTTGTACATGCCGCGTCAGCACCATTCACGCATTGACACGTGTTTTTTGAAAAAAAAAAAATTAAAAAGCCATCTCAGATTATACTTCTTTTTCACGTCATTTACTGATGTTAAAAAAATAAAAATAAAATCAAAATTAAGCCTTAAACTTATCACTGTCGACGTCCTTTAGAGTCCTGCGAGACCCCCTTCTTTCCAACTATTTCCTTAACCCTAACCGTAAACCCCCTTCTCTTCCTTCAATTTCACTGGTCTTCCTTTGCACCTGCGACATCTCCAGCCCCAAATCTAACCCTCCTAGAAGCAACTCGTCCATCTTCCATATCCTGTGTTTCGCAACTTGTCAGACATCTTAATGTGTTTTTGCGAAATAAAGCTATGTGACCTGCTTCTTCTATAGATTTAAATAGTAGTTGAAAACATGAGAAAGAAGAGACACTCATTTGGAGGGACTAATTTGTCTCAAAACTATACCACATGGACCATTTTATGGAAAGTCATACCATAGGGACTATTTTGTAAAATTTGGATACCACAGGGACTTGTACATTAATTAAGCCTTTTTATTTTCTAGTAATTTAGCAAATCAAAATTATAACTTAACAGAGTAGCTGAAAGCATTAGGAAGTACAGAAACACAAACTAGTAAACTTGGATTTTGTAAAACAATATTTCAACAGCATTTTTTCACATTAATACTCCATATCATCTGGAGTTATTTCCCAAAGAGTCACCTATATATATTCGGTCCTTGAAACTTAAAGATTGAAGATAGCCAATTGCTGTAACGTACCCAAGGCTTCTGCAGGTTCGATGCTACTTACACAACTTCCTTTAGTTTAACAGAAGATTAAATAACATGGTGCCTCGCAACATCTTCTACGATTCTTCTAGAATTTAACTATCCTCCAAAATTGCACATACAACCAGAAGGACAGAATAGAACAGAAAACTAATGCACATCAAAAAGCTACTCATTCTGCAATATTTAGCTATTCCCTTATTGTTTCTCTGTAGCTTCTTCTGCGTTAGTTATATCCACCTTCATGCAGCAACTACTTTCTTTTAAATTGCATTTATTTCATGCCTCACATGACCCAACCAACTTGCAGACACCTCATCCAATTTACAAATAACGCACCTGCTCCACATATAACATTTTGCACTTTAACACAGAATTCATTTCCATCCAACAAATTCCAAAACCCATCAATCGAAGCAAAACCTCAAATCCTTCCATGCATGTCCATTAGTTCTTGAAAGTTCATCACTTGAGACTTGATTCTCTAACAAATTCTAACATGCATTTCAGCTTAAAGGTGAATCTAATATGTAAAGTCAAGAAAACACTACATGCAAAGCTTGGTCACTCACTGTTAAAGCCAAACACCACAATTCTTTGTCTAAAGTTTAGTTTATACTAAGAATTCCCTTACCTAACTCAACAAAATAGAAGAAATTGCCTCCCCTGTTTCTTTCGGACCTGTGATCAAACACCTATGGCATATCAACGTTTCCTTTTAAACTTTAACCCAAATCTCACTATGTCTTTCTAAACTCTAAATTTTTACTTTAATCCACCACTTAACCCAACATGCAAAATGCAAAAGGAGTAGAAAATAGAAAGCCCAACAACTTCACAATATCATCCATGGTTCCCTTTTAAAATTTACGTCCAATAATAACTACCCTTACCTTTGCTAATCTTTTATTTTTTCCTTGCCTTGGCCGGACCTTCAGCTCCTCCTCCTCCTCCTTCTTCTTCTCCTCCTCTAAGTCCTTCTCTTCTTTGTCTCTTTGATTGGTTCCTTTGAGTTCTTGCCATACTCTCTCTATTTCTCTCTTATTTGTCTCTCTATGTAGGGTGTGCGACAATGAACCAAAAAAATGGAGAGGGAAAGTGCCGTGGAAGGGAGGAAAAATAGGTGTTGGGGAAAGGATCACTTTACCACTAACTTTGTTAGTAACGCCCACTTTGATTGGTTCAAAAGTGTGGCAGATTTATTTATTTATTTTCAACTTTTCACCCCTTAATGTTTCCATATTTGTATTTCTGTCACCAAGTTTCTACCCTTTAGATAAGAACTCAAGCCCATATAAAGATAAAACCTAAAATTTAAATCTAGAATAATAAGCTCTAAATATTTTACTATTTCAACCTACAATTAATTTGACAATCATATATTTCTTCAACGTACATATCAAATTACTAGTTCTACTTTTAGACAAAGAAAATTGAAAGCATGATCGACACACATTAATAACATGCTTGGCTAAGTACTAATTAATCTCTTGTGCAAAGAAAAATTAGCACAATTAAAATTGACAAACAAAGATAATATTTAGATATTAATAAAAATGGACCAAAAATAAGTGCAAAAGTAAAATTTCAACTTGGACATAAATTTTTAAATTAAATCATACATTTCCTTTTCAATAATTTAAAATAGTACAACAGTTAGAATTAAAAAGTAAAATTTTAATATCTAAATTAACATGAAAGTGAACTTAAACTATAAGCTCCATCAAATTCTAAGTCGGGGTCTCACATTAGGATTATGTTGAAGAATAAAATTTTTGATCAATTTTGATTTCAGTACTGAGCAGGCGCATAGGTGGCATGGGTGGAGGGGGATTCCCCCTGCACCCTGTGAGGGGTGGGGCTCTCCCTTCTCCCCCACCATTTGCTTTTTCCATTTCATGTTTTTTTCAAGTTTTAATTTTTTAATATGTTTTATATAGTTTTTTTTAATTGTTCTATATTGATATGTGTTTAATTTTTTTTTTTACAAGTGATGCAAGACGGTTGAGTTAGTTAATTATGCCATGCGGAGTCGTTACTTAATTAGGGAAGACGGTTGAGTTAGTTAATTATGCCATGCGGAGTCGTTACTTGGAAGATTAGGTGAAGATGCGGCGTGGGTGACTGAATGAAAGGAGTAATTTTAAAAATAGTCTAAAAATTCAATCGAAACAACATTTTAAAATCTCATAAAAATAGAAGCAGGAGTTTTAAAATTTTCTGAACTTTATCATAAAATCCTGAATAATCGCGTGGAAGATAAATCCCACCCTTTTTTGTGGTGCACACAATTGTTCGTATATAAATCCTATATATATCCAGGTGGATATCTTGGAATTTTCTCCATTTCTTCTCTGCAAGTCTTTGAAGACGCGAAACACGAAACGTAAGGGTAGGATGTTCTGGAAATGGTCTTCCAGGGGACACTATTCCTATTCCTTGGGGCCATAAGGAAGGAAGGGATAGACCAAGAAGAAGTTTAAGAAAATGGACAAAAAAAAAAAAAAAAAAACAACTCCCGTTGAAACTTAACTTGCACAAGATTACTTGCACAAGATCATCTGTTAGTGTTGATCGGACAAGTTAGTTAAGCTGTTCTAACTTAGATACTGCCAATTGCTTGCAGAAAAGAACAACATCTCGCGCAGCACATAAATCTCACAAAGATTACGTGATGTCATGAGCATGTAAATGCCAGATGCTTTCGACATGTCTTGAAAAGTACATTTTATTATATATATATAGCTATTATAATATATTCTGCTTTGTTTAATAGAGGTGATGTTCATTCCAATTGAATTTAATATTTTGATAAATTTTAGAGAGATTGTCTAATCAATTATCAATTTTTCATTAAAGTTAGAGTTTTTTTTTACGCAATTGATTGTTTGAATTTCTGAGTGTGCATCTAACCCACAATCTCAAGCCTCTCACTGCTGGCTGCCACTTGAACTCTCCGAATGGGTTAATAAAAATCTTAACTGTCAAACAACAAAATTTCGAAATTTTAACATAATTTTCAATACTTTTTGAAACCAACTCTAATATTTTTTATTAAAATATTTCATTAAATCATCTTTCTCTATATTTTTTTTAATAAATTTTAATAAAAATTAATCTATAATCCGATATCCTTAAAATTTATGAATAACTTTTCAGAAAAGCTCCCATAAAAGTCAATATATCAATTTTATTTTTTCTAGAAACTTTGATATATTATAATTTTTTATTTGCCAAACAACACTTTTTAGTTGGAATTTCAAGTAGAAGGACAGAAGGATTTGGGCAACTGTATTGTCGGAGTTTATTGCTTCTAAGCTAATAGAGTCCGACTTTGTTGCTTACTTCAAGACTTTATTATGATTTTGTTCCTTAATATTCCTTTTCTAACTTCATTATAAAACGAAATAAGTGTAAATCTGACTCAAACCCACACACCCTTAAAGCAAAAACTCACATTTTAATGGGAAAAGGGCTTCAAAATAGGATTTTGATTTTACTTGTTTTCTAATTCTGGTCTGCATATAAGGACTTGTGTAGCACGGCCATAATATCAAAGGGACTTGGACAAACTAGCTGACTTGATTGTCGTTTTACAAAACCAAAATATTCATAATTAGAATTTTGACCCAAGAAGGAAGAAAATACGAGAGAGAGAGGGTCACTAAGATAGTAGGAAGTGGCGGCCCCACCACCGGCAAGTGATAAGGAAATTGAAAACGCCTATTCATATTTTTTTGTTTTTTTTTTTTCTAAGTAAAAAACCTATTCATATATTTTGGTGAATTTTGCTGCATACGACATTTGTCAAACTAACGGGGGCTTTGAGAAGCCAGTGAACCGTATCTACACGTTTCTCTCTCTCTCTCCCTCTTTTTATTTCTATCTATTTTATAGGTATCTTCCAATTTCAATCAACTGCGGTCGTTTAAAAGCTGAACTCAAATTGGGTCTAATAGAAGATCTCCGATTCCTCAGGCTTTTCTGTTGTGGGTTCCCATGTAAGTTCCAAAGCTTCAATCTTCAGCTTTATCGATGCATGTAGAAGGTCTTCCTATGCCTGCATTTGATCATCTTTTCTTTCTTTCGTTGAATGACTAGGCTAGCATATCCTGTTGGGTATTTTTCGTTGATTGTAATTTTCGGGTGTTTTTTTTTTTCTCTTTCTTTTGGCTTTTACTGAAACAACTTTGGAATTCTTCTTGGTGTGCTTATTTTGATAGCATGTGTAAAGATAGCTGAAAATGATATTTAATTAGTATTCTTCTGTTTTTTTTTTTTTTTTCTTTCTTTTTCCTTTCGGGGCATTAATCTTTCTCCTTTTGGTGAAATTCTAGAACATGGGGGGTTGAAGTAGTTCGCCTTTAGGATTTTATTTAGCAAATTACTTGAAGGGTTGATGAGAAGTTCTGGTTTTTAGATGGGTATTCTTGGGATATGAAGCAGTGTTGATTTCTTATACCCCTTTACCATGGTTGGTTGTATTTTTTTCTATCTGTGAAAGTTCTTTAGTAAATGCCTTTTTTTAAGGCCAATAGGCTTGTTTCCAGAGAAATGGTCAGACATTGAAACTCTCTTTTGTATGCTGATGGAATTAACCAGTGCCCCACAGATTAAATTGTAACAATTCTCTTGTATTTAGCTCTCTGCAAAAATTGGAACTGTGTAATAAAGTTCAATATTTTTGTTATACTCCCAAGCAAAATGTGCTTTAAATTTAGACTCCGAGGAATTGATTAGGCATCCTGATGATAGCTAAAGACGTGATGCCCCAATTTTGGTTGTTTGAGTTGTTAAGCAAGCAATTCTTGCAAACAATTGTTCGAATCAACTTTGGGAGTCAAATTGTTGCTCTCAGTATTTCGTCACTTTATTTTCAATATGTGGGACAAGTTGTAATGTGGTGCTTTTCAAGTTTATTGAACTGAACTTGGATGAAACTTGGTCTGTCTGGTATAACTGCAGCCGTAGTCCATTTATTTGATATTTAGCAGGTCAGGAGATGCAGAGTAATACATATGTCTTTTCGGATGATCTGGTTTGAATACAAAGACGAAGCTAGGATAAAAGTCTAGGGGGCTGAATTGAACTATAACGTCCATGGGAGGCCAATGCCAAAACAGGAATAAAAATACGCTATATTTCTCGAAATTTAGGAAGTGAATAAATTGAAAAAGCATTTATTTTTAACATTTTGGAGTGACCTTCTTTAATGTGAGCATAGGAATTACTAGGGGATTATGTATAGTATACCAGGGGAATATGCCACAATGGACATAATTAGAAGTTTTGATGTTATCTTGAATATACAATAACCATCTTTGCTTCCATGTTAAGAACTTTGGTTTTAACCAAAGTTCTTAAATCGTGGGCTCATACTATTCCTTTGGTCTTGTGTAAACCTTGAACATACTGTTCCTTGCAGCTTTATACCTAACTGATCCAGATTTGCTTAGAAGATCATTCAGGAAAAAAAATTCTGGGACTTAATACAGATTTGCAACTTCTGTATGCCGAGTTTGCTGTGGTATCATGGTGGTGGTGGGGGTGGGTCAGTTAATGGGATCAAATAAGGTTCAACCACTCTTCTTTAAGTAGGGGTGGCAGGAGGCATGTGTTGGCAGTCGAATGCAATGGTGGATCTGTATATGTCTCTTGCTTGAATTTCTGCACAATTGGAACACTTTACTAGAATCTTGCAAATTAAATTACAATTAAGAAAAAGATAATGAAGATTTTAAAGTAATAATAGCCTACCTGTTTAACCTATTATTGTAGATACTGAATCACATTGGTGTCCTTGGAGTCATTAGTGCATTAGGAACAGAAATGTGTGGTAGCTTTGTCTGTTTATTGGTTGTTGGTGAACGTATCAATCCTAGTTCATTGTGTTTACTTTAAGCATTTTCATAAAAAAATGGCACACATTGCAGCTGCAGACATGTTTGTCATGACTGGCTCTTTAAAATAGTAAGTAATTACTTTTGTATGTATCCACTAACTTAGCTTGTGTAAAAGTTTTGATGGCTATATCGATTGATAATGTTATGTGATTATGGCCTATTAGTTTAGGTTCTTGTTTGCAATATTTTCTACTAAGAAGGCTTGTTTGGTTATTCACTGGAAGGTGTTTAGTGCTTGGGGAGTGTGCTGGCTGAATTGTTTCATGACCTAGGGGATCTGGTTAGTGTATAAGATTAACCTGGCATTTAAGACGTAGGAGCTACTAGCTGGATGTAAACTCTGGTAAAAGCGCACATATTTCTGCAAAGAGTAATTTGTGGTTGTTTTTGGTCACCATATGTGACTGTCTTCCATGTGACCCGATTTTTCTTTCCCAATCTGAAGTTGCACTCTTGTTGGAATTGCGATTTTTACTATTTGTTCTTTTGGCTGTGTCCTGATGTCAACTGGGTCTGTATCAAAGTGATTGTCACGGCCTACATGTAGATATGCTTTGCTGAATTCTCATTTTTGAGTCTTTCCTTTTCTCATTTTTGTTTATTGTCTTCGTTAAATTTGACGGATTCATTGGTGGGACATTATGTTTTATTTTTTCTCTTTGCTTCTAGGTTTATTGCTAATTATACTTTTATTTGGTCAGAATAGATGCTTCAATAAACAGAATCGTGTTGAGTGAATAGACTATAGGTATTCATTTATTTTTAGCTTTAATCCTTTCCAATCTAATTTCCTGCTGTATCTTGCAGTAAGCGCGGAAACACTTTGATTGCCATACCATAGTGGAAGAAGTTAAAAACCTATTGTAGGAAGGTTTATGCATGGTCACTATGGATGTAAAAGGTATAACCTGGGTTGGCCACATATATGAGAAGTTCGAAGCTATGTGCTTGGAGGTGGAAGAAATAATGTACCAGGTATGCCTTTTTGGTTAATTTAGCCTCTAGCTTCCCCAAAATTTCATGGAAGCCATTATCTTTTACTCCTATGACTGCTACTTTTTCAAGTATTGCTACTCCTACCGGACCTGTCATTGCTACTTCACCATAATTGTGTTGATCTTGTTCTGATACTATCCTTAGTATTCTTCTTCCATACACCCACCCAGTTGGAGGTGGTCCGTGCGATCTGTATGAGAGCCCTTGTCTCCATCTAATCTGGAGAAATTTGATGTGGTTGTCATCATCTGAACTGATGGGCTTTGTGTCTTCATGTGTTCATGGAGCAATTACCTATAAAAAATTGACTTTATTTTTCTTGACTTTAAAAAAGGAACATTATCTCAGTATTAACTTTATTTTTCTTGGGACAGGATACAGTCAAATATGTTGAGAATCATGTTCAGATTGTGGGAGAAAGTGTTAAAAAGTTCTATTCAGATGTCATGCAGGATTTGCTTCCCCCATCTTCAGTTGACTCTCTGAAAGTTCCAGCCTCTGACTCATCTGTGGAACGATATTCTGCTAGTGGGAACTGCAAATGGACAAAAGTAGGTATAAAAAAAGTTTCAATAAGCGTTGATGCTCAGCGCCTTACTGAGTATTCAAAAGTAAATACGTGTGCACAATCTACTCATGAAGGTCATGGAATAGATAATTTGTCCCCACCATCTTGGGGGGACTCTGTGAAAGAAACTAGCTCTGAGTTGCGTTCAGGAACATATAGTATTGGCAGTGTCCATAATAATGCAAACATTCATCTGGAAGGAAATCCAGAGAATGATAAACTGTCGGGAGCAATTGGCTACGTGAGCGGAGCTTCATCATTCAGTGCACTATTAAATGAAAATCGAAGAGCATCATGTGACAAGACAGCTAAAATTTCAGAAAGTTCTAACGGAGTTGAAAAGGTTAGGGAACATATTACTGATGTCTCAGTTGATACTGCATCATCTGACATGCGTATTCCAGCGAACTCTGTTGGAAATGAAAGAACAGAGATGAGACTTCCAGAGTCTGATGGACTCTCAGAAGAGTCAAATGGTGACTATTTCCTGTTCATGTCATTGGCTATCGTTTCTCAGTCTTTGCTGGTTGAGCTCTTTTGACTTCTGGTTTTGCAGCTGTAGACATCTATACAGACAATAGGGTGGTTTTTGTCAGGGGTTCGCCTCTGGATTCTGAAGTACAGCACAAGGAATTTGCCAGTAAGGAAGATTTTGTGTCTCGTCCAGGTACTGTAACATCTCATTTAGATGCTTCACATGAAGCTTTTCCCTGAATTCTCTTGACGAGGAGAAAAAGGTGGTGATATTTGTTGGTTTGATTGTGTTGTGTAAAAGTGGATGAAGACGCATCCATCCCTGTTGCATATTACTCATTTTTACATGTAAGCTTTGCAGACATATCAGATGACTGGAGTTTGGATGCAATCGAGAGTAGTACTCTCTCTGAACAGGGAGTAGAAAGCAGTCAAGAATTTGCTAAGGTGACGCATGAGGAAGCCTGCATTCTGGTGGATGGTGATGTACTTCATTTTATTGCACAGAAGGAAGGCAAATGCAGGCCATACAAGGTACTTTCTCTCTCTCGCTTTCTCTGTCTCTTTCTGTCTCTCTTTGCAGTTGCTTCTAATTGGAAATATTGCTCAGAAGAAGATTCAGGAAGCCTTTTCTTCAAGAATGAGGTCAGCAAGGAAGCAGGAGTATGAGCAGCTAGCAGATTGGTATGGTTATGATGGGAAATCCAATGACGCATTGGCAGAGAGTTCGATGCTAACTTTTTCTGTGGTTGACGCAAAGGAATCCGCAAGTAGTGACCTCATTGAATCTGAGTGGGAGCTTCTTTAGGCACCCTCATGCTGCTTTGTGTAAATAATTAGGCAACTGCAGTGCTTATGCAGCCCCCCCATTGTAGCGAAGTGGACGAAGGTGCTGTGCTGCACATTGACAATGGCTGCCAAAATTCCACCTCCTATAGAAATTTTCTTAAGTGGGCAAGTCAAACAAAATGAAGGGAAAAAAAACCATGCTATCTACTGATGAACCTTATAAATTATCTACAACTACTAAGCCCTCCGTTTGTAGGGTTAAATTCAGGTCTTTTCACTTACAAATGCGATGCAAAATATTAGAATTCCTATTCGGTGACTAGTTTCTGTTCTATTCTAAAGCCAGATATCAAATTGATTAAACAAACTGGATTATATCATGACCCTTGGCATATGTGCATAATGGGTACAGATAGGAACTGGAATTCTAGTAAACAGGTTTGTCTCCAAAACAAAGCAAATTAGTAAACTTGTTTGGTGGCATCAAAGGCTGTTGAATGGTTTGGATCTTTTGCTGATATTTTTACCGACTCGTGTGATCCACAAATATTCAGAACCATAATGGTTAGTAGTTGTTTAAACATTTAGTGAACTAGTTTGATCAGTGGGTTTTGTTGGGTGAGCAATGCGAAACTGCACAATTCGATTGGTCGCATTGCTGCGAAGCTGTACAACTTGGTCACTTTACGAGAATTGCGAACTATTTCATTGTCTCGAAGTATCGATGGTTTTGTGAAGGAAACCCATCTAAACTCAGCTGCCAGTTAAAAGAGCGATCCAGCCAGATGTTAAGAACTAGAAGAAGTGTCTCTGGAGCTGTCCAAGACCATTGATGCGTACAATAGCCTGTTCCATGTATCAGGCACTCCGGGCAAACACCAGTGGCTGCAATCGGCATAAGACTTTGGTTGCCTTTTTTGCATTCGTGTCAGCAGCTTCCCTTGCTTTGCTGTGTAAATTGTTGGATGCGCGTCTCTTCGGTACTGAGATAGCTTTGTGATGTTCAATAACCTCACCGGTGTACTCATGGCTCCAATTGTTCTTTCAACAACTTCTACCATTGAATTGGGATAAGTTGCCTGCTTGCACTCATCCTTGCTGAGCTTGGTTTGATTATAGCACCATTGCTTCCCTTTGTGTTCTGGTGATATGCTACGAAAAAAGACCTTTGTACTGCTCTGGTCTACATTTTGATCAATCCAACGAGCCCAGGTCTTCATGGCCATCCCAAACGCCGATTCTATCTCCATCTTCTCCACCAGTTTTCCATCATACTGAAACAAGTCCCACCTGCAAATTTCTCCCATTTAAGTGTTTGTTTGGGATGAAAGTTTTTTCGACCAAACTATTCTTTTAATTTTGTGTTTGGAAAGGTTGCGAAATTCAGGTTAAAGAAAAATCGCAAGTGCCTCTCAAGCATAAAATAGCCCACTTCTCTTTGGAAGGCGTAAGCCATTTTCAGCCTTTTTTATTCACACCAAAAAATGTTTGTAGCCCATTTTAAGATATTAACCGGGCATCAAAAAATTAATAACTTCGTTGTAAAATACTTATAGCTGAATATATTTTTATTTATTTGTTCTTATTCTACGTTGAAACAATTCACAAACGATTAGAAAGCTTACGCCTTATTCTTCCCTTGGTGAATCCACCAGTGACCTGTGTTGAATACCATAATGTCAGCGCCACGACATTTCCACGCCGAGGCAGAAAGTGTGTCTAGTCTTAGGATTTTACTACCATTTTCTGGGTTTTCTTCCAATTGCACTAGAAAAGGGCTCCAGTAGAACTCCAGAGTACAATTATACTCCTGTTATAGCAAGAATGTTTGTCTTGTCAAGGCCTATGGTTTTTATAGTGGTGCGGCTGAAATAAATATATATGCAATTGTTCTTTCTTACCTTCGCTCTGAAGACCTTGTACACGCCATTTTTCACGTCGATGTGAGCTTGTGAAGCGGGTATAGCAGAATAGAGAAGGCAAGCAAGAGACTCCCACTGGTTTCTGTTGAGGGAGTCCCCAACAATAGTTACTCTCTTCCCTCTAAGTCTCTCTAACATGTCTGTACCATTAAACCTTAAAACCAAAATGGCTCAACATACGTGAATCGAAGTTGGAAACATCAAGTGAGAGTTTCAAGTTTGTAATTTTACAACTTACCTCGGAATCTCACACCCTTTAGCTTCCCAGCTCCATTTTTCGTACTCGAAATCTGGCCTTCCATTCCTTTGGCAACTAACCTGATCACTAAGAAATGGACACTGTGAGACACTGTACAGAGGACTTGCCGTGGGATCATAAACCCATTTTCCATCAAAGATATTGCAGCTATCTTCTTCCTCATCTATCTCGTTTCCATGGTAGTCCGCGGTGGTGTTTGATGTTTGCAAGAACTGCACGTTAGCTGCTGGATGCTGATTCGAGTCATTAGAAAACGGCAGTGGTATGGCAATGTTTCGAGGAGGTGAAAGGTTTACTCTGTATGGGCCCTGACTCAGAAGGAAAAAAAGGATCATGCAGCCTATGAAGCTTGTAAAAATGCAGAACATCCATTTTTTGTTTATGGTGGAATTGACCTCCATGCCTGTACTATTGTCTTCTGTTGAGTAGAAGAGTTGTGGTTTGTTCAAACTTATCTCTGGGGCGACAATAATCAACCTACGCCTACTGTTATTTAAATGACCAGTCTACCCTTTGCCATCTTATGTGGCCAACACTAGTGATTCTCAATTTCTTTTTTTAGGTGGTTTCCGTTGCTATACAATAGTTATGAACGTCAAATTTTTTTTTTTTCCGTAACTTTATAAAGTTAGCCATCTTGCCACGAAAAATCTGTATTCTCATATGCATGACACACAATAACACTTAAATGTTCAAATCATTACTTACATAAAAAATTGGCTACTTAAATGGGAGTTAGTCAGTCTCTCTAGAGTTTGTCATGACGTTGAACCTAATTTATATGAATACTGAGTTATGTTCGTCCGAATTCAGTACACGTGAATAAATATCTGAATTTTTCTCGTTATTTAAAAAAAAAAAAAAAAACCTCAGCCGTCCATCACAAGATTTCTCGTTTGTAATATTGGAAGAGTGTTTCAAAGACGACTCTGCTAGAGCTGACCTACCTACCGAATGGTGCTTCCCCTTTGCACAATGTAATTTATATGTACGAGGTTAGATGGGTTCCACTATCATGCCAAGAGTCTTTCTCCTACAAATCCGTGATACTGTTCGAAATCACGGGTTATGTGTCATGTTTGGGTTCAAGGATGCTGCTAACGTAATTGTACTCTGGCCTCCAACTTGATTAGGACAGTTATGGGTGCCTAAAACGTGAACAAGATGGCTTTGTCAATACATTTCACTGGGAACTTTTGACAACTTAATATGGCGAGTGCAGAAGCAGCAGCACCTACCAGATGGTTTAGGTGAAGGCCCAGCCTCTAAATTCCCATTTTTGGTGGATGGTAGTTATAACGGAACAGTTTTTAAGTCAGTTTTCAACTTTTATTAAGGAGTAAGCGAGGATCATCTACTTTGTCGTCGCTTTGATTCTGCGTATTCCTTAGAACTGTTTTTCCTGCTTGTATCACTCAATTCTAAAATACTTCCCAACAAATTTGGCCAGTACAGGACAATGCATCCTGTACACATTGCGTTTAATTAGCACTTTCCAGTAGAAAGTTGAGGACCAATGTTAGGAGTTGCCAGCTTAATTAGAAAAAGAAAAGGACCAAAAAAGAAAAATAACATGGTGCACTATATATATATATATATATATATATATATATTTATATATATATAAACCCATTAGCCAATTTTCGGGTACAAATGTGGGCTTAAATAGTTTGAGGTGCATATAGCAAAAGTCGCAATAATCAAGAGAATGTAAGGTGTAATTTTTCCTTTATTTAACTTTCTTTTGGATTAGGCATAGATGCACTCATAATTCATATAGTGTAAGAAAGTTACAAATTAGTCACTTCATCTATTTCTATCTCTTTTATTAACGGCAGATGTTAGTGGACTTAAGTCTTAATTGGCCTTTGCTTTACTTTTGGGATAATTTTTAACTTTCTTGTATCAAAGAAATTGTGAGTGCATTTACGTCTTTGAACTGCTTTACAAAAAAAAAAAAAAAAAACTTTCTTTTTTGCGGGAGAAGTGTATTAGTTCTATGTTCCAAACAGCATACCTAGTTGGCTGTGTTTCAAAGGCTTGGTATATAGGCACAGCTTCTTTATTGATCATGTACTATCTTGGAAGCTGTAAGGTAGGCTACTGGTTCAATTTCGACATTTTCTTCCGGATTAGGTAAATGGGTGGCGGTAGCAATTAGTTTCTGTCAAGCTTATTTGATTTCTAACCCATTTTCGTCATTAGATTTAGTTGGGGATTGATGTGACTCATTCTCAAAAGGTTCTGCACCAATTCATCTCCTTTTCTTCGCTCTCAGTAATTGCAGCCAGAGGTATCATCAAGTAACTCAATCTTCTCGCAGTCCCCCAAAAAAAACACACAATCTTCTTGCAAAGGTGATAACAAATGTTTGGAGCACGATGGCCACATTTTATTGGCTGAATGGACTGCTAGAAACGAAAAGTTAGGGGCAATCCCTCTTAACGATATCCCTCTAACAATACTAGGGCACGTTGGTTTTCATGTTTTTTTTAGGATTCTGATGAAATTATGAATATTTAGGTAGTGTTAAAGTTATATAAAAATACGTGTAAAATTGTTAAAAGGGATTGGTGTGTGTAAAAAAATAATAAAGTGTTGTATAAAAATGCGTGTATATTATGATGTTTGGATTGTAAAAATAAAAGTAGGATTCAAATCCTACAAAAATGATGAAAACGAACATGCCCTAGATTTTCAACCCCTTGATGTGATTGCTAGTTTTAAGTGAATGGATCAGATTTTTTTTTTTTAAAAAAAGAAAAGATAAATAAATTTGGGCACTATTGTATTTCAAATTATTATTTTTATCATATTATGACTAATTATTAATTTTAGTCATTTTGCTTTCTCTATTGAAATTTTTCTTGCTAATTTAAATAGAAAATGATTTTCTAGAGCATGAAATGACCATTTTGTTTCCATAATTTTATGAGGATAAAATTGTAATTTCAAAGACGAAAAAAATCATTTTTTGTCATAATTGATAAAAAAAAATTTAAGAAATGGTGCAAAGTGTTTAGAATCAATAATAGACAAATACTATGTGATAAAAATAATAATTTGAAGTATAAAATGTCAAGACCCATAATATGACAAAAATAATAGATTAGAGTATAAAATGTCGAGACTCCCAATGTGACAAAATAATAAGGGTAAAGTACATAAACAGCCCCTGTGGTTTCATGTTTTGACAAATTGGTCCCTGTGGTTTCAAGCTTGAACACATTAGTCCCTAGGGTAAAACATCATGTAACAAAAAGGTCCTTCTGTTAGATTTCCGTTAACCCACTTAACAGTGAAAGCTTCCGGGAGACCTTTTTGTTACATGATGCGTACCCCAGGACCAATTTGTCAAAAGGTGATACCGCAGGGACCTACAAATTAGTCCCTGCGGTATCACCTTTTGACAAATTGGTCCCTGGGGTACGCATCATGTAACAAAAAGATCCTCTCGAAAGTTTTGACCGTTAAGTGAATTGACGAAAATCTAACGGGAGGACCTTTTTATTACATGATACTTACCCCAGGGACTATCCAGTCAAACTCATACCCCAATGACCAATTTGTCAAAACGTGAAACCACAGGGACTGTTTATGTATTTTATCTAAATAATAATTTAGGATACAAAATGTTGAGATCATAATTCAAGAGTACAAAGTATAATTCTCCTTAAAAAAAAACTAAATTTTCTGGAGAGGTAAATTGTTGTGAGATAACCTTTGCCAGCACAACAACTCTCGGGAGGCAAATTTAAATAAGAGACCTGCATCTAGTAGTTTAACGGCTTCACTCTCTTTGGAATCAAATTTGATTTTCTTTTCTTCCTTTTACTCTTTATTTTTTTAATTCGACCATTTACGTATTAATTTCCTGCATTGGTGTATGGCAGTGATTTGCTCTTTACTGCGGATCGATGCAGAGTCTTCCTGTAGAAGAAAAACATTAACAAATTTTAAATGGTCCCCAGTCTCTGCTCAAAAAAAAAAAATTGGTCCCCACTCCCCAGTCTCCAAATCTCCAGCGGACGCTTTTATTAATTTGGGCAGACATCACCATCGCGAATCGCGATTCCTCTGATTTGTGGGGTCGGATAGTAAAGAGACATAATAGATGTTTATGTAGCAAAGAAAGAGACCCCCTGTCGTCCTACTTTTTTGTTGTCTTCTAAAATTGAAGCCTTGAAGGTGGAAGAGGATTCGGTGGAGATCTTTTTCTGCTGGGAGTTCATGACCCACTTGGATATTAAGGCAAGTTAAAATGGTTATGGGCTCCAAAATGGATGCTTCCAATCCACCATTTTCGTAAGTGGGGCTGAATTGCTTTTAACTTGCGGTGCCCAAGATTTTACTTGGGAGTATTTGAAGAATGCTTTGTGATAAGGGATAAGGGAGATTGGCCCACGATAACAAAGCCCAAGCCGAAGGGATCGAATCCTGTAAGCTTGTCGGACCCGAAATCTTGAGCCTTACCTTGCCGCTTTGAACTGACAGACACAAGATTGAGATAAAAATAAAGTTCGTCTATCTACCCCTTCAAATTCGTGTAGTCGCACACAGTACTGGGATAGAGGCGATCATGGGCTTGCAGGCATAGAGATTTCTTGGTCAAGCTAGAGAAATTCGCCCCTCTAGCCACCCGGTGACCCGGGACCCATAAAAGACGACGGTTCAGGCCACCATAAAAAGATTATAACTCCTGCACCCTTACTTTCTATAAAGCTTCCATATCTTAAATCTCTTTTACACTGACTTAAACTTTGGAGAGTCCCTCCCAAAACTCCCTCCATGTCTTTCTTACAGGATCAAGCTGATCAAGCCTTTAGCTACATAGGCCATCCGAGGATCCAAGAATTTTTTGGCGTCATCACTTTGTATTGCTTCACTACAATTTCATGAATACAATGTTGTTTTAATACGCGAAGGTACACACAAAATTTAATTCTAAAGCCTATTTCTACGGATCAATTGACACTTCACAAGTCTGTTATATATAAAACAGAATGTCAGTGAGTAGCAGTTTGAATATTCTGGAATGCTAAGTTTGGCTCTGTGTTGATGATGAAGGGGGTGATTGTTATACTTTAATATGCCTGCAACAGCTAATCTAGACGGGAAGGACAATTAGTGTTGATATATGAGTGGTGTGCCGAGACGCCACCAATGGTCTGGTAAACTTCTCGGCTAGTTGATCTTTATTGGAGCTAACTAGCTTCTAGCTGTCTGGCTGCTACATCAGCAACCAGTTTTGTTAAACCTAGTTATGTTAGTTATTATTCTGATAGTCTAGTTAATTATAGCCTGTCTATGGGGCCGTTTGTTTCCTCGAAATTTTGGGGTCCCGACAATTCGAGCAAAACAAACGCAATTTGACATACCAACATTTTGAACCGTACTAATTTTAAGACGTTTTTGTCCCTGAAACAATTCACCATATTACCAAATATACCCCCATCAACAGAGGGTCGCTTAAAACCTTCGGAGGGCGGATTTGGAAATCAAGAAACACGTGGTCCCCACATCTGCGCGCGAATTTAATTCTGTCTCTTCTTTATTTACGAAATTACCCATCACTTGCACCGGTTGACTCTGCTCTGACCAGGGATAAAATTGAAACTTCAAAATGATGTCGGAAAGCACCTGGCAGCCCTCTGCAAAATCCAGCCGTGCCTCAGAAATTCACGAGTGGCTGAGAAAAGTCCCCCCGACCCCTGCATCCAACGATTCCGATGAACCCAACCATTTTTCCCGACTTCTCCATACTCACCCAACGTTGCTAAGTGATGACCTCCTATTCGTAAACAGAGGTTCGCCTTCTGCACGTCAATGGCCTCCTTGCGTGCTGTCCTCATTTTCCCTCTTTCTTCTATGTAAAAATCAGTCAATCTCAAGTCCTCTTCTACTTTTAATCTCAAACTAAAAATTACGGTTTCAGCGCATTGTGCATTTCTTCTGCCCCTCCCCCCCCTTTGCTCTTTTTGGGTACGGAGAGCCAGCCTTTGCAGCCCCCTTTTGACCACGCCAGATTTGTCTTCCAGCCCTCTTGCTCTCCTTTTTCCCATCTCCTGTTTCTGCTCATGGGTACGGAGAAGCAGCGGCCCTTTTGACCAGCCCTGAGTCCTGAGCTCCAATCCGTAGCTTAGAGGTGTGCAGCTTTGCCGGATGCACCATGGATTCCGCTGGTATGAGGAGACGTCTGAGTGACAGCTCAGTCACGGGTGAACAGCCCCTCCCTTTGATAAATGAGCGTCCACTGCATGGAGAAAGAAGACGAACCCGCAATCGCTCCTCCCGTTCCCTCTATCCCAAGCGGTGGAGATCATTTTCAGCATCGAGAGCCACGGCGCCCCACAAACGTCAGAGCTGGCAGGTCAGTTAACTCTTCAACGAATTTCTTTTTTTGCTTTTGCTTTCCTTCACTAAATTACTAACATTTGGTGGTTCGGATTTAATCCCACTTATTTCCTTTTTGCTTTATCTTAGGTTGAATTTGGAGTGAGATCAATCCTCTGATAGATATATTGGTTTGTGGCATCCTAGAGTCAAGAAGCATGTTTGTTCATTTGCTCTGTAAACTCGTTTCCGTTTAACGACCAAGATGGATTGCCTTTTCGTATCTACCGACTGTTCTTTTGTTTTTCCCCATCTACTATTGATTACAGGGGTTCTCAATATGCCTTTCCAATAAATTGCTCTTCTCCAATGATGCTGTCGGTTGTATTTGATTTGTTCCCTATTATGTGACAAACTGAGGCTTCTTGGTTTGGAGTTGTAAATTACCACTAGGCTGAAAAAAAAAAGGCAAGAAATTGGTCTGTTTGGGTCTATTATAATCGGTGTAAAACTATGCTCTAGCTCTTCTGAGTACCTACACCGTAGATAAATCACAACAAAAGAATTATAAGGAACAAATCTTGCAATCGAGAGTAGAATAAAATTTTTGGCACATTTTTATGGTTGCATAAAGAAGTTGTTGGCTGACATTGTAGTTGATGGGTGTATATGCCGGCTTAGACATGTTAAAAAACTCTTAAGACAGTGGAGTAGAGATTGATATTTTTTGTCCTATAAACAAATGGAGAAAGAATCAGTTAGAGCTGGCAAACATTTTGAACATTTTGGACAGTGGCTCGGTCGATTTGACATGAGGCTTTAGCTTTAGATAAAACCAAAATTCCAAAGAAAGTTCTGTTTGTGTTGGCTCTCTAAATATGACGTTTGGCTTAAATTTGGGATTTGTGGAGATGGCATTTTTTATGGGATTTATAACCTATGGGTCGTATATTTTGAGTTCCTTAGTTTATTAATTTTCTTAGGAAGGAAAGAAGCTTCATGTAGCCAGCAAATTTTATGAGGGTTAAAGCTTTATAATGTGTACATAGTTGTTGCAATTGCAATTGGATGCTGAGAAACTCACTTGCTTTTTCAGGAACTACGAGGCTTGGCTGTTGACAAAGATTTGTCATTCTGCCGCTATTGTAACAAAGGACTCTCAGCGGTAATGAATGACTTTTATTTACCCTTTTTTTGGATTGTGATTGCATCTCTTTGAATGTTCCTAGTTATAATGAATTCCTTTTATTTGCTGGTTGAGGACTGTTTCTTGCATTTTATTGGTTTTGAGAATGTCATCCACTTTTGCTATTTCAAGGACTGGTGATCAATTTGTTGTGGCATTAGAGTTTCATTTTACTCCAAATAAAATAGATGGAATTGGCAAGGCACTCAAAAGGTGGATTATATTAGCAAATAGCTCTTAACAGACTGTTGCTCAGGGATTATATTGGATTTCACTCATATTATTGACTTCATATTTTGCTGTCCAGGGAATGAAAATGCTGCAAAACATTTTATTGCAATTGTTTGGCTGATATATTTTTATGATTTTGTAGGGACGTTTCCTACGATCGGGAAAGAGAATGGCTGACCAACCGATCTACGCTTCCTCCATTCGAATGCGGCCGGTTTGCTTCTTGACTACTACTGTGTATTCATTACCATATGCTGATTTTTGTATTTGTCATGTATTGGTAGTCGGTGTTTTGTTACTTCTCAACTGAATTGCAATATTTGTTGGATTCTACTTCACATGATAATAATGGTTTATTGGTACTTGATGATTTATAAAAATCACATGCTCACATGTTGTAATTGTTTGATATTCTTTACGTACATTTGATAATGAATGTATATTTGTTGCTATATATTGGTTGTTAACTTATAGCGTGACCGACTCTGGAGCAATCCTAGCGAGGTACAATACCTCGTTTATTTATTGTTAGACGAATGGCGTGACAGGAAGTTTATAGACGGGAAGCCTGAAAATGGAAAAAGTATGGGATAGAATTACGGCAAATCTGTCAATCCCGAATATATCGGTCTCGCAAGTTGTAAATAAAGTGCAATCCTTGAAGGCGGACTACAAGGCCTTCTGCACTTTGAAGAAGCAAACTGGCGTTGGTTGGAATTACGAAACCAACACTGTCGAAGCGGATGATGTTTGGTGGGACAATTTCACACGGGTATGAGCCATCTTAGTTGCCCCTTTTTGTTTTCAAAATTTATATTGGTAGGTGCTTACTACCCTTCACTAATCCTATACTTGGGTATGTCTTAAAAATGCAGTCATGTGATCGTGCGAAGAAGTTTAAGAACAGGGACTTGCAAACTTCCCTGAGCTGGACCTACTGTTCGCGGAGAGCACGGCGGCTGGACTCAATGCCTACTCGTCGGGCCAAGGGGGCGAGACAGAAGAGGAAGCAGCCCGGGTCGAGGGTCAGAACCGTTATAGGCACGGGCCCGTCGGTCGTGTGACTGAGGAGCATATCGCCAGTGGGGGTCTTCGGACTGATAGCAATGGCCCTGCCCCTATGAACACCCAATCGGGTGCTAGGAAGCGGGGAAGTACTTCTATTGGTAGACGGGGTAAGGAGAAGGTGCAGCACAGTAGTGAGGATCTCTTCTTTGACAAAGCAAATACCTTGATTGATGGGATGACGCAATGCCATGGTGCCAGCAGCCATTTCAATCCTACTTTCCAGGCATGCATTGAAGCACTTGAGAAGATTGATCCTCCACTGACAGCAGAGCAGTACGTAATTGTCTTTCGCGAACTATCTGGCCACATGGACAACCAGACCGGCTTCCTGTCCATGCCTCCTGTTAGAAGGAATTGTTGGGCATGGTCCCTCAAATGAAGCCATTGCTCTGTCTCGCTTTATAGTTCATATGCACTTGTTTGTGTTTGTTAGGAGTATTATCTTTGCTGAACTCACTGGTAGATTGTTATGCACGTTTCCTTGTTTGTTATGAACAAAATTGATTATTATGGTATCCTATATTGATTTGTTCTATTTTATAGTAGTATGTTCTAACGCAATGATAACTTTTTTCGATTAATTTATAATTTCGATTTAATAATGAGCAGCAACGACGCACGGCACCCTGTTAGGATGAACGCCTAAACCAATCATCGTGATCAAGTTACTTGTACATTAATCGGTGAGTGCTATATAAGTTTTACTCAATCCATTTTCAATAGTAATTAATTTTTACACTTTTAAATGATTGATACACACGAAATACTGAGAAATTGAGGGAAGTGTAGAACGGATTTGTTGTGAAAATTAACTTGTGAAATATTTAATTATGTTATCTTCATAGTTACAAATCACCATTAGAGTAATTAATTTTTTACGTTCAACACTTGAGCAATATTTTGTACCGAATGTATTTTAAGTTCACAAGAATAATTTAGTTTTCTTCTCTCAATATTATGAAATTGAACACCTGGGCACCGATTTGACGGGAGTATATGCAGGATCTCTACCTTCTCAATCTATCAAGTATGGACCCATTCCAGTCATGTGGCATGGGCCAGGACGGTAGAGGTAATGGGTCAAACTTTAGGCCAAGATATGCTGACAACAGTGGCACAAACCCCGGTACGTACCCACAGTATTGGGGAGGAGGAGCTGGTCCCAGTGAGACACACCAATGGGGAGGAGAAGCCGGCCCTAGTGAGACACCAATGGGGAGGAGAAGCCGGCCCCAGTGAGACAATGCCGTTTGAGCAGGATGCTTCTGCAGTACAGATCATGTCCGTGCCGTTTTTGTGGCCACAATCCTGACTTGGATGAGAATATCAGGAAAGTTATCATGGTTGCATGTGCGGTATGTGTTGCATCTCGCAGACGGAGAAGACGTAACCAGCGCTTGCCCATGTTCCCAGTGGGATTACCGGGGGCGGATTATGTTGAAGGGGTTCTTAATCATCCCAGTACAACAAATTTTCAGAACAATTATCGGATGGTGCCTAGGGTTTTTCGATTGTTAGCTGACATTCTAGTAGCAGAGGGCGGATACAAACCCACGGAACGTGTGGGGGTGCAAGAGGCATTGTGTATGTTTATGAAGATCGTAGGGCACGGAGAAACTCACAGGCAAGTTATGGATCGATTTCAACATTCTGGGGAGACAATTAACTCTTGCTTCCATGGGATCCTGGATGCTTTATGCAGATTGGCACCTAGAATTATACGCCCATGACACATTGAGGGCATCCATCCACACATTGAAGGAAACCCAAAGTACGACCCCTGGTTTAAGGTACATGTGTTGTTAGCTCCCACTAATCATATATCACTCTTTTGGGCTAAGTACATTATTCAATGTATGAATATCTGTTTTGGTCCTTTATTTGTTGGGATAGGACTGTATCGGTGCGATGGACGGGACACACATCGTTACTGCTGGGGTCTATCGTAACATTAAGGCGGCGTATTACGATCGACACAACCAACTGTCCCAAAATGTATTGTGTATATGCGACTTCGATATGCTGTACACTTTTGTATATAGTGGTTGGGAAGGTTCTGCACATGATACACGTATATTATTCGACGCAATACGGTGTGCACCCGGATTTCCTCACCCACCACCAGGTAATATAGTATACAATTTCACAACATGTTTTTCATGCAATATTTATCATTGCATATAAGTAAGTATTCACAAAAATATATTTACAGGGAAATATTACCTCGTCGACTCCGGGTATCCATGTATGGAAGGGTACCTCTCACCATACAAGGGAGAGAGGTATCATTTCCAAAACTTCAACACCGGTGGCAGCGCAAGGGGATCGCAAGAATTATTTAATCATAATCATAGCTCGTTGAGGAATATAATTGAAAGATCGTTTTCGGCGCTGAAATCACGATTTGCAGTCCTGAAAAAGATGACTAATTTTACTTTGCGCACCCAAGCGAAGATGGTGGTAGGGAGTTGTGTTATACACAACTTCATAAAGTTAGCTGGAGTCGAGGATGATGCGATTTTTCGACAATGGGGTAACCCAAATGTTGTGGGTGAGACAGAAGAAACCGATGACCAAGGGCAGTCAGTGTTTGGCTCTAGTATAGAGTTTCGAGATGAGGGTGCAGCAGCCATGCGCGCAAAAAGGGATGAGCTCGCCAACATGATGTGGATGCATGCGCAAGGCAATTTACCACCATATTGATAATTTATTATCCCGCAAAGCGTGGTGGATGACGTTGTTCCCGAAAGTGGTGTACGATTCAATTTGGTTTTTAAGATTATGGATAAGAATTTATAATTGAAGTTTGGACAAGAATTTGTGATAGGATTAAAGTTTGTGGTTTTTCATTACTTCTTGTTGGAAAAAAATCAAAAACGAAACTCACATTCAAGGATGGGGCATGAAAAAAAAACAAACAAAGAAGAAAATAAAACAAAAAAAAATAGACGGAAGACTACTTGTGGAATAAGGTTGGCGCGTAACCAAAAAAGGGTAAAAAAAAAAACAGAAAAACAAAAGCGTGAATGAGTTTGGCGGGTAACCAAAAAAGGGGGAAAAAAAATAAAAAAACAGAAGCATGCCGCATTTCTTGTTAGCGCGTAACCAAGAGAGAAAAAAAACAACCGGAGCACAGATAAACGGTAAACGCGTGTCGGCGCTTAACAAAAAGAAAATAAAAATATCAAACGGACAAACTAATGATTGCAATCATTACCATTAATTGTTACGTTAAAAATTTTCAAAAATAATTCAAATTTATTTCAAAATTTCAACAACTTTTCACAAACCCCAAAAAATTTCAAACTTTCCAAGATTCCAAAATTTTGGGAATATTCCTCAAAATTTTGACAAACAAACGCCCCCTAAAAGCTACGGTTTCCACTGTATATTTTAAGACACTTTACCAATTCTCAAATACAGTTAGAAGTAGTATTCAGCAGATCTCTTTCTCTCTTGTTCTAAGCTTGGAATTCTACATGGTATCAGAGCAATACACGATCTTCAGCACGCTATTGTTCTTCTCTACTATTTTTCCTTCAAATTTTCTTTGAAGACTCGTTGACGTTCTTTTGAGGCTAATCGCTTGATTCTGAATCATGGCCGCCTCGGATACGACTGAGACTTCTGCCACTCTACGCACCACTTCTGTAGTTAATAGGGCTTGCAGGATCACATTAGGTGATACTTCTCACGCTCCTATTGTTTCTCTGCCTCGTAATCGCAAGAATTACTATTCTTGGAGCCGTATGTTGCTCATGGTGATTGGTGCTCGTAATAAATTTAGTTTTCTTGATGGTAGTATTACACGACCTGCTTCCATTGATTCTAATTTCAGTGCTTGATATCGTTGTAAGCTGATGGTCTCCTCATGGATTTGTGCCTCTATTTCTCTGGAAATTGCTCAAGTTATTTTGTAAATTGATTCGGGTGAGAAAATGTGGAAATTGCTAAAAGAGAGATATGAACAAAGTTATGAACCTAGGATCTTTGAGTTACCCCAAGCTATTAATAACATTACTCGAGGAAAATCATCTGTTAGTGCCTATTTTACTTGATTAGAATCTCTTTGGACTGAATTGCATCAATTTTCTCCTATGCCGATTTATAGTTGTAGTGTATGTGTTGGATGTATATGTAGGCTTTTGCAAACCATTGCTGATCGTGAAGAAAAAAATCTTGCTATGACTTTTCTAATGGGATTCAGTGAGAATTACCTAGCTGTATGAGGTAATATTCTCCTTATAAAGCTTTTTCCTTCTCTAAATGCAATCTACTCTCTGATCATTCAAGAGAAAAGATAAAGAGCTTTCACTAGAGGTCCTTCTTTCATTCATGAGGATGTCGTCTACCAAGATGGCATCTCAATCTTCTTCAATTGAGATGGTTGTTGCTGTTGTTTAGAGAAAAGGTTTCAATACCAGTACTCCAAATGGTCAGAGAGATCGTCCTATTTGTACTTACTATAACAGCAAGGAACATACGCGGGATGAATGCTTTGAGTTGAATGGATATCCTCCTAAATGGGTGGTTAAGAGTAAACCTTATAGTGATTCTCATGCTAGTAATCCACAGCACTTGACACATCAAGTTTCTGCCACTGTGGAGGCTGTTGCTCACAATCCTAGTCCTACTATTTCTCAATAGCAAATTCAACGGCTTCTTTGTCTTCTTCAGTCCCAAGTCAAGACCGAATCATTTTAATTACACACCACCGTCATTTGATGCTCCTCAGCCATGGAGTTTTGTGAATATGAAAAGTAGTTTACCTTCCATTCACACTATTTGTCCTCACATTGCTTAATGTCTTTCTTCTTCATCATTTACACATTTGCACTCTCCTCACACTTGGATTGTCGATAGTGGAGCAATAGACCATATAGATGGTTCTCTTTCTCTTATTTTCAGCATTACCAAATATGTTAGTGTTAATGTTAGTCTCCCAAATGGTCAATTTGCCTATGTCACTCATATTGGCTCGGTCCAAATCTCACTTGATCTGGTATTGCAACAAGTTTTGTTTGTTTCTTCTTTTACTTTCAATTTGATTTTCACCAATAAACTCAACTTTGTTTCTCATATTAGAATGATTTTCTTGTCTGAAAAATGCTTTACTTGGGACCTGCATGTTTGGAGAACAACTAGAGTGGCTGATCGAATGGGTGAATTATATTCGCTTCTGGTTATGTTTGCACTTTATCTAATTTCCCTCATTTTTCCGTTTCTTCAACTTCTAAAAACAAGGATGCTACTGCTTAATGGCATGTTAGACTTGGACACATCTTTTTTCTAAAATGAATCTTTTACAAGATGTCATTTCTGATATCAACGTTCATTCTAATAATGCTTTATGTGAAATCTGTTCATTGGTCAAACATCATAGGCCTTCCTTTTCTCTTAGTTTAGTAAAATATTCTCAACCATTTGATATTGTACATTGTATTATTTGGGGTCCCTTTGCAGTAGCATTTCACACTAATCATCACTATTGTTTTTTCAACAGTAAATGATTATACGCATTGTACTTAGGTTTTCCTTTATGAAACTCAAATATGAAACTCGCATGTTTTTAAAGTCTTTCTTTCATTTAGTTGAGACTCAAATTAGTTATAAAATCAAAGTCATTAGATATGATAGTGGAACCAAATTCAATATGGATTCATTTTTCTCAAGCAAATGTGTTATTCATCGACTTAGTTATCTTTATACACCCCAACAAAATAGGGTTGTGAAAAGGAAACATCAACACTTCTTAAATGTAGCACGAGCACTTCGTTTTCAGTCAAATATCTCTCTCAAATTTTGGGATGATTGTGTAATGACTTCTACTTATTTGATTAATAGAACACCTTCTCCTTTCCTTTATCATAAAACTCCTTATGAGATGTTGTATGCTGTCAAAACATCATATTCCCATCTAAATGTATTTGGTTGTTTATGCTGTTATTGAGGTCATCAAACTGATGTATTTGTGATGCTGATGTAGTTGTGACTACTGATGTAGTATTTTGTTGACTCTGATGTAGTTGTATTTGGCACTTATGTAGTTGTATTAAACTATGGTGTAACCTCCAGGATGTTGTTGCTAGATTTTGTTTTGTTATCATCCCGGCAGTAGATAACTTGCAAATATGTAAATGCTGCCACATTTTGTTGTTTATAAAATCCATGAATCAAATCTGGTTAATATATGGCACTGTTGGAGTTTTTTTATGTCTTCCAAATGTGTAAACCATTCTAGTGTAATCTTCTCAGCATTGTAACATGCAAGAATCACATTGAAAACATGATCTCATTTGGGATAGAAATTCTAGTCATCCTCATACATCTTTAGAATATAACAAACCAAAGTACATTGAAGCTAAAATGACTAAAAACTTCATACATATGCAAAATACATAATATCAAAGTGCATTGAAAATCTATAAATTCCAAGAGCTTCATACATATTCAAAAGATAGATGCCAAAGTGCATAACTCTGTTATGACATTTACAGATGCCACTACATATAACAAAGCTACTCTAAAGTTACAGGTTCTACACATGCTTCAAATCAGCAATCTTGAAAAATCTGCAACTTCAAATGTGCAACCTTGAAAAATCTGTAACTTCAAAATTGCTTCATGAAACCTATAAAAATCAAACGATTGTCTTATAACCGATTGATTAAACTTGCCTTTAATGAATCAAGAGTAAAACCCAGTTGAATATTGACATACCTGCTGAACCCAGATCTCAATATGTTGAATGAGTTACAAATTACTTCAGATCCACAAAATAGTAATTACTTCATATCTATAAAATACTACCAGATCCACAAAATACAAATTACTTCAAAACCACAAAATACTGCTAGTGTCAATTATATACACAACACTTCAGATCCACTTAAAACAACAACTACATCCCACACAACACAGAATGCACCACTTTAACTTTGGTTAGATGCTCCAGTACCAAACTCTTATGAACCCAGTGGCACTGATTCTTGATTATCCTGCACATTAGACCCTTAATGAAATTGGATCTACAACCCAAGCCACATGAACAACTTTAAAAATGCGTTATGGACTTGCAACGTACCTGACTAGTAGCCTCACTGGCATATCTCCCTCTTCCCTATCGCCTGCTCTTCCTCTACCTTTTCCTCTCCAACTAACCCGTCCTCTACCTTGACCTGCAGATGTTGCATCATTAGGGTCCTGCACCTTGAGTAGAAAATGGTTAAAATAATTGCAAAAATACACTTGAACATAAAATTAAAACTTGAGATTACTAAACGATATCACATCCTGTCTGCTGAAGTATTAGATCCTTTCTCAGTGCTCTTCTTCATTTTTTTTTTTACAAACCTTTTTATTGGGGTTTTCTAGATGAGGGCATGTATGTGCATTGTGACCATCTGTGCTGCGGTTCCCACATTTTACAAGATACTCGCAATGACTAATCTTGTATGGGATTGCCGGCTCATCTGGTTTCCTCCTTGCCATTCTTGGCCTTCCCGGCTGAGTCATCACATGCGAGGGTAGTATGTTTAAGTTGACTATTGGTGGCCATGCCTTAGGACCTGGCACAACATGTATGTCATGCTCGTATGACTTGAAGTAGATCGCCAAGTGTTAACAGCTTGCAACATATTCCTCTGGTCAATGTCTACAGAGGTAGATGGTAGAACATGCATGGATACATAGAATCCCACTCAATTGCCACTTCCCACACGAGCACGTTATCGCACTTTGATCAACAATACAACGAGGGCCATATAGGTGGTCTACCTCAAACAAATGGCCATTCTGCAATTGGCATACATAAATCCTCAAGTCGCTCTTAGTTTTCTCCAACATCTTGAATATCTTGGGGCACAGTGCATTTAGTGTCTGTTGGAGTGCTGCCTCAGCTCCCAACTTCTTCTTGTGAAACCTCTGGAGCAGTTGATGATGAATTATCTCTAGCATCGTAATCATGGGTTTATCCCGTGCATCTTTAATCCAAGCATTGAATGACTTGGTTAGGTTGTTCGTCAACATCTCACTTTTTGCTTCCATAGTCTTTGCAGTTTGAGGTAGTTGTTGTAGCCAATAAGTGATCCTTGTACACCTTCCCTTATATCCTTTTGACTTTAGGTTTGCATGAATATGGCGAAGGCAGCATTTATGTGCAATATCAACAAAATCATTGACGAGAGCGAGTCCTAAGCCCTATAAGTAAACAAGTGCACTATAAGCATTTATTTAACTAAAATTGGGAAGTTAATATCAAGGTACATAAATAATACATAGAATTGTTGCATACCTTCTGCCCATCACTCATAAATGTCCATCCATGATCAATAGCTAGTCCAATGTCTTCTAACAGTAACCTCATAAACCAAGTCCAGGAGTCCCAGGTCTCGGCCTCAACAACCGTGTCTGCAATTGGAAACATATTGTTGTTCCTGTCTATCTCGATAGCACAAAGTAGCTGGCCACCATACTGGTCCTTCAGATGGCATCCGTCAACACATACAATGGGCCTACAGTGCTTGAAACTCGCCTTGCACATAGCAAGGCATATACAAAACCTCTTGAAGTGGTCCACATTTTTACAAACCATCACGGTGGTAATTGGATTCCACTTCTCAAGGGCCAGAGTATATTGGCCTTTATACTTGAACAGTGGTAACAAACTCACATTGCATGAGATGCATGCTTTTGGGTCAAATACAACCTAATAAACAACAATAGAATACATAATAAACAAATTAGGACCATTGCTCAAAAATTATCCTAAGAAAATGTTGGACCACAGCTTCACTTAATTGCATGTACATAGACATATTGAATGAGTCAAAAACCTAAGGACCTAAACTTACTAAATTTACTTATACAACTGAGACAAGACAAAACACACGACAAGCAAGCAACAATGAGTCAAACAAAATAGAATCTGGCTCCATTAAAAGACAACAACACTTTTCAGTTTGAATATATGTCTTTATGTACCTAGCACAAACACTTTTCAGTTTCGAGGATGAAAATGCTAAATAAAGAAAAGCATGTAGCAACGAGTCAAAAAAAAAAAAAAAAGAATCTGGCTCCATTAAAAGACAACAAACTTTTCAGTTTTGGTGAAATAAAACATTGTCTTTATGTACTTATGTACCTAGCAAAAACACTTTTCAGTTTCGGTGATGATAAAAAATGCTAAATAATATCAAGAGGATCACCTACTATATTGACACAGGGGAATCCATTCACTCCATAAACATCTGATGATAACAAAGGACATAAAACGGTCCCCTACCTCCTAACATTACTCACTGCCCAGTGACCCAATTCGTAGAGAGTAATCAGCGTCCTCCATTAGCTTCCACACGACCTAAACTTGGATCTTGCTCCTACGTTGACTCAAACTCAGATGGTAAAGGAAAACACACAGTAGCAAAGGGGAAATTTCAAAGTTTCACAGCAGATCACGCTAAGGCTCACAATGGGGGAAATTTTGGCACTCTGAAAACCTAAGGGATTTCGATCAACTGCATTTTGAGGACTCAGGGAACAAGAGTGTTGCGTTTTGAGGATTCGGGGGACAACACTATGATGTTGTGACACCTTTTAAGTGTTGCGTTGCATTTTGAGTGTAAGTGCAAGAGTAATTTAGTGAACTCTCTCTGCCTCTGCGTTGCGTTTAAGTGTCGTGACATCGTTTAAGTGCTGCAACAATGTTTCAGGGAACTTTCTCTGCCTCTGCATTGCGTTTTGCTGCATAACTTGTTTTGCCAGGATGACGGTGTTTAAATTAGTTCAATGAGATGGGTGCAGTGCTGCGTTTTGAGTGTAAGGGCATGAGGGTAAATCACATATGTATTTCTATTAATGCCTGGACGACGCCGTTTTGATGAAGGTGAGTTGTCCCTCTGACCTAACACAGAAGTGATGCCACGTATCGTCGTTGCATATGTGGTAGAGAGCACTATTAATAATTTGGACGGAGGAGTGACAAAAAGGTGTTTTTGTAAAAAAAAAAAAAAAAAGATTCAAGGACAAAATTTTTGAAGGTTGAAAGTGAAGGACTAAATGTTGGCTTTTGTGCACAATCGAGATTTTGATGATTTCAATAAATGGATCAAGTTTATAAAACGGACATCTTCAAAGACAAAGACGTTTTGATGAAAGAGCCAAAGACTTGAAGAAAGAAGATCAAGAAGATGCAAGGAGCTCAAAAGTGAAGTTTCAAGACCTTAGGGTATAAACCTTGTAACTCTTAGTTTCACTTTTGACAAGGATTATGAATCACACTTGCATATCTTTCAAAACGTGCATAAACCGTTTTACCTTTTGTTTGAAACATTAAAATGTTTTTAAAGGTTTTAAAACACTCCAATCAAACTCTCAAACCTTTCTTATACTTATGGGAAGTAAGTCTTTAAAATTGGGTGTTTCAAAGAGGTCAAAAACGTGGTTTTAATTGAACCGGATCATGTGCTTAAGTTGAGGAGGTCGACTGGCTGGTGAAGCGGTCGACCGGTTGATTTGAAATAGATCCGTTGAGCTTCTGACAATATGACCGTTGAGTAACGGTAACTTGAAGCAGTCGACCGGTTCATGTAACGGTCGACCAGCTCGTTTTAACAGACAACTCCCAACGGCTATAAACGGCTAGTTTTCATATGTGGCCTATAAATACACCTTCATAACGTCCAAAATATATACACAACAACCACATATCATTTAGATCACTTGAGAAATATTCCAAACCTTCATATTCTATATTTCTCATATCATTCACACAAAACACACTTTCATATCCTTGTCTTTGTGTGAATCAAGAGATAGAGCCTTTCAATTTCACATCCACTATTTGAGAGAGTTTATTCTTGTAATCTTCCTATCCAAAAGAAGTGATTCTTTTAGTGAGGTTGTTCACTAAAGAAGAAGCTTAGAGATGGTATATCTCAAGCTTGGTTAGGTTGTGAGTGGTGAGCCCGAAAAATCAATTGGGTGGGTTTGAGTGTTAAGCCCGGAAAAACACTTGTACGGTTCTCTAGCACCCGGAAGCTAGAGTGTATGCTATTTGAAGATAGTGGGAAAACCTCAAAGCTCGGTGAAGGAGCTTGAGGGGTGGATGTAGGCGGGTTTGCCGAACACCTAAAAATCACGTGTTTGCTTCTCTATCCCTACTCCTTACATTTAGCACTTATTTACTCGTTGTTTTAATATACTTGTGCTAAATTAGACTTTACTTTGCAAACACGGTTTTGGGGGTTAAAAGCGAAAAAGTTTGGAAACCCAATTCACCCCCCCTCTTGGGTTGCCTTAATCTAGAACTAACACTAAATTGAAAAAGTGCACATTTTTTTAAAAGAAAGATGAATTATCTCTTTCTCCCATTTTTGCTAATCCCTAAAATGGTATCAAAGCATTACTCCTATGGTTTAGCAAATTTTTCTTCCCCCTCCTATTTTTTTTCTTCCTTTTTTTTCTCGCATAAAATACTTTTGTTCTCCATTGTTTTTTGCCTATAGGATGGGGCTAATGCCCGTAAGTAGAAGGGGATGGCATGAGTGTAATGCAATCAACATGTCATCCCCATCGTGGGGTTAGTCTCCCTGAGGTGCAAATCAATGTAGGGGTATTTTGGTGGAACTATTATCCATTTTCGGTGATTTCTAGTATTATTTTTTTTTTGCTCTGTTTAGGTGTTGATAGCTTTCGAATGGTGGTTATTGTTCTTTGGTAATCTCTGTTATTGTTGGTTATGATTCTGGTTGCTTTCGGAGTGCTTTTTATTGTCGACGAGGTTCTCTGCCACTTTGGCAACCTTTTTACGATTAGGTAATCTCAACGTGTCCTCTGGTTATGCTTCTGGTGTGTTTTTCTATCAGGGGTGAAGTTCTTGCTATCTCCAATTACTTCTGTAGTGGCTAGTGTTGGAAATATGCCCTCAAAACTAGTTATTAAAATAATTATGAGATAATTATTTCTTTTATTATCACATGTATTTATTACTTGTTGGGTATAATATTGTAACATAAGATGTTTTACAGTTACATTGTTAAGTTAAGTGAAATTATAGAAAACTCATGCCAATCATAAATGAATCAAAAGGCAGGGAGTATGATTTTTCGGTTCCTTGTTCACTTGACAATTGTTCTAGACCGAGTACATATTTATGTACAAATAGGTCTACACTCACTGAGCCTCTATTAAATAAAATGATAGACTTCGTCATTGAGGTAGTGACTTTAAGCAGACGAGCGAGAGCACTGTAAGAGTACATACACTGAACGAGATTAAATATGAATACCTTATGGAAGTGATCACTAATGTTGAGAAGGTATTCAGCACAATTAGTTTATTGTATCCTTAGATTTGAGAGGTTTATACAGGTCTGTTTGTTGTGTACTTGTGCTTTGACCGAGTCATTTGGTGATGATCTTTCTAGGTCAAATATTTCAGACAACGTTAGGTCTTGCACATGATAAATGAGCTTGTGTAAATGCTCAACAAGGAGTCCACCAGTCTCTTTGTGAGACATTATATTCAGTATATCTATATAGAGTTAGACTCAAAAAGAAATCATTGGCCAGTGGACTTTTGTGAAAATGTTTTTCGAAATTAACATATATATTATATATTTATTTGTGAAATTATTTTAGAATCAATTTGAAAGTCCAAAGAGTTACAGATTGTGAATTAAGAATTATATGAGCTAGAGACTTGGTCAATAGTATTATTTTAGTCCTATTAGTTAATATGGAATATAGTATGGTGAAAGAATAAATAAACAAATAATTATTAGTAAAATGATTTCATAAAAAATAGTCTCACTATCTTGGGGTCAATTGTGATATATTAATGAACATGATCATAATTTGTAGAAGCCCATAAATTCGAAATACAAAATATAAGGGAGTTAAATGAAAAAGAGTTTTTCATGATGATCCTATGGTAGAAATTTGATATTCCTAATAATCTCACACATAAGCACAGGAGAAGCTCTGAGGAAGTCATTATAAATAGTTCAGAACTTCATTTGAGATAAAGAGAAGTCATTTTCACAAGAATCGTTCTCTCTCTAAAAACTCTCTCTTGACTTCTCTCTTAAGAACTGTGTACGTGGATCTGAAGGAGGCAGAATGCTATGGCTGCTTGATTTCAATGATCTAGATTTTCGCTGCGAATCTTATAGCTAGCAATACTCCTAGTGAGTTGTGATAGCTTAGGGCTATGTTTGGAAGGTCAAAAAAACAAAAAAATTTCTTAATCTTAGTAAAAAAAAACTGTTACTGGGGATAATATATATTTTATTAGGGTTTGTAAAAAAAGCAAAGAAATTTTTTTAAAGATGTTTAGATATAGTTTGAGATTTTTTGGAGTTTGTGAAAAGTTGTTAAAAACTATAATATTTTAATATTGTGTAGGAGTTTTAAAAATAATAAAAAATATATAATATTATACTATCGATTACATAGAAAACAAAAAACGAATATTACAACTACTCATTCGGTTAAATATTCATGTGTTGAGTGTTTCACAAACACAATAGAACACAACGTTATACAAATAAAAACAACTTGAAATTGCGACATAATATTCCTTCAACAAATGTCTCTACCAAACATCACTGAACATAAAAGAAATAATATGCATATACATTAGCGACTCCGCTCACTCTACAACCAACTGGCAATTTGGTCTCTCTTCGCTTGCATTTTCGTAGAGCGGGGATCTAAAAGTTCTAGTGCCTCCATCTCAGTCACATCATGCTCTATGTCGTCTTTGATACACTCGATACTGTTGTCACCCAAAACCTCGTAAATTACAGTGTCATCTTTGCACATTTTCTTAAAATTGTGCACACAACAAGCCATGATAAATCATCTCCTGACGTGTCAACTCATATCCTGGCATAATTTTTAATATTTTGAATTTTCTTTTTAACTGCCCGAATGTTCGCTCCACGACCATTCAAAGAGACGAGTGTTGGTAATTAAATAATTTAATCGGACCACGTCCAAAGCCAGAGCCACAATAATCCTCAAGGTGATATCCATGACCCTTGTAGGGGGCCAAGAAACCAACTGTGCATGAGAAGCCAGAGTCAACGAGGTAATATTTTCCTTTAATGTGACCTAAAAATAATAATTACATATACATCCGCATACATAGATAATATTTACTTTTTGAAATGCCTATAAAAACTATATTTTTCATACTACCTTCGGGAGGCATTGAAAAGTTACTCTCTGCTTTACTTAAGGCATCCTCAAGCACTCGTGAGTCATGGGCGCTATCTTCCCAGCTAGTATACACGAATGTGAACATCTCGTCAAAGTCCACTATGCGTATCACGTTGTGTGAGAGCATTCCTTTACGAGTTCTATATCGGTCTTGTAACTCTGGCTCAACTCCAACATCAATTAAAGGGTCATTCAATGCACCAATGCAGTCCTAAAATGAAGTATATTATGTTTATTAGATACCCAAGTGTATGGTTACTCAATAAAAAAAATCAAGGATCAAGCTTGAAACCATAGATACAATTAGCTCTTTTTATAAGGTAGTCTACAGATGTGCTAGGAACCATGGATAATAATTCGGGTTCCCAATAACGTATGGGTGCACATCGTCTGTATATCTTGGACGTATAATATCCTTGGACAATGCACATATCCCATGTAACATTGCCGAGAAGTGTCGATTAATAGTCTCACTGAAGTATTGGAAGCAATTGACGGCTTGTCTTTGTCCCATTGCATGCCCCACTATGCATGAAAAAAATTCCTACAGCCTCCTCGATTGACACTTTGTCTGTTCCTAACACCAAGTTCCTACTTCTTAGGGTATCACACAAAGAATTGAAGGTGTCGATCGACATTCAAAATTGTTCACGACATGTGTTTGTGTTAGAATTGTCCAACACCTCTCTTATATACACAGATCCTTGCAAAATGGAAGTATGTTGCAGAATTTTAGATGGAGGTACGAGATAGTCCTCAAACAACATCATGCTATATAGAGCTACTTATGCAACATATTCCTTCTCAGCCTTATTTGATGAGCCAAACCCAGGAATAGGATGAGGCTCCATGTATAGATAGCGAGAATTTTTTACTGCAACTTTAATAAAGGTATAACTTTGTTAACAATATAACTGAATGTGCGATCAATATAATTTTATGAACAACATAACAATATTGTTCAACTTTTTGTTAAAATATATTCAGAATCAATAAGTTTAGAATTCAGGAAAAGAAAATTCTACATGCATTATGCACAGATTTTATGGTATTAGGTACCTAATTAGCATGCCCATGAAGAATAATTACTTAACATAACATCTACAACTACCCCTACTATAAATATTATAATGTCTCGACTTCTACCATGTGGAGTCGGACACTTTTAGGCCAAGCTGAATCCAAACACATGTTGGGTTCCTATATGATGGAGAATATTAAAAAACTTGAACATGTGGTTCATAGCTATTGTATTTCAATAGCCATTTTCACAGAAGTCATCAATTTGACAAAATAACGTAAATGAAATCAACTAGTGGCAAGTATAATAGAAAGAATTAAAAAACCAGTTCATGGAAGAATTGTTCAGGCATCCTAAACAGAGTCAGATCAATATTCTTTAATTGGGTTTCTTTGTTCCTAGAGTCAGTATAGTAGTGCGAGGACTAGTGTCTCTTGTATCATGGCCATATTGTTTTATGATCTCTTTTGGTGACCAATTGTTTTAACAAGATTAACCGGTATAACTTATTTCCAAAAACATACAACTCTTAGTGCTCCACTACCTAGAGTGTTACTAGAAGTATCTTGGTATAAGATAACTTACAAAATAAACATAATCTAATCAACTAATAAACATAATCCATAGCAAGTGTGCTCAGACATCAGAATCCAATAGCAAGTGAAAAATACTCAAACATTAGAGTCCAATAACAACATAAATAAATACATAAACATAAAGACATGTACTCAAGCAAGTCATGATCGAAAAATAACAATTGCATAAAACCCAAGACCCATGAACTCAATCCTAAAATCCTTATACTAGTGAACTCAATCCTAAAACCCCTAGACCTGTGAACCCAATCATAAAATCTCCAAGCAAAGCTATTATGATGATCTTAATCCATCTTGATAAATGCCTTCCTCAATGCAAAATCTCTCATCATAGTCTGAACTGCCGTGTGGAATTTATCATCTGGTAGTTTAGGTTGGACTTCCACGAGGAGGTCAATGGTTTCATCAACATATTTCTCTTGTTCGGGGGTATACCTACTCTGTAAGTAGGTCAAGGATGATTTCAACCATTCCTCCCTAATTGCAGAAGTGGGGTTGGGTCGTCACCTATGCGCCCCCGTGCTGGAACCATTGCCAATAGCAGGCTTCTTGCCAAATGCGGGACTAATCCAGCAGGTCTAGATCGATGTGAACACCCCTATTTTGTGTAGCCTCATCAAAGGCATGCTCCTCCTCACAGGTAGGAGGGGTTTGTGAGGAAGACTGCTGAAGCACATCAGGGGCCATATTCTTACCGAAAAGTTCCACCAACTCGTTATAATAAGGACAACCCTTATTCTCATACTTTGTACATTCCCCTTTTTTCTATAAAAGAAAAGAAATAAGAAAAATAAAAAAACATTTAAGCAGAAAATAAAAAGGGCTAAATTCATCCACTAAACTTTGGAGAATTGATAAACTAGCATACTAAGGCCAATTGTTTCCACCTCCAATCATCAACCACCACTATTTGAGAATTATGGTCTCAACCAACACCAGTCATGTTGCCCAGAGTTATGAAATCCTTATACTCAGTTCTCACCTGGCCAAATTTGTTGTTCACTTAATCTGCTTTGAGCCCAGGCATACTATGTTGTATTAGACTAGCTACCCTACGAAAATCATCCTTGCTTTGTTTGTTTTTTTCCAATACATGCCCATGCGGAGCTCCCTAAGGAAAATATCGAGGTGGTCTTTGATGTTTTCGTCAATCCATAACTTTTCCATGGCGAACTAGACAATATCAAATTTTGTATGGCATTATGGCATTTTTAGAAATATTACACCACCACTAACAATATGAGGTTGGTCATCAAATTCCGCCAATGTAAAGATAAGTTTATTCTAGTGATATAATATAACATGAATGAATCATAAGTGACAAAAAGTGCCAACAACCACAGGGTAAGCAATATCAGTAATCAACGATTACGAAAACAATCATAATGTAAGCAATACTTACTCAAATATATTTGTATACCTTGACAAACGTTGGTTAACTTCTAAACATGTCATTGATTACTTATCACAAAACTTTCTATGTGAACTGAATGAAAGAAAGAAGAAACACGTATTGTGGGTTGCTACAAACACTTTCGACAAGGATGGAATGGAGGGATCCGTTCTTTACCAGACTGTAGAAAATGGCCCTGCACACATGAGAAGAGACATCTCAGCTCAATAAAAAACAGAGATGATGTTATAATTTCAAGTTTGTTTAATTTCAGAATTCTGTGGGCATAAAAATACCCCTAAAACCAGCGGGGTAAATTATGAAGAAACACAAATGCGAAAATAGATATCGAAATTGGAGATCTGGCGAAATTGATGTGAGAGTGGGAATGGATTTGAGGAATATCTGACTACGGTTAGAATAACGAGTGAATGGCGCCATGGCTCTAGCCTTTGGCTCGGAATCGACCTTCCGAGGATGCTTTTGGTACTAGATTCAGAGCTGTATTGAGGCCATTTCGAAAGGGTATTTGAAGAAGGGGGATGGTGAGTTTGGTCAAACGATGCAGCCTTCTGTCGACTCATGGTCAAGAATCTAATTCCAATGGTTGTCTGTGAAGAGCCCAGAGATCAGTCATTTTGACAATGGTGTCCGACTTGGATTGATGTTTGCAAGTCACTGAAGGGAGATGAAATCCAGACAATTACCTCATGACCCCTACTATTTTATAGTTAACAAGGCAAATGAGAGAGAGTAACGTAATTTTACATCTCTGTTTTATGAGTGCATCATGTCAGAACTACCAGTGGTCATTATTTCAAACTTATGTTGCAGGGACTTCTTTTTACTGTATTTACCCTTTACTTTTCTTAAAGAACACTTGTGAGACAAGGGCAATATGGACAATCTATTTAAAAGATCTTATGTCTGTTTTGAACTTAAAGGGAACAAATAAATTTTTTTTTAGGATATTCTTTGAGGGATTTGAAAATTGTTTAGAAAATCTTTTTCAAAGAAATACGTTTGGGGCCAACATTTGAAAAAAAAATAAAAAAAAATTGAGACTTTTTTAGGTACCAAACATAGGATAGATTTTGATTTATATGTATTGGATGCTAACATAACATGTTTTATCATGAGATTTGAATTTTGTTGTCATTATAACTATGGAAAAAGGGGTAAGAATTTTAGGTGGTTGAAACTTATGTCATGCAATTTGCTTGAGATATTAGCCGATGAAACTAAGAAAGGCAACAAGCTCTCCAACACAAATAAGCCTTGCTCATTCAACAATTAGGCCCTCTTCACTCGCACGTGTTGCAAAAGAAATTTAATTTGCAGTTGATTGCCATTTGAAGCATATTGATCACATCCATCTTCAAACTGTAACGACCACTTGGAACATAATTGTTAGAGTTCGTGATAATAAAAGCGGTTTTGAGTGGGATGACAATTTGAAGATGATTACGTGTTCAAAAGAGACTCGTGACAAAGAAATGCAAGTATATTTTTTTTTTTACATCATTTATGTTTACAACACTTTCATTGACCTTATTCTTTACTCATGAATGATATATCTATCATTTATGTTTATATGCATTTTCAAATCACAAGCCATTTCTCAGGCAAAAAAAAAAAAAAAAAATTGAAATGTACAACGAGATGGCAATTTTGGTAGGAAAAACTATGGCAAGTGGTTCATTTTCAAAACTTTTTAGCGTGTGTGAGGAGAAACAAAATTCAATAAGGAAAGGACCAGTTCACTTGGAGATGGAGCGTGATGATATTTCTAATGGAAGGCCAGTTGCATCTAGTTCAATATCATCAAAATCAAAATCACACACTAAAAGAGATAAAGTTGCTCGTGGGTTAGAGAGTAATTTTGTTATGATTGCTCAAGAGATGCATAACTTTGCAAATGAACATAAGGAAATAAATTTATCCTACTCTTTTGTTGATGAACTTACTATGGAATGATGAAGATGGAAGGTTTTGATGAAATTTAACTTGCATCAGCGTTTGATTACTTAATAGCCAATGAGAATGTTAGGAGGGCATTCAACCAAAAAAATATATTAACCTTAGAAGGCTTTGGTTAGAGAACTTTTTCAACCAACATTTTTAGATTGAGATATGTTGGTGTCATTTGATTGATAACTCTTTAGTTAGCATTTGCTCTAGCATTTTAGACAATGTATAAGGTTGAGTTTATTTGGTCTACTTTTATTCTTGTTTGGACAATTAGGTTTCATTGAAGATGATTGTGTCGTTTTCATGAACACTTATAACATTTTGATTGAAAAACTTTTTGAATTTGAAGGTTGCATATGATAGTTTTATATTCTTCTCTTTCTAAGTCACGTGGACACTTCTCCGTTAGTTGGATAACTGCAATTGAATGATGGAGACCAATTTTATTGCAAAACTATACCTCAGGGACCTTCACGTTGAAATCAGTACCTCAGGGACTAAAATGTTAAAAGCTTAAATCATAGGAACCTGTACAGTAATTAAGCCATGGCGTCCACGTGGCCCATTTAATAACTTGGCAGGAGAAAAATTTTTCATGCCATGCGATAGCTTGCGATTGGCGCTAAGATGGCATTTAAAATTCAGGTAGGCACCATTCCATCCATTGGTTAATGACAATTGATGGAGATTAATTTGTCTCAAAAGCTCACCTCAAGGATTTGACGGTTGAAATCGATACCTTAATTAAAGACTAAAATATCAAAAATGTAAACCACAAAGAAAGGTACGATAATTACGCCTTTTTATGTTATTATGTAAATAATTAAGGGTGTCAAACATTTTTAAAATATTTTTACGAAAATATTTTAAAAGAATAACCAAAGTGAAAAAGGAAATTTTTTCTTAAAAATATTTCAATGATTTTTGTTTTTTCATAAAATAATATAGTTTTACGGAACCTAAGTAGTGCTAGCTAAAGCTTTACACGCAACTTCAGTGGAGAATCTAGCAACGGTAGGTTGCTTTATTAATATATTCTCAAGAGTTGAGATTGTCTCTAAGCGAAGATACAAAAATCATTTGTGTTCTTCTGGCCAGCCTGCCCAAACAATTTTCTGGAACGCTACAAGACTAGTGGAAGAAGAGAGATGGGATCTAAAGTCTATAATCTAAGGTGTGGCAGAGGTATCAAAGATTATATATATTTTATAGCTTGATAAATTAGTCGCTATAGAGTTACTTTTAACAACAAAATTAATATTCATCTCTAAAAACACGAGTTTTAACTAAGTTGTTATCAGAACGAAATTAGTTTCGCCACTGATAATTTCGCAATTAAAGATCAAATTTGTTGTAATGGAGATGCATAAATTGACAAATTGAGTATTTAGATAGCAAACAAGATACCATAATGTGAAACAGACCCTTGTCAGATCAAATATATGAAATCAGACCCAAACTTGCAATTGTAATATAGGAAGAGGGTGCGTGTAAATTTTTGTCTTGGCCAAAATATGATCCGGTGTATTGTTTTAGCATGACTAAATTAAGAGTCCTTTCTGTGCGTAGGAAAAAATACAGATCATTTTTGAAAGGTTTCTCCAATGTATATTTGTAGTTTTATCGAAACTGTATATTGTGCTCCCTAGCTAATTAAATTCCTTCCTGTTTCAAAAATTTCTCCCATTTAATTACTTAACTCATATCCATTGACAGTATTCGGGTAGAAGAGAAAGACTTATACTCTCAAATGGTGCCCAGTTTATAAATCTCGTAGACTTTGTCAAGAGACGTACATGTAGTGTACATGAGATTATGGGTGATTAACAGTAGTGTAGGTGACGGTTTAGCGAAAACTGTCACCGTCACCGCAATTAATGGAATCAATAATTGACACCGCACCGCTAAGCACAATAACCGCCCTTGCTAGTAACGGTATTAACGGTAACGGTTATACGGTAACCGCTTAAACCGTATAACCGTTGGGCCAAAATAAAAGGGCTTTTTTTTTTGCTTTTCATTTTTTTTTCACTGTTTTGGGCTGTTTTCCTTGGATTTTTTTGGACCATTAAGACCATTTGATACCTATATATAAACAACAAATATAATCATTCAAATATCATAACCTGTTTAAATTTCCAACATAATATCATAATCAATAATCATATCAAATGGACAAATATCATAACCTATTCAAACATAATGTCATAATCATTAATAATCATAACAAATATAATAAGCTGTCCAAAAGTCTAACATAATATCATATTCAAACATAATGACTAAAGTCCAATAAAAGTGTCCAACAATGTGACATAAACCAACTAACATATTCCAACAAAAGCCCAACAAAAGTATGTCACATAATCAATAATCATCTCAAGTCTCAACTAGAGGGAGTTAACGGTAGTGTAGATAATGGTTTGGCGAAAACCGTCACCGTCACCGCAATTGACGGAATCACATATTTGACACAGCCACCGCACCGCTAAGACATAATAACCGCCCTTACCGGTAGCGGGGTTAAAACCGCCGCTGCCAGTGAAAATGAGCACCCCTACATGAGATTGGTCCGGCAATTCCAGATCTCCAGTTGGTGGGATCGATGTAATTAGGTGCTGTCAACAAGTTGCAGGGCTCAAAATGTTTTTGTGCCCACAATCGTACACATCAATAACAGAGTCAAAAAGATGAAGCTCTTCACTTCTTCACGAGGGATGCTGATCACTTATTTGTTTTGTCAACCACCAGTGTACGCCACAATATCCTAGACCATAGGAGAAACTTTAAACCACGTCATGTAATCTAGATTGCAAATGAGATATATAGAAAATAGGCTTAATTCTATGCTTTTATAATTAATTATATATATTTTTATAAAATACCACGTCATCAAATTCTGTTTAGTGACTAAACGAGAGATTGATAGCGAGAAGGGTCGGAGTATGTCATGAATATGTGATCTTAAGAACCGATTTGTTGCAAAATAAAACCACAGGGACTGGAATATGTCACGAATATGTTAGATTAGAATCTAGCTAATTAGGCAAAGGAAAAACTGAATGAAACTTAGAGTCGAAGCAAATGTACCCCCAACTGCTTCTCGATCGCACTAGTAGTGGTACTTCTATTTTCATTTAAAATCAAATTATTGAAGTTTGAGTGGTAAGAAATCAATAGGGACTACTTTATCCATAACCAAAACTAACTTTTTATTATAGTGGATAAGCTATTCAAGTCCAGAAGGTGGTTGAGGTGGACAGACGTAAGCAAACATAAAAATATCAACTTCTTTTAGCATCGGAGCTTCTGATATGTCTTTATGTAGACCGTCCACATGTGTTTTTGCAAATAAAGGTCTTGATGCTCTGGGGCCAGGCCAAAATTGTAGCGTGTGAATTACTGGTGGCAGCAATATGCAGGGAAGGGAGCAACTTTGGGTTTGAAACCTCCATCTTTAATGCTGTGATAAAAGCAACTTGTTTCAGCCCCAAACCATGGCCCAGTGCCGCCCCTTTGATCGTATTGATTGGTTGAATGAAACTTCATTTACACCCAACAAATTGAGTCATCCTTTCTGCTATTATCAGGTCCACTCATTAAAGATGCTCTCATGGGCAAACGAAAAGCAAACCGCTGCTGATAAAAAGTCTTGGTTGATTAAAAGACAAGTCAAACTTTGGTAAACTTTCTGGATTTATTAGATAATATTTTATTGCTAAAAAGAGAAAAAATTGTGACATCTTTATGATGATATATATACAATATTAGCTAGAGATAAAAAAAAAAAAATGGGGCCGGTTCCAAAGCCCATCATGTGACTACAGCAGAACAATGACAGAAACGTTTTTGGACAATTACAGTTTTGGAAGCCGCCTAGCAAGTGCTTTGTCTTCGTCAATTTGTTTGAATGTGGGGTTTTATAACGTGATTCCAAGAAGAAAAAGACAAGTGAGAAAGTTCAAAAGTCAATTATGCACCATTCTGTTAAGACCTTATGAGCAGGCCTGCAATAGTCCCCAAGAAAGGGCAATGTTATGGGTAACTAATCTCTCAGGTTGAGTGATAAATTTTGGGATGATTAAAATTTTAAATATGAAAATTGGTAAAAAAGTAAAGAGAGAAAATAAAAAAGTTAGTGAAAAAATTTATAAGAAGTAGTGAAAAATTAAAAAAAATTATGAAAGTTAATGAAAAAATGATTTTTATAATAATAATAAAATTTTAGAGAATAAAAATTTTAGTTAGCGAATTCTAACTGTATACTTTTCCAAGTGCGCTGGTTTTAGACTGCAGCTGAAAAGGATCTTTTGACGGGGCCGATGGGTTTCTTTAATTCCTCCATGCAGACTCACCTCTTTGAATTAAAAGTTAGTCACCGACAAGACATTCTCTCATTCTGTTAAATTGTTTTGCTTGGAACAAAGAGCATGAATCCTCGTTAATAATTAATTGAGAAAAAAGAAAGAAAGAAAGTATTTATATGATTTTGCTAAGTGGTAGAGGTAGAGCAACCAACTACGAACAGGCCGTCGATAGGTGGATGAAATCAACCACAGCAATAGCTACAGTAAGCCAAACAGAGTCTTACTAAATAGCATAACATATATATTAACATGCATGAGCAGACCACCAGCAAGCACCATCCAGGAGCAGAACCACAATAATAATCTTTTGCAATCTCTAGACAACTATCACACAAGAAACCTTAATCTATTGGCCTTTTCTTCTTTAATTAATTGCTCCTCTTTTGCCCTTTCTTAAATGGTGGGCGATATGCCTAACATAGTACAGCTATTTCTCACCTACCGTAGACCATTGGTTGAGTTAAATCTTTTGGTACGTTATCCATAGATTAGACTATGCTTTCCGTACACATATTTCTATTGTCTCTTGCAATCTGTTCCACACCTCTTTTTTTTTCGTACATCTATATAAACCTTTGAATATATACTTCTTGACATGTCAGTTAAAAAGGTCTCAGCTGTTTACTCTAATCTTGGAGTACGACTGAACTTCCCTGGTAAAGCACAGGATTTATTGATTTCAGTATTAAAAATTTTCCACAAAAATTTATCTTTTATTCTTATAAAATAAACACTGGTAAAAAAATTATGATTAATCGAAAATTTTAACGAAAGGCATACTGTGTCTGAAATTAATATAATATAATAAAAATGATATATGGAGATGCAAAGTAGTGTAAAAATATATTTATGTCTTTCTTTTTTACAACTCATGATACATATATAATATTGAAATGAAACAGTATTGCACCCACCGATCGAAAACAAAAGGGCATCTAGAGGGTGATCAGTTGGCATAGGTCAGAGTCATCAGCCGCGGGGGTGCGGCTGCCGCTGACACTGCTGTCTACCACTTTAGAAAACTAAGGTATTTTGGAGTGACATTAAAGAGGTAAAGAAGTGAGTACGTAGACTAAGGTGGAGATGAGATCCCATGGAGGACGGCCGAGTTAGTTAAAATCACTCGTGTACTGTCGGCCATCTTATGCGATTATAAATCCTACCTCTTCATCTATTCCTCAACCTTAAATCCTACCTCATCTTACCTTAATCTATATGTAACAAGAGTCTTACATGTGGTTTTTTTTTTCAATGAATTTTCGGATTCATTCTCTACGGTTTTCCATATTTTTCTAAAGACCTCGTGCCCTCTATTATTATTACTTCACCGAATTACTTCACCGTTGGTCCTTAAATTCGCCACTAGCCCTTTGCATCCTCTTTCTTAATTTTTCTAAATTGTAATTTTTGTCTGTACTTTTAATATATAAAGTTAGTCGGGAAAAAAAAAGAGAGAGTCGTACGTGTGTCAGTGAAAAAGGTAACTTGTATTGTTTTTGTTTTTTTTTTTTCAATTTTTCTTTCTATTGGGACGTTTCTTGGACAATTTTTGTGGGGCCAGCCTTAATTGTGCGAATAAATTGGTTCCTAGAGTGACATTGCAGTTAACTTGATTAATGGAATGAAGGACCAGCTTCAACTTGTTGAACCAAAAACCAAACAAGAGAAGTGGGACACCAGCAATTAATGCATTGCTCCCTGACACACTCTAATTTCTATAGATTGATTTGAGTAATTTCCGACCAAATCTCGTGTAACATCACTTGACTGATCGTATAAATTTGTTCAAAGCTCAATTATATATATTAGTTTTATAAATATGCATACCTTGGGGTAAAACAAAATGCTATGACACATCACAAAATACATGTTTTGTGGACTATCCCCTTTCTAGGTTATAATACTGAATCTGTTGATTTATTTCCTTCTCTGTCATTGAGTTTTGTTGACATTAGAAATATGTGTACTGAAAGCATTCTATATATATATAGACAAACTGGATTTGTAAATGCGACCACCATTCTTTAGTGAAAAACAATTTGAAGAATATGGACCAGCAATTTTATGTCATTTTTTCAAACTTGTTTATTTGAATTGATTTTATTTTATTATATATATATTTTTTACTTTTTTTTTTGAACGCATGTGTTGCAATTTATTTGCTATGATATTATAGTTGTTAATTTTTGGAGTGTAAAATGATGGAATCACCTATATTATTTCTGAACAAAATATAAAAACTTTTATGAAAATTTTGAAAATCTAAAGAATAGTTTTAAAAAATAGTCAAAATTTAATGAACCACCCACAAAGAAAGGAGGTAGCATGCGCACAACAAACTCTGACTTGATGGTACGTTACTGGGCATGCGAGTTCTATATAGCGCATTCGGTATCTTCATATTCTATAATCCACGAATTCGACCGCATTGTTTACAAAATTTCGGGTCTTCTTTTCCATCTACGATTATTCCATAATTTTTATAAATACAAATCTCATTTTTGATAGATTTAAAAATTCTTTCACAAAATAATCTATCTTTTTGGAATAAAATATTTCACCGGTTTATTATTTAATTTTTTTAATAAAAAAAAAATTTGATCCCATTTACTTGCGTTATATACGGACAGATTTATCTAATATTTACACTAATTAAATTTAAAATTATAATAAAATTTAAAGAAATTGACCGGCCAATTTACTAGGCTCATATTTAATTCAAGAATACTTTCGTATAAATAATAATTTAAGCTCCCTAAATATGCGTCTAACGCAGACTCGTACAGTACCGTTGTCGCTTTTTGGGTGTGTTTCCCGCTATATTTAATCTTCTGCGCAAAAAGTTAGTGAATCTGCTACCAGAAAATAACTTTACGAAGCATTTTCAATTCTGTCTTTCCTGGTGGGCGGAAGTGTCTCCCATCACTGCCCTTATTTCAGAATCAATCTCATGATATCATGATTCCAAATTTCCAAAGAAAGGATTGGATTCAACCCCACATGCCAAAGAATCCAGCCAGACATTTCAGAATTACTGTCAGTAAAGAAATTAATATTAGAGTAAAATATAATTCTGTCTGTCTCTCTCTATTTCTCTCCCCACCCACAGCTTCTCTCTCTCCCCTCCCAACATTGTGCATTATAAAACGCACTTGCTTCAGACAACTTTCTTCACTCCTCGTCGTTTTCTTCAACAATTTGGATCGAAACCCAAGGCTATAATGGGTTTCCTACAGTTGTTCCAAGCACTGTTTCTCTTCCTGTTTTTGTTTTCCCACCAAATAGAAGCTGAGGATCTTGTTTCCCTCAGTAATGCCACTTATTTCAATGCCAGGAAGCTTGCAGGCAATTGCGACTGGTTTCGTGGTAAATGGGTCTACGATGCTTCATACCCTCTCTACTCCTCCTCTTCCTGTCCCTTCATAGATCCACAGTTCAACTGCCAAAAGTACGGCCGCCCTGATAACTTGTACCTCAAATATAGATGGCAACCTTTCTCCTGCGCCTTACCCAGGTACCATTTGCTGCCGAATTCATATTTATATAAACATGCACACGTGTGTTTAAGCTGTGATTGAGGTTTAATTTTGCGTTGCTATTTGGCTTGCACACGGTAAATGCTTGTGAATTTTGTTTCATGGGTGATTGAGAATAAAAGTGGCACAGGTTTAATGGGATAAAGTTCTTGGAGAAGTGGAGGGGGAAGAAGATTATGTTCGTGGGAGACTCGTTGAGTTTGAACCAGTTCCTATCACTAACTTGTATGCTTCACGCATCGGTGCCAAACTCCAAGACCACATTCATCAAGAGAGATGGCCTGGCTTCAGTGACATTCGAGGTGAAGTTTCTGAGTTTCGCTCATCTTTTTGTCAAACTTTCCACACTATGAATTAGCTAGAAGCCATCATTAAGAGGCTCATGAAGCACGCGTGACCTTTCCCTTTCTCTCTACCTTCCGAGAAAGGTAAAGTTTCTTTTGAAACAAGCCATTCCAATTCCGCTAGTTACGAAGAGGAAAATTTTGAATTTAAAATCTGTTTTGACTTTTCTTTCTGCAATATGAGCTATATATAGAGCAGTTGGGTACTGTTGTTTTCAAACGAAGACGACGTGCTTTTGAACCTTCATATTTCCCATCAATTCCCTATTGGCATATTTGGGTCTCCAAAATTTTCAAATGGTAACTCATGAGGACGGACTTCCTAGTTTATTAGCAAGGAAACTGCAGCCTTTTCGGCTGGAGAGCCTAAACGCATTCCTTGCCAATCTGTGTGTTAGCTAGCATGGTGTGAAGGCATTGAAAGTGGAGCGTGATTGGTGGTAGGCCTTTTCTTTTTGCACTTTGCCGGGAACATGTCAGGGCTCATCAGGTTGTTAGCTTGTGTGAGCCATTAAATGATTGAATCCCAGACAAAGTTCACTTTCACTGCTACTCAAAAATTTTGAACCAAAAGGCCGCAATTTAGAGTTCAGTAAAGGTAGAAAAAAAATTGTTTCTGAACAAAATTTACTGGTATTTTTTTTTTTTTTCACTTCTGGACCACCGAATTTAGTGGTATAGAATGCAGAATACATCTTTGAACTTACAAGTTTCTACACTGCAAAATTGGCATACCTCTTCCTTGCCCAAGTTTTGCTTGAACTTTGATTAGATGGTCCCTCTCCTTCGTAATTTTCTCAATTTCCTTACATATATATGTACTTTAATAGTTTCGTTTTTTTATATTCTTGCTGAAATCCCGAAATAAACGTACTTCAATCAGCAACAGTCAATATCATCATCAATGTCCCGATATACAATCAATGTTGGGGGTGCTGTCCACTTGCCGAAAAGCAAGGTGGGGGGACCTAGCTGCCCAGGTCCCATCTAAGCTGCCATCTTGATTCATCCATCATAGGCGACAGGCGACTCAACGTTGCTTAATTAGAGGATGTTCAAGAGTGTAATTATTAGAGAGGGACCAATGTCTATCATCAATTAAATCCTCGTATTTTATCTTAAAATTCTTCATATTTTAGTTGTGGGGGTGGGTTGGGGTCATATCATGGACCACTCATCGACTGAGTTCTCTGCTTATACGCTTCTACTTGCCAGTAAATCTGCAACGTGGCAAATTGGGGCACCATGTGTATTCTGCAATAGAATTGGGACAGTCTAACTTGCACCGAAAGAAAGTCAACGGGGCAAAGTCAGTCCTAGTAGCAATAATTCTTCTCATCACGGTCCTAATTAGAGGGAATATCAATCACCTATATGACTCTGAAATGTGATTTCAGATGATATTAACAAAAAAATACCTTTAATTTTTGGGTATATTGATAAAGAACACAAGTGCTAGTAGTTAAATAAAGTAAAATTTTTGTTTTGTTAAAATTTTAATTCTTATATTTATGACCAATGAAGTGATTTCTAATGCAGTCTTTTGTGCAAAATCAGAGCTAGGTTGAACCAAGTTTTGATGTGTGAAGTGAGCCTATAAATTTGTTTGGTTTCGAATTACCCATTTCTTTATTTGTTTTTTCTAGGCTATCTATTTCTGTATTTGTCACACACACTCAAGTTCCATTTCTTCAACATTTTTCGAAAAATTTCTGCTTCCAAACCCCCATCCCCTTTCTGAGCGTGAAATATCTGCCTAACTCACTGCAACTTTTTACTACTCAACATCCGGGGAAACAGAGGATGATGAAGTTTCTAACCTTTTCCATTGACGAATCTCAATATCTGCAGAGCTATGGAGTTAAGATACTACTGTTCCGGACACCATACCTGGTGGATCTTGTTAACGAGAAGGTAGGGCGAGTTTTGAAGCTTGACTCCATAAAGAACGGCAATGCTTGGAGGGGGATGGACATGCTTATCTTCAACACCTGGCATTGGTGGACCCACACAGGGAGAACTCAACCGTAAGATCATCTCTCTCTCTCTCTCTCTCTCTCTCTCTCTCTCTCTATTATATATATCATATCCATCGTATGAGTTGAATGGAGATATCCAGTGGTAAATTCTTGTAAGTTACTGTTGCAGATGGGATTATATGCAAGAAGGGAATAAGGTGTACAAAGATATGAACCGTCTGGTTGCGTATTACAAGGGCTGACAACTTGGGCGAGATGGGTCAACCTGAACGTTGATCCTTCCAAAACCAAGGTCTTCTTCCTGGGGATTTCTCCCACCCATTACGAGTATGCAATCCGCTCTCCTACAAAACCATACTTCAGTTGGCTTTAACGATTTCAGGCTTTTACTTCGTTGATGCTTACTGTTTATGTTACCTGCAGGGGAAGGATTGGGATGAACCGTCAAAATCATGCTCCGGTGAGACCCAACCATTCTTTGGTCTGAGGTACCCGCAGGCACTCCTATGGCTTGGGTGGTTGTGAACAAAGTGTTAAGCAGAGTGAAGAAGCCGGTCACTTTCCTAGACGTTACGACGCTCTCACAATACAGGAAAGACGCACACCCATCAGCTTATAGTGGCGAGCATGGTGGCACGGACTGCAGCCATTGGTGCCTGCCGGGTCTACCAGATACTTGGATGAGCTTCTATATGGGAAACTCTTTAGTTGAATATAGGGTGTGTAGCAAATGTCCTAAATTAGGAAAACATCCCATAATTAATGTTTTCAATTCTAGGAGTTTAAATTAATTTAATTTCCATTTTTCTTGTGTAAGTGGGCAATAAGAGGGTTGATGCCTCAGGCTCAGTTGTATATTTTTTACATTAATATTTTGGCAGGAAGTTGGCAATATGCCATTGCAAATCGAAAAGCTTTTAAATTTTGACAATGCCATTGGATACGCATCGTAGCACGCTACTGATTACCATTGCAAACTTTAGCGGAAGTAATTATAAAGACCGACTAAAGAAAAATTTGAACAACGTCGTCTCTAGGCTTGAGAGGATACGGCCTAGGGTGAATTAGTTGTTGGATTAATTCTTCTTCTTCTTTGGAAATGATACCATCCAGATTCAGTGTAGTACTTTATCTTCCAAAATCTTCAAAATAATCATGCAAGGGCGATGTCATCCCTTCCAATTAGATTTAAAGATTTTTACGAGTCTTTCGATCCGGCGTGGGTCTATGTACGTAGCTTTCATTGCCACACCACCCCACAAGATCAGAACAAGTTTGATTCTTCATGTACATGCTCCATCCTTTTTTCCGGATTTAAGGGAAATTTTATTTTTACTCACTCAGTTTTAGCGCGTTTAAAAAAAAAATCATTGAATTTCACACAAAATGTTTTTAGTCACTTGGGTTTATTATATTAGAAAAGAAGATTACTAAACTCAATTCCGTTATTAGAATTAATAGAAACGGGTCACGCTGCCTAAAT